>JAQQAF010000001.1:22698785-23181285 GCA_029747655.1 Ensete ventricosum | reverse complement strand
ATTTACCCTTTGATGATTCGAGTCTGTGATCGAAGTATTTTCTGTATCACTTATCTAAAATATATACTAGTATGTAAACTCAATTGATTTCATCATTAAAATCCTGGATTCAACATATGATACTTATTAGTTGATAGAAAAATAACAGATTAAAAGTTTTATCAAAAGAGAACATATGATACTTATTAGTTGATAGAAAAATAACAGATTAAAAGTTTTATCAAAAGAGAAGAATGATGGTATGGATGATGATTTATTTTAGATATCATTATTACCTAGATTTGATGAAAAATAATGTTAGAGATGTAAAATTCTGATGAAAACATTCTCGGATCATAAGCTTAAAGTAAATTATCTTGGATGGTTTTAAAGATGTGATAGTCAATAAAGATTTTATACTACTCTTAAGAATAGAAAGAAGAGTTAGTTTTTAAAGGGAAAAGGTAAAGGAACATTGAAGTTTTTTTTTAAGTATTATTTGATGAATCTTTGAAGCTAAGACCAAGAGAGAAACTTAGTTGATATTTGAAGATATTTTTGAAAGATATATATATCCTCCTACACTCTCTAAAGATAAATTAAAAAAATTACATGACATAAAATTAGAAAACAGTGAAGATATCTCAATAAAAGAAAATAAATAAATGGCCTTATCAGATGTGATAAAGTAGATTGAGCACACAGATGGTTATTATGGATTGCATGGCTTAAAATTTAGATATTCTAGAAAACACTATACAAGAATAACATGGAAGGAGTTGCATCAAGCTTCAAGGCTTTTTAATATTTTTTAAAAGTTTAATTTAAGGAGGATATTAGAATATAAATTAAGCTTTATGATTAAATATGATTTTATGATTAGACAAGATTTTAGATTAGGAGTCTAAGTAAAGATATGAGTTCTTATCAGAGTTGAAGTCTATAAATAAAAAACTCATGTAGGCTTTAGGCATACAATTTGAGAAGAAAGATGGATTAGAACAGTGACTCAGAGACTTAAGATATGAGAGATTATAAGAATTATGTTTAATAGAGATTTTCATTTCTTTGAAGAATTTTTATTCTCCTCAATATTATCTACTATAATTTCTTGATGCCCATCATCCTTTCGAGAGATTTTCTAATATAATATCAATTTTTTTTATTTCTAATAGGATCTCAATCCAAAACATAGGCTACACAATTGAATTCCCTATACGCCAATTAAGGGGTTGTGCTAGTGAATTTATGCTTCTTAGTCTGTTTACTGATATTGTAGTATGATGTCAAAAATACATTATTTTTAACATACCAAACATGAAAACAATTATCTTTATTTGTATAAGGAAAAGATCCAGGTTGATACGATGAATACCAACAAGTATGACACAATCCTTGGTCGTATTTGGCTATAATCCTTTTGATAGTTTATACAGTTTGCATAGTTGAATGACATATCATGGACTACACCTACAAGCATTGAAAGACGGACCCTGCGATGGTAGATTCTATCTTCCAAGTTGGTGCACATCTCTCGACACGAAAAGACTTTGTGATTTATGATCGATCATGTAATGCCTCATTAGTCAAAGGCAATGTGGATTAGGAGGATACCTCTCTTTTCATGAAAGCAATGGCAATGAGATGTAATCATGGTCAAGTTGACCGAGAACTCCGAGACTATCTGACTTTCGTGCACATGGAATTGCCTAAGATCATGGTCTTGTTAAGTGTCATCGTAGTCACCGAAGTAATGTTCCATCTTTCTTGGTCAATAATTTCAATCCAAATAGGGCATATGTAGTAGGGAGATGTGCTGACAAGCAAATAATAGGGTATTTAAGAGAGGAAAACATCTATTTTGTCCATCTAAGGAGAATAGTTCTATGAAGATATAGCTAGCTACAAGATTAGTCAAGTTCCTCCACCTTTTCTAAATTTAACATCAGAAACCCACGTCTTGTAACATGCTTGAAGTGGATATGGGACGACTGCATGGCTTAATTAACAGTGTCGTACATGAGACATCTCTACAAATAGTCGTGCCTTGTTTCACTTAATTATTTGGTGTCAACTGCAATAGTAATCGTTACTTGGTGTCAACTACTAAGGTAATCGTGTTGATCAGCAGATATAGATGGTTAATACTAATATATTTTTGCTAAGCATCGGCATTCCCAATGCATCCCAAATTTTTATCATATGTTTGTGGCTCTTGCGATGGTTCTATGACTTGCCGCTATCTCCTGCAGAGATCTTGGTGTTCATTATAAATTAAATGGCAAGCGTATGCGATCCGTCTTGACTATGAACTTACGATACAAGACAGAGAAGCATCACAGGCAATAGCGTGAGATCCGAACGCAAGGCATGGTTGACATGGAACCAATTAGATATTTTGCCGTGAAAATATTAAAGCATGGCTATTATAATTTCTGCATTAATTCAATTAGCCGGTTGTCAGATTGTGTCCTGTGATCTTGAACAATGTTGAATTACTATTCTCGGAATAAAACCTGCATGAGTAGTTCTCTTTGTAAAGGTTTGTAAACATTATAGCACTTGCGAAGTTAAGAAAAAATATTTCATAAATTGTTGTTATTATTATTATTATTAGTAGTAATAATAGTATTAGTAGTAGTAGAAGAAGAAGAAGAAGAATAAGACACATAGTAATCGGGTTGACGAGGACGTGAAACGTCCGTGAAATGCCACGGACCAAGAGAACGCAAGTCCATGTGAAGCATTCATTATCCGCCGCGCTGTCTCCACCTAGCTGAGTGAGTCAAACGAGGAGAGTTGAAACCCGATTTGGGATACATGTCCATATAAAACCAAGAATTCAGCCAGCAGTGTAACCGGAAATGCACGCAGCTCGCTGGTGACTCCGCAGTCGACTCGTATTCTATCGGTAGGTTGGTGATCCAGTTGGCCACTTCGAACACATACGAACGCAAATATTAAACCCGGACTCATGCTCTCTTTTCTTCTTCTTCTTCTTCTTCTTGGTGTCGGCACGGTTTCCTCGAGCGAATTCTTTAGGTGTTATCTTCAACATGTTGTCCACATGGCTACAATGACTGATCGCTGGTATTTGTCAACGACTTTGTTTGCTTGACACCAACCCATCGTCTAAAATTACGATGGATCACTCGTTCGATCACTACCAGTTTGTTGTGCATAGCAATACCGATCCTTTTCTATCCGGGATAATTGGATGATTATTATTTATGCATGCGATAATTATTATGTTTTAGAGCAAGAAAATGGATGTGAAACCAACGCCAATCATGACATTTGAACCTTCTCGGCAAAGAGTTCAGTCGCATGTTGGGATCACTAATAATAAAACTTTTTGTTCTCTTTTTCAGTCAACAAACAATATGAAGGATTGGAATTGAAACTTGAATTTCTTTTTTTATTATTTATTTTTATGTGAGTATTATCGAACACTCATACCATGCCCGACTCGTTGTATGACACTGGTTAACTCTGATAGATAATGAGCCCACATAATTAGGTATATTGTAATATTAAGTTAAACTTATAAAAAATCAGGAGTCTGGGTAGTATTGAAAATCCAAATGAATGAGTGTTTTAAGAATGATATTAGAGAACGTAACCATATGGATTAACCGTTTTCATTAAGTTTCTCATTCATTATCATTAATTTTTTCATTTATTATGGTCCAAACATTTCAAACTTGAATTAGTTTTTTGAACATTATGAAGGTGATGATAATAAACGTTCTTGATAGGAGAATGTCTATATAAATGTGTTTTTGATCCTTTGGCTCTCTCTCAAGTCTTACGAATTTCCTGCACCATTTAAAGTGAGAGTTTTGAGCTAAACAGTATCAAAATAGTATGAGAAATTGTTGTTGAAATTCTCGATAACAATGATAGGAGGTATGCAATTTTCACTTCCATATTAGCTTCTTTATGTTTCTATTATCATGGTTTAGAAATATATTTTGGTTTTAAATTTTTTACAATGCCATTTATGACATTTGAACCTTCTCGACGAAGAGTTCAATCGCATGTTACGATCACTAATAATATAATATTTTATTCTTTTTTATCAACAAATGAAGGATTAAAATTGAAGTTTTAATTTTTTTTTCTTTTACTATTTATTTTTATGTGAGTACTATCGAACACTCACGCGTCACCCGACTCATTTTATGACACAAGTTAACTCTAATAGATAATGAACCCACATTATTGCAATATTAAGTTAAACTTATAAAAAATTAAGTGTCTCCGTACTATTGAAAATCCAAATGAATTGAGTGTTTAAGAATGATTATTAGAGTTCATAACACAGATATGGATGCACATGGTCAGAAATACATCATCTCATTTTAGATGATTACTCACAATTTATGTAAATCTATTTGCTTTATAACAAAAATGAAGCATTGGATGCCTTCAAAGTCTTTTGAGGTTGAAGTTGAGAACCAATATGGCAAACAAATTAAAATTGTGAGACCAGAGAGAGGTTGAGAATATTATGATAGATATACTGAGAATGGACAAACACATGATCTTTTTGCTAAGTTTCTTTAAGAACATGAGATTATTGCCCGATATACTATGCTTGATTTTTTAGACCAAAATGGTATTGCAGAAAGAAGAAATCGAATACTATTTGACATGGTGTGGAGTATGCTTAGCAACTCTAATCTTTCTAAATTCTTGTGAACTGAATCACTAAAAATAACTATGTATAAATTAAATTGAGTTCCAACCTATGTTATTCTAAAGACACCATTTGAATTATGGAAAGGTTAAAAATCAAGTTTGCAACATATGCGTGTTTGAGAATGTCTATACGAGGTTAGAATATATAATCCACAAGAGAATAAACTAGACCCGAGGACTGTTAGTGAGTATTTTATTATATATACTGAAAGGTCTAAAGGTTACATATCTTATTGTCCATCTCACACAACTAGGATTGTGGAATCAATAAATGTTAAGTTTCTTGAGGATGATATGATTAGTGGGAGCGATCAGTTCAGGAACATAGTATTTGCACATGATCATATAGAATCTAAACATTCCATATTGATTGATAGATTGAGTTCATAGCACTCCTTAAGTATAAATTAGTGTTGAATAACCAATCATTAAAGTTCCACAAGTTATTTGCAATATTCTAATAGATCAAGCAGTTCAAGAATTAAAGAAAATCTCTTGATAACTAATTGAACCACAAGTTTCTCAAGTAGATATTGGTACATAATTAAGAAGATCTACCAGAAATAGAAACTTCATAATTCCTAGTTATTATGTTGTATATCTACAATAATTTGACTATAAAATTGAAGCTGAACATGATCATGAAACATTTTCACAGACCAAGAGTTGCAAAGAGTCATATTTGTGGCATGATGCCATAAAGGACGAGATGAATTACATGAAGAGTAACGAAGTTTGGGATCTTATTGACTTGTCTAATGGGGCAAAGGCCATTGGCTGTAAATGGATCTTTAAGATCAAGAAAGATTTATTAGACAATATTGAGAGATCTAAGGTAAGACTTGTTGCAAAGAGATTTACTCAAAAAGAAAAAATTGATTATACAGAGATAATTTCTTCTGTATATAAGAAAGATTCTCTTCGTATCATGTTGGCATTGGTTGCTCATTTTGACCTTGAGTTGCAACAAATGGATATGAAAACATCATTTCTTGATGGTGATCTAGTGGAAGAGGTTTATATGAAACAACTTAAAGGTTTCTCCTCTGGTGTTGGTGAGCACTTGGTTTGTAAGCTTAAGAAATCTATATACGATTTAAAACAAGCCTCTCGTTAGTGGTATTTTAAATTTCATGGAGTGATTCCTTCATTCATATTTGTTGAAAATCTCATAGATCAGTGTATATACTAGAAGGTTAGTAAGAGTAAAATATGTTTTCTTATTTTATGCATAGATGATATTTTGATTGCAACCAATGATAAGGGTTTGCTGCATGAGGTGAAACAATTTCTTTCTAAAACTTTTGGCATGTAGGATATGGGTAAAGTTTCTTATGTCATTGGCATTAAGATCCATAGAGATAGATCTTGTGGTATATTAGGTATATCATAAGAAACTTATGTTAATAAGCTTTTAGAAAGATTTTGGATTAAGATTATTCACCAAGTGTTGCTCCTATTGTAAAAAGTGATAGGTTCAATTTGAATCAATGCCCGTAGAACGACTTTGAGATGGAATCAATAAAAAACATCTCATATGATTTTATCGTAAGATGCCTTATATATGCTCAGGTTTGTGCTAGACCTTATATTGAATTTACTAGGGGATGCTTGAGCGATTTCAGAGTAATCTAGGTTTGGACCACTAGAGAGCCTTAAAGAAACTGATGAGGTATTTTCAAAAAAACCAAAGATTATATGCTTATGTATAGACATATAAACAATTTGATGTGATTTAATACTCAGATTCAGACTTTGTCGATTGTGTTGATTCTCGTAAAGCAACATTAGGATATATTTTCATAAGAGATGGTGGAGCTACTTCTTAGAGAAGTGTCAAGCAGACCTTGATTGCTACTACTATAGAAGTTGAGTTTGTCTCCTATTTTGAGACTACTTCACATAGTGTATAATTTAAGAGTTTCATTTATAAGCTTAGAGTCATGAATTTTATTTCTAGGTCATTAAATTTTTTTTATGATAATTCAGTTGTTGTCTTTATGGCTAAGAACAATAAATATGAAAGTCGAAGTAAACACGTCGACATTAATTATTTAGTCATAAGAGAATATTTTAAAAAAAAATTCGATCATTGAATGTATTAGCATTGAATTGATGATTGTTGATCCTTTGACTAAAGGTATGTCATATCTGAAATTCAAAGATCATGTAAAGAAAATGAAACTTGTTTTCACTTTGTAATTATATTGAAACTCTTATATATTATGATGTTTTCGCATATTCATATGCACGTTAATTGAAAATATATATTTATACTAGACTAAAAATAAATAAGATTTATTCGTTAAGTAATATTATCATATTAAGATTAATTTTTAAGAAACTAAATACATTGTGATACATGGATGATAATACTCGCTCTTAGAGGACTTATCGTTATGATTCATGTATTTATTTCTTAAGAAAACTAGTCGATAAGATTAATCTAAGTTAAAATATAATAGTTCTCATTAAGTTCCTCATTTATTATCATCAATTTCTTCATTTATTATGGTCTAAACATTTCAAACTTGAATTAATTCTTGAATGTTGCTAAGTAGATGGTAATAAATATTCTTGATGGGAGAACGTCTAAATAAATGAGTTTTTGGTCCTTAGGCTCTCTCTCAAGTCTTACAAATTTCCTACACTATCTAAAGCAAGAGTCCTGAGCTAAAAATTATCAAAATACTATGAGAAATTATTGTTAAAATTCTCAATAACAATGATAAGAGGTAGAAACATATTTTGATTTTAAATTTCTTATAACGCAGTTCATGACATTTGAACCTTCTTGATGAAGAGTTCAATGGCATGTTGGGATCACTAATAATAAAACATTTTGTTCTTTTTGTCAATCAACGAAATGAAGGATGAAAATTAAAGCTTCAATTTATTTTTACTGTTTATTTTTATGTGAGTGATATCGAACACTCACACCACATCCGACTCATTGTATGACACTGATAGATGATGAGCCTACCCACATAATTAGGTATATTATAATATTAAATTAAACTTATAAAAAATTAGGAGTCTGGGTAGTATTAAAAATCCAAATGAATGAGTATTTAAGAATGATGATTAGAGAACGTAACCGTATCGATCAACTGGGAGAACATAACCATTCTCATTATGTTCCTCATTCATTATCATTAATTTTTTCATTTATTATGATCAAAATGTTTTAAACTTTAATTAATTCTTGAACATTATAAAGTTGATAGTAATAAACATCGTTGATGGGAGAACTTTTATATGAATGAGTCTTAAGAAATTTTTATACTGAGAGTTCTTAGCTAAAAAGTATCGAAATACTATGAGAAATCGTTGTTGAAATTTTCAATAATAATGATAAGATATATGCAATTTTTACTTCTGTAGTTTCTTTGTATTTCTATTATCATGGTTTAGAGACATATTTTTATTTTAAATTTCTTATAACGTCATTCATGACATTTGAACCTTCTCGACGAAGAGTTCAACCGCATGTTGGGATCACTAATAATAAAATATATATATATATATATTTTTTTTTATCACCAAATGAAGGATCGAAATTGAAGCTTCAATTTTTTTTTTCTTTTTACTGTTTATTTTTATGTGAGTACTATCGAACACTCACGCCACACCCAATTCATTGTATGACACAAGTTAACTCTGATAGATAATTAGGTATATTGCAATATTAAATTAAACTTATAAAAAAAATCAGGAGTTTGGGTAGTATTGAAAATCCAAATGATTAGAGTTCATTATATTATCTCTTCGTTTCTATATTTTTAGGTGAATTGCAACAATAGATATTAGAATATTCTGAATTGGTGCGGCAGTACTAAATGGCACAAAGAGGTAAGACGATGACCAGCAAAATCCTCCTCTTCCATAACTTTAAGCACGACTCTTCTCCTCTGTTATAAGCACATACAATGACAATGTCGATTGGTTGTATACCGCTACTTGCACTAAACACGAGCCACACGATCCAGCTGGAGACCGCAGTTCTCATCTCGAGTTCCATCCACTGTTGCAATTGGATGGTGGACTAGTAATATTATAAGACATGTCACATCAATCGAACTCCATCAACGAGATTTTAATGAAGGAAAAACTATTAAACTAATCGATCTAGAAGCCTATATATTATTATTGCATAAAATGTCCACTACGCGTATATGGTACGAAGAACGAGGTGGGATCAGGCATTCCGGTGGCGAGAATCTCACTGAGACTTGAAGGAGAGGAGAGGAGAGGAAAAAGAAAGGGCAGTGATATGTGCTGCGACCTCAAGTGGCCAAAAAAAGAAACCACCCACTGGCTGCCCGACGACTTTCCAAAGTCGCTTATTTCACACACGACTTTCTTGCACGCCTTAAATCTACGTGCATTGTGGCCTCGGGTTTGGACTGGTAGCCTAGCCATGCACGACTGCTATAAATACCCCTCCACTCCTCTTCATTTCCACATCTCATCTCTCAGTTCACTGCCAGTTGATCTGCAATGGCTATTAGAACTCGTGTTAGGCTTTGGGCTCTTGCCTTCCTTGCTCTTCTGAGCCTCGAGCTCACTTTCGCTGCTAGATCCCTTACTGGAACTAGCGCCGGAGGTGGTGGCGGCGGTGGTGGCGGTGGAGGTGGTGGAAGTGGTGATGGGGGGTCCGGATATGGCTCCGGCTCCGGCTCTGGATATGGTGAGGGTGCCGGTGGGGGCAGTGCTGGAGGGTATGGAAATGGTAGAGGTGGCGGTGGCGGCGGTGGCGGGGGAGAAGGCGGAGGTGCAGGCTCCGGCTCCGGTTATGGAGAGGGTGCTGGTTCCGGTTATGGAGGGGGTGCTGGTTCCGGAAACGCTGGAGGTTATGGCGAGGGTGGCGGCGGCGGTGGCGGTGGAGGCGGCGGACAAGGTGATGGTGCAGGCTCTGGATATGGGTCTGGCTCTGGCTCAGGCTCTGGCTCAGGCTACGGTTCGGGCGCTGGTGATGGTCAGGGCCGAGGTTATGGGAGTGGCGGAGGCGGTGGAGGCGGCGGTGGAACGGGTTCTGGCACGGGCTCCGGCTCCGGCTCCGGTTCCGGTTATGGTTCTGGCGACGGTAGTGGTGGAGGAAATGGCCACCACTAGATTTAGGCATATGGAGGTTGGAAGGTAGCAGGAATAAGAGCTTTAATGCTGTATCAGCAGTACAGTATGATGTTTGGAGATGATGAAATAAGTGATGCTTGTGTGACAGCAAATAAGTGGAACTTGCATACTTGCTTATTTATATATATATAAAGAATGCTTATTGCAAGTCTCTTCCAATTTGCTTGGAGTAATACACAGGTCAAAGCCAAGACTTAATTAAGCAGCATATAAACTGGTTCCTCAGTTCTTAAAAGATGAAAGAAAGATAAAAGCTAAGATTACGTGCAATGTGAATCGCTTCCTAGATTTTTCAACATATCTAGTTTCGTATCTGTCAAATCCCATGTTGGATCGGCATAGAGAACTCTGGCAGCACCAATCCTATACCCTTTCTCATGTATTTTTCTTCGCTTACTTCTCGCATTGTTATCATTCATGCATGTACGTATTCTATCGTGTATGTATGTGGTCTCTTATTCCTCTGCTCGTCCCACACATATCATTATCATTATCATTATCATTATTATTATTATTATTATTATTACTATTATTATATGAATAATCCCAGTCACAGAGCAGAACTCTATAATCAACACTGCTAAGTTGGTTATTAGAGTTTCGAATCTAATAAATTACTAGTTTCGTTGAATATTAGTGCAAATTATCTAATTCGATAACTACAAATCCTCTACAGCCTCTTGGTAGAAAACAACATCGAGGATCTTATTGGAGTTAAATATGCTGTCATGCAAATTTTGGCCGTAACAAAATAACATGATGGATGCATGAACAGGATATGTTCGGTGAACCGTGTATTTTTTTAAAATTACAATTTTGGAAGATATCGTAATACATGCACTCACAGTAACTATGCAAAGTAAATCTTGACCTTCTTTTATGGCTTCTACAAACAATCTTATCGCTATTTTTATTGAATACGTTTATATGCAGAGTAGTATGGTTTGTATGGCTTATATGCAAAGGACATGAATTATCGTGCAGAAACCAGAAGAGAACTGGTCCGTCTATCAGATTCTATCTCCGTTCATGCTTCTCTGCAGTAGGTGCCAAAAACAAAAGAAAAAAGAAAAGCCTCTCTCTCTCTCTCTCTCTCTCTCTCTCTTTTTCTTTTGTTGTTAATCTAATTTATGTGTGAGCTGGATTTATTTTGTTTTGCGTTTTGTCATGTTAGTTCTGATAAGAACGAGGATAAGAGTTAAGAAACTTAATTGTATTCACTCACTCATATCTATTTATAAAGAGGAGAGAAGGATAAAAGGATTTGGCATTGAAGATTTTCCTCAACATTTTAACCATTTGATTACTATTTGTTACAACCATTTTATCTAACAACTCTATCTTTTAACATGCCCCCGCAAGATCGTGCTCCTGCCAAAGACGTCGATCTTGGACCGATGAAGTGAAAATAGCTTGCGGGTGATGAGAATAAAACAGGAATCAACCTTGTATACGAACAAATACTAGCAGACCATCACACACAACGGAATGAAATAGAAATCACAATCAGATGAACACCAAGATTTACGTGAAAAACCCCTTCAACTCGATGGGTAAAAACCACGGGACAAGCCAGAGAAAATCCACTATCAAAATAATGAATATACAGATCTCAAGGCTTCTTGCCCAAGCTCAAAACAATAGCCACAAGAGAATCACAGGGATATAAGAACTATAATCCTAAGCACAATATCCAAAACCTTCCTAAGAGATCACAGTAAGAATATACTGCAAACTGATCTAACTTGAGATTTGAATAATTGAGAATAGCCTTTTCCTGCCATTGTCTTCTTCCCTTTTCTGGATCTCTTGTATTCTGGCCTCTACTGTCAATCTGCAGTTTGCTTTTTCTCTCCCACATTTTCAGTCGTCGCTGCTCTCTTAATCTCAACCCTAGCCACATAATCTAGGTTTTATGTTAATATAAGTGAGGTTATGGGCTGTGGGCTTCACTAAAGCCCATTATGGGCTGAATCTGGGCCATCTGCCCAACAACCTCCCCCTTCAGCCCATAAGGGAGGCTGTCTCATGACTCCTCAATGTGAAGCCATGTCGATCAACTGTCGGCACATCTCCTGTCTCTCTTTCGGTAAAGCCTTTGTCAACATGTCTGCCCCATTATCATCTGTGTGAATTTTCTGAAGCTGTAACTGCTTCTCTTCAAGCACATTTCTGATCCAATGATATCTGACATCTATATGCTTTGATTTGGAATGAAATGTTGGGTTCTTGCATAAATGGATGACACTCTAGCTGTCACAATACACCACATAGTTTTCCTGTTTCAGTCCTAATTCTTGTAAGAATCCTTTCATCCATAACATTTCTTTGCAAACCTCTGTAACAGTAATATATTCTGCCTCTGTGGTGGAGAGAGCAATACACCTTTGCAATATGGACTGCCATGACACAGCTCCCCCTATAAAAGTAAGTACAAAACCTGATGTGGACTTCCTTGTGTCAATATCTCTTGCCATATCTGCATCTGTGTAACCTGTCAATACAGGTGGTCCACCTCCAAAGGTTAAACAAATTTTAGAACTTCATCTGAGATATCTAAAAATCCACTTCACTGCTGCCCAATGCTCTTTACCTGGATTTGCAAGAAATCTACTAGTAACACCCACTGCATATGCGATGTCCGGCCTCGTACATACCATTGCGTACATTAAACTTCCAACTGCTGAAGCATAAGGAACCTTTTGCATTTTCTCCTTCTCCTCATCACTTGACGGACTCTGATCTGAGCACAACTTGAAGTGACCTGCAAGAGAAGAACCAACTGGCTTTGCATTACTCATACTGAACCTATCCAATACCTTCTCAATGTATTTCTCTTATGACAACCAAATCTTTCTCTTTCTTCTGTCACGAGAAATCTGCATGCCCAGTATTTGCTTTGCTGGCCTCATGTCCTTCATTGCAAAAGATTCACTCAGGTCCTTCTTCAACCTGTCAATCATAGACATATCTTTTTCGAGGATAAGCATATCATCAACATAAAGTAAGAGAATAATAAAATCATCACCAAACTGTTTGATGTACACACAATGATATGAAGCTGTTCTTTTATATTTATTTTCAATCATAAATGAATCAAACTTTTTATACCACTATCTTAGAGCTTGCTTCAGCCCATACAAGCTCTTCTTCAACTTGGAGACAAGATTTTCTTTACCTTTGACTTTGAAGCCTTCTGGTTGCTCCATATAAATTTTCTCCTCCAAATCACCATGAAGGAAAGCTCTTTTCACATCTAACTGTTCAATTTCCAAGTCTAGGTTAGCAGTAATACCAAGAGCAACACGGATAGAAGACATTTTAACAACAGGAGAAATTTTTTTTTCAAAGTCAATACCTTTCTTTTGACCAAAGCCTTTCACAACCAATCTAGCTTTATACTTTGGTTGATAACAATATTCTTGAGTCTTCAATTTGAAAACCCACTTATTCTTCAAGGCTTTACTTCCCTCTGGTAGTTGCACCAAATCATATGTGTGGTTCTTCTGCAGAGAATCCATCTCTTCCTGTATAACAATAAACCACTTCTTTTTCTGCTCACTTTCAACTGCTTCTTGGTAACTCTCTGGTTCACCTGCATCAGTAAGCATCACATACTCATCTGTAGAGTATCTTCTGGAAGGTTGACGTTGTCTAGAAGATCTTCTTAACTGAGGTTCTGTGGGAACTTGCTCTCTTTCTTCTTCTTGCTCAACATGTCCTGCAGGTAGATCAACATCTGGCTCTGCACCATCTTCTTGCACATCTCCCCCATCACCCTGATATACTGGAGGAATAACTGGGTCACAGTCTACAAATCCCTCTGCAAAAGTCTTAGCTACTGCCTCCTTTTTCAAATCCTCAATGGTTTGATCCTCAAAGAAGACAATATCTCTACTTCTGAACACCTTCTTCTTTTCTGGATCCCAAAGCCTGTAACCAAACTGATCATGTGAGTAACCAAGAAAAATACACTCTTTTGTCTTACCATCCAGCTTGGACATTTCATTATTTGGAACATGTGCAAATGCATGACAACCAAACACTCTTAAATGCCTATAGGTGACATCTTTCCCTGACCATACATGCTCTACAACATCACCATCTAGAGCTGTACATGGTGATAAGTTGATTACATCAACTGCAGTCCTCAAAGTCTCATCCCAAAACCTTTTGGGTAGCTTGGCCTGTGAAAGCATACATCTGATCTTTTCCATGATGGTGCGGTTCATCCTCTCTGCAATTGCATTATGCTGAGGCGTACCAGGGACTATCAACTCATGCTGGATGCCATGTGACCTGCAATAATAATTAAACAATCCTGTGTACTCACCACCATTATCTGATCTTATACATTTCAATTGTCTTTCTGTCTCCCTTTCAACTCTGGTATGAAACTCTTTGAAAACATTAATAACCTGATCTTTAGTCTTCAAAACATAAGCCCAAACTTTCCTGAAAAAGTCATCTATAAAAGTAACAAAATAAAGTGCACCACTGATACTAGGAACATTAATAGATCCATTAGGAGTTTTTGTCCTCAAAGGACCACACACATCTGTATAGACACGGTCCAAGGCATGCATTTTTCTAGATAAGGCAGGACTAACAAAGGAAACTCTATGTTGTTTACCAGCCAAACAATCAATACAAGGGTTCAAACGTGTACCTCTGAGGTATGACAATACCTCTCTTTTGGAAAGTTCTTGCAGCCCCTTCTCGCTCATGTGTCCTAGTCGCCTATGTCACAACTCTATACTGGAGTCTTTCTCTGTAGCATTCAATTGCTCACCACAAGCTTTAGGCTGTAATCTATACAATGTATGACATTTCTTCCCATTAGCTACAATAAGAAAACCCTCACTGAGCTTCCACTGCCCTTTATGAAATCTGACATCAAAGTCTTCATCGTCCAGCCTTCCAACTGAAATTAAATTCAGTCTTAAGTCAACCACATGCCTCACATCCTTAAGTACCAACTTGCAACCAAGGTTGGTCTTTATATAGATATCTCCCATGCCAATGATGTTTGTTGTGCCATAGTTGCCCATCTTGACAACACCAAAATTTCCAGACCTGTAAGTAGCAAAGAACTCCCTCCGTGGTGTAGCATGATAAGAAGCACCTGTGTCAATTATCCACTCGAGATCCTGGCACACACAAGAAAAAATATCATCGGAAGTAGACAAAATCAAATAATCACTACCTTGTACTGTAGCTGTGATATTCTCTTTTGACTCTGTATGCTCCACTTATTTCCCCCTTTTCTTGTTCTTCTTAGGTTGCTTGCACTGATTCTTGTAATGTCCTTTCTCACCACAATTGTAGCAAACAATATCTTTCCTTGACCTTGACTTGCTTCTACCCACACGTGAACCACTTCCATCCTTTGACTTTGACCTTCCTCTGTTCTCTGAGACAAGTGCTTATGAATCAATCTGAGAAATTGCTGAATTCTTTCTCCTTAACTCCTCATTCAACAAACTGCTTGTTACTTGACTCATGGTGACAATACCATCTGGTGCCGAATTACTGAGAGAAACCACTAGTGTCTCCCAACTTTCTGGCAAAGAACTGAGAAGTAACAAAGCCTACAACTCATCATCAAGAGACATTTTCATAGAGGATAACTGATTAGTAATACTCTGCATTTCATTTAAATGCTCAAGAATAGAAGTACCCTCTTTATATTTCAAGTTCACAAGTTTTCTGATCAGAAAAGCTTTGTTGTCAGCCGTTTTTCTTTCATAAAGACCTTCTAATTTTTTCCAAAGAGAGTATGCAGAACATTCAGTAGAAACATGGTGAAAGACACTATCATCTAGCCATTGTCGAATAAAGCTAACTATTTTTCGATCTAACATCTTCCACTCATCATCTGTCATAGATGTGGGCTTTGCACTATCTCCTTGTAAAGGTCCATACAAATCTTTGCAATACAAGAGATCTTTCATTCTTGGTTTCCATATCATCCAATTGTTTCCGTTTAATCTAATCATGCGAGAAATATTACCGACCTCCATGTTCAGATACAAAAGATTAAATACCACCAAAACCCTACTCTGATACCAGTTGATGGGAATAAAACAGGAATCAACTTTGTATACGAACAAATACTAGCAGACCGTCACACACAGCGGAATGAAACAGAAATCACAATCAGATGAACACCAAGATTTACGTGGAAAACTCCTTCAACTCGAAGGGTAAAAACTACGGGACAAGCCAGAGAAAATCCACTATCAAAATAATGAATATACAGATCTCAAGGCTTCTTGCCCAAGCCCAAAGCAATAGCCACAAGAGAATCACAGGGATACAAGAACTATAATCCTAAGCACAATATCCAAAACCTTCCCAAGAGATCACAGTAAGAATCCACTGCAAACTGATCTAACCTGAGATTTGAATGATTGAGAATAGTCTTTTCCTGCCCTTGTCTTCTTCCCTTTTCTGTATCTCTTGTTTTCTAGCCTCTATTATCAATCTGCAGTCTGCTTTTTCTCTCCCACGTTTTCAGTCGCCGCTGCTCTCTTAATCTCAACCCTAGCCACATAATCTAGGTTTTAGGTTAATATAAGTGAGGTTATGGGCTGTGGGCTTCACTAAAGCCCATTATGGGCTGAATATGGGCCATCTGCCCAACAGCGGGAGAGTGGCTTTGTGAGAGAGTTCGCCAGTTGATCTACCGTGTGAACATGAGAAACACGTAGTTGATGATTTATCACTTGATCTCGTATAAAGTGAAAGTCAATTGGTATATGTTTCATATGAGAGTGAAACACCATATTGACACATAAGTAGGTAACCCGACATTATCACAGTATATTGTAGGAGTAATAGAGGAGCAGATGTTAAGTTCTTTAAGCAGATTCATTACCCAATTAAGTTCTGTAGCTGCAGTTGTAATAGAGCGATACTCAGCTTCAGTGGTTGACCGAGTAACTATCTTTTGTTTATTGAAACTCCAACTTATTGTATTTGCTCATAGGAAGATAATATACCCAGATGTTGATATTCTATTATCACAGTTCCCAGCCCAATCAGCTTCAACATAAGCATGAAGTCGAAGTGGAGAGTTTTTGTAGAGAAATATGCCATAGTCAAGAGTACCTTTAAGATATCGTAATACTCATTTAACTACTAACCAATGTGTGGTAGAGGGTCTTATGCATGAATTGCGACAGCTTGTTAACTGCAAATGATATATTTGGGGGGGTGAGAGCTAAATATTGTAAGGAACCAATAACTTGTTGATATTATGTAGGATTTGTAGCAAGACTGCCATCATTTAACCGAAGGGATTCACTAATGGAGAGAGGAGTTGAAATAGCATTTGCATCCTTCATGTTTGTCTTCACTAAGAAGTCCTGAATGTACTTTCGTTGAGAGAGGAAGAGTCCCAAAGATATAGACGTTGCTTCTACGCCTAGAAAATAATTCAAGGGACCGATCTTTGAGGGAAAATCTAGGGGCCAGCTTTTTAATGAATATTGTGATCTCCATAGAATTATTACCTATCATACTGATATCATCCACATATACAAGAAGATGTATTGTACTGCCAGGTTGTTGACGGAGAAATAAGAAGGTATCAGACTTAGAGTTAGAAAAGCCGATTGACATAAAAAATGAGACGAGTTCTTTGTACCAGGCTCTTGGAGCTTGCCGAAGACCATAAATACCCTTATGGAGTTTACAAACATGTGTTAGATACTGAGGATAAAGAAAATCAGGAGGTTGCTCTATAAAAATGTCGTCAGGTAATGTTCCTTGTAAAAAGATATTATTCACATCAAGTTGTCGCAGGTGCCAACCTTTTGAATTGGCTAAACTTAGAATCAGTCGGATTATTATGGATTTAACAACAGGACTGAATGTCTTTGTAAAATCAACACTAGGACATTGATGAAAGCCTTTGGCCATTAAATGGGCCTTATACCTGGCAATGGACCCATCAGGGTTCCGCTTAACTCAAAAAATCCACTTATACCCGATGATATTTTGTGTAGGATGAAACAGAACAAGTGTCCAAGTAGAGTTATGATATTCATCAGACATAGCTTGACGCCAATGAGGAGACTTTTGGGCTTGAATAACTGTGGTAGGTTCACATGTCTCAACAGAGGGAGTTACAACTGTATTGATGTCGAGAACCTGACGTGGTTTGAAAATACCACTTTTAGAGCGTGCTGTCATGGGATGTCCAAGTGGTTTAGGAGATAATGATTGAATGGGTGCTGGTGAAGTAATAGAACAGGGTGAGTTGGACTGAGGAATATTAGTTATAGTAGGCTGGGGCAAGGGAAATGCTGGTGATTGAGTGTCCGAAGATTGGATGTCTGTGGTAGGGGGTATGTATGTAGAAGAATGAGAAGAAAAAGAGGGAGCGAGATGTTGTATTGGAGAAGTGCTCCACTCATGTATGTGGGTTGGAGTGGGTGATTCTTGTGGAGACTCATCGGATAATGACATATGCCACTGATGCATATTCACCGGTATAGTAGAAGATTTGAACTGGTGAAATGGAAAGGAGGACTCCACAAAGACAACGTGATAAGACACAAAGACCTTGTGAGTCAAAATATCATAGCATCGGTAAGCATTATGTTCAAGTGAGTAACCAATGAAGGTACAAGGTTTCGACCATGGGACTAATTTATGTGATGCATAAGGACGTATCCAAGGATAGCAGACACAACCAAAAATCCTAAGTTTCTAAAGATTTACGGACTTATGAAACAGTTTTCCAAATGGTGATTGATTGTGGAGGATTGGAGTAGGCATGCGATTAATCAGATAGACTGCAGTCTGGAAAGCTGCAGACCAAAAAGTAGTTGGTATGAAGCATGATGGAGAAGTATGAGACCAGTTTCAACTATATGCCAATGTTTACGTTTAGCTGAGCTAACTAGTTGAAGAGTGTATGGAGGAGACTTGAGATGCTGAATACCATAGGCTAACAACTATTGTGTTAGTGTTTTGTATTCACCTCTACCGTCAGAATAAACTGTTTCAATAGTGGACTAGAACATTTTCCACCATTTTTTTAAGGTAAGAAAGGTTTTGGAGACCTCGGACTTATGTTGAAGAGGATAAAACCAAGTATATTTGGTAAAATAATTAATAAAGATAACATAAAATTTGTATTTGTCAAATGAAATACTTAGTGCATGACCCCAAACATCAGTATACAGAATTTCAAATGGTTGTATGCAAGAAATAGAAGAATTTTTAAATGATAGTCTATGACTTTTATTACTAAGACATGCATCACAATGAGTAACAATAGAGCTGGCTTTAGAGGATGGAAGAGAATAGCGAGAAATTATTTTTTGTAGAGTTGAGGAAGAACGATGACCAAGATGACGATGCCACACATTTATTAGAGCAGCAACATAAGAGTAAGCTATGCGCTGAGAGATTGATGACCACTGGTAGATGTTATCTTTACTCTTGGCTTGAACTAATGATGCCCCCGTGCTCAGATCCTTAACAAGAAAGTAGTTAGGGGAAAACTCAATAGAGGTATTATTTTGTTTACAGAATTGAAAGACAGAGATAAGATTCCATTTTATATGGGGAGCACACAATACATCGTTGAGTGTAAAGTTAAGATAATGTGAATTAAGCATTGTAGAACCAGTATAAGTAATTGGAAGTCGCTTACGATTACCGACGATGATATCATCATTACCACCATAGCTATTGTGAAGGGACAAGTTCTAGAGATCCGAAGTTATGTGATGGTAGGTGCCAGGGTTCATAACCCAGGAATATTGATCAGAAGTCGGGGCAACAGTGAGGTTCGCTTGGGGCATGATAGTTGAAGGTCGAGGACGGGATCGATAGACCTTGGTAGAGTGACCAACCTTATCACACAACTGGCAGACTATTCGTTATTGAGGCATAGGAGCAAGATGCCAAGGATGTTGATAGTTGATGGTGCTACCTTGAGGCATTGGAGCAGGATGCCAAAGCTGTTGATAATTGGTGTTGCTACTTTGAGGCATGGGAGCAAGATGCCAAGGCTATTGAGAATCGTAGTTGCTACTTGGATTGTGATAGGGTGGTGCCTACCCTAGACCCTTGTTGGCAGGCTTAGAATATTGATTGCTCTTCTTTTTAAATTTGTGACTTACTTGAGCAGTAATAGGTGGTCCTAGTGCCCTATTTTCGCGCTTCAGATATGACTTGTAGTCAGTCAATTTGTCGTACAACTCCTCAAATGATAGTGACAAGTCGCGTGCCCGGATTGCTACTGCCAATTCTTTGTACTCGGCCCCAAGGCCATTGAGAGTGGGGCCTATAACTTAATCATCACTGAGATAGTACCCTATTAAGGCTAAATCATCGATGATAACCTTTATATTTTGAAGATAGTCAGTGATGGTCATTCATTCTTATTTTGTGTTCATTAGACTAGAGGAGGCCGAGGATGCAAGTGCGTGAGTGATTTGCCAAGGTAGTTTACAGCTTGCACCATGCGTCGGCAGCAGTAGCATAGGAAGATATAAGCGGTGCAACGGAACCAGCAACAGAGGCTTGAATCACTTGAAGAATGAGACGATCTTGATGTAACCACAATTTATGCTCGGGATTTGGTACTTGACTTGTTGTTCCCGGAATGTCAATCATTGCTGGTGGACAACTGAAAGATCCATCAACATAACCTAACAAATCATATCCAAAGATGAGATTAATGAATTGAGCGTACCAAAATGCGTAGTTGCCTCTGGATAATTTGAAATGGATTATGACTGCAACATTAATGGAGACCAATCCAGTATTCTGAGAAGTATTAGTGTTTCTTGTGAGACACTGATAGAAATGAGAGAAGTAGACGATGAAGACATTATAAGAGAAACAAATACCGATCACTTTTGGATCCAGAAATATTTATTGCAGATCAACTGTGGCTGACCGGATTGTAATGTTGCTATAGTAGTGAATTGGAACTGTTGTACTTACGATTGGTGTTTGTTTGTTTTTTTTTCTGCTTTCTGTGTTCCGCACTACTATAACAGAGGCTGGTAGCGACCATTGGCGAGTGCTGCAAGTGCGTCGACGGTGGCCCTTAAAAGGTCTCTCGGCGGGGCGGCTGCAGCTGTGGGTGGAAGAAGTTGGTGGTGGCGCCGGGCCCGCGAAGCTGGATGGCAGCAGAGTCATACACCTTAGCAGCCTCCTCGGCAGTGTTGAACGTGTCGAGCCACACTAGGACGCGGATCCAGAAGTCACGGATCGTCGCCGCGAACTTCCCCCATGACCACCGGTGTGAGCAGAGGATCGTCCTCTGATCTAGAGAGAAGTCAGTGGCGGGTGGAAGAGATTAGATCATCCTTTGATCTGCATAGTGCTGCAATAGGGGACGGCAGCGACAGTGGCCGGCTAAGGCTTTTGCAGCAGTGAGGGGAAGGAGAAAGTGTGGCTAGAAGCGAAGGAAGAAGGTGCTCCCTTCGATATTTCGGTTGAAGAAGTTGGCACTATTGTGGGGATGTGCTATCGTTTGACAGCGAAGAAATGAGAGCACTGCTCTATTTATGCAAGCAATCGCGGCTAGTGATGGCTGCGGCTGGGCCAGCGAGGGCTGCGATAGTGACCAGTGGAGGGCGGGGTCCGAATCTTCGGATTCTCGAATGGCGACAGCGATGCTATGTTTTATCTTGAACAAAGGTCGCAGCAGCCCCTTTTTGCGAAGAGAAAATGAAAAGAAAGAAAGGGGAAGAGCGAGTGTTGCGGCTGGACAGCGTTGCCGGCATGGTTGGGCAGCATCGCCGCTGTTGTGGTCAACCGAGGGCTGCTGCTGCTGCTAACGGTAGCGCTGTGGTTGAGGCCGGTGCCGAAGAAAGCCGACGACTGAGGCTGAAGAGGAGGAGAGAACTGTCATTTGACAGTGAGAAAAAGCTTACTCCAAGGTAAGCGACTCTGATACCATGATAGGAATAAGGAGAAGAGTTAAAGAAAATGAAGTGCGTTCTTTGTTCATTCACTCATATCTATTTATACAAGAGGAAGGATTGAGCGTTGAGGATTTCTCTCGACAGTCTAACCATTCTGCTACTATTTGTTACAACCATTTTATCTAACAACTCTATCTTTTAACAAGTTCTAGCTTCTAGTTGGGGTATGCAATTTTAGTCTACCTCATTTTTTTTGAGTCATTTTCAGATGTTGTTGGGTTTTATGTTGGTTAAGTCCATGTTGTTTGTTCTTTCTTCAATAATATACGCTTCCTAAGGCCTTTAACCTACTTTGCTTAGTCATTTTTTCTCTTTACATATTATCGTAAATGAAAAAGAAGGTGAGCCTTTTCTTTGAAAGAAAAATCAAGGTTATATATAAACCATGTTCAGAATGATGCATCAATGGTTGGCCTTCCAAATGATAATAAATCCAGCTGTTCATAAAAAAAAGAGAGGGAAAAGAGACAGTTCACTGCTAGTTCAGCTGCAATGCTTGGCAGAACTCGTGTTAGGCTTTGCGCTCTTCCCTTCATCGCTCTTGTGAGCCTCGAGCTCACCTTGGCTGCTAGATCCCTTGTTGGAGCTAGCGCTGGAGGTGGCGGAGGTGGGGATGGAGGAGGTGGAACTGGTCATGCGTCCGGATATGGATCTGGGTATGTATGGCTCTCGATATGGTAATGGTCCTGGTGGGGGGAGTGCTGGAGGGTACGACAAACCACTGGTTATGGGCGTGGGTAATGGCTCCTGTTATGATGAGGGTGCTGGTGCCGGGAACGCTAGAGGATACGGCAAGAGCGGCGTAGGCGACGGTGTTGGCGAGAAAATATTGTGAGACAATATCGAACAAAATATATTAATAAAAAAATGGACAACAATTATTACTTGCATAAAGACTGAACAAACTTCTTCATAACGCCGCAACACAAACATACGAATTAAATTCCACTGCTCCACATAAAGCTTTCTTATGTTTTTTTAGTTGAGCTTAAAAAACGTCGAGAATTCACAAATATTGCAAGGCATTGTTCGATCTTAATCTCACCTTCATAATTTATTGGTAACTGATTAAATCTTGTCTCTATATCATGTATTTATCCCCATTTTATAGATTCTAGTTTAGAATAGTATAATCTATTTCATAGAGATAAGCTTTATTTATAAAAGTTTAGAGGAGAAGATTGAAAAATATTTCCTCTATCAAGATTAGGTAGATAGGTAGAATCATGTTTAGGTGGTTGGAGGTTGTATCTTCTATTTTCTATCCATATCTTATATCATGCCCCCGTAAAATTGAGCTCCTGTCAAGGATGTCAATCTTGGATCGATGTAAAGAAAATACTTTATGGGCAAGCGGCTTTGTAAGAAAGTCTACTAGTTGATCGACAGTTTGTATACGAGAAACTCATAGTTGATGTCTGATAACTTGATCTATGATGAAATGAAAGTCTATGACAATTTATTTCATGCGTGAGTGAAACACTGGATTGGCGCATACGTAGGTGGCTCCGACATTATCATAATATATTGTTGGAGTTATTGTGGAGTTGATGTCCAATTCTTTTAGTAGATTTGTGACCCAATTGAGTTCTACAGTAGCGGTGGCAATGACTTGGTATTCAGCTTCAGTTGTAGACCTTGCAATTGTCTTCTACTTTTTTGAACTCCAACTTTTTGGGTTTACGCCAAGAAAGATAATATATCTCGATGTAGAGGTTTTGTCACCAATGTTTCCTGCCTAATCAGAATCAACAAAAGCATGAGGATGAGGTGGTGAGTGTTTTCAAAGAAAGAGTCCATGACTAAGAGTTCCATTAAGATATCACAAAACTAGTTTTATTGCAGACCAATAGATAGTAGATGGTCGATGCATAAATTGAGATAATATGTTAACTGTAAACTAGATGTCTAGACGAGTAAAAGATAGATACTACAAGGAGACAACTACTTATTGATATTGTATAGGATCCGTAGTAGCATTGTCATCATATAGCTTAAGTGATTCAGTAGTAGAGAGTAGAGTAGGAATCTCTTTGGCATTCTACATATATATCTTTGATAATAGATTTTGAATATAATTTCTTTGAGATAAAAAAAGTCTTGAAGATGTGTAAGTAGCGTCCACTCTTAGAAAGTAACTCAAGGTTCTAAAATCTTTAATGAAAAATTGATCTGCCAATTGCTTAAGGAATTCCTTGATCTCCATAGGATTATTGCTTGTGACGATAATGTCATCCACATACACCAGTAGATATATTATGCTTTTCTTTTCTTTTCTTAGAAATAATGGAGTATCTGGCTTAGAGTTGATGAAGCTAATTGATGTAAAAGACGAGCCAAGTTCGGTGTACCAGAATCTTAGAGCTTGATGAAGTCCATAAATAGTTTTTTATAATTTACAAACATGTTTTGGATATCCTCAGGATGGAGTAAGCCTGAAGGTTGTTGCGTAATTCAATCTGTCTTGTGCCATTCCTCAAGCCATTCTTTGAACTTACACCAATAACCTTTCTTTTGACATCTTCAGTTAAAGTCCTCTATACAAAAGCATTATTAATATACAATTATCGTAATTCCCAACCTCTAGTGACGACCAAACTCTGGATAAGTCGAAACCTTGTTGGCTTAACAACGGGACTGAATGTTTTTGTGAAGTCAATACCAGATCGTTGATGAAAAGCTTTACCCACTCGACATGCTTTATATTTAGCAACATATCCATCTGGGTTTCACGTAATTCGAAAAACTCATTTACACCCGATGATATTTTATATGTGATGAAAGGGTACAAGGGACAATGTAGAATTATGGAGTAAGGCGTCATATTTTTCGCACATGGCTTTACGCCAATGTAGAGATTTTTGGGCTTGAGTGATGATGTTGTGTTCAATTGGCTCTGGAGAAAGATTTGTTGTAGCATGAAGGTCAAGTATTTGACATGGTTTGAAAACACCCTTTTTGGAACGTGTGGTCATGGGATGGCCAGGTGCGATAGGATTGTTTGGTTGTATTGGTGGAGAGGCACTAATAAGTACCTAGTCAGATGGAGGTACTTCATAGCCATTAGGTCCAAGAGAAGGTAACGGTAGTGGTTATGTTTCTGAGGGTAGTGTTTCATCGATAGGATGAATTTGTGAAGTAGTGGAGGGAATGAGGAGCTATTGAACTAAAGGAATAATAAAGTGTGTATCCTGGTGGGAAGGACTGGATGGTGTGATGAGAGGGTCATCTGATGGGGTGGAAGGAATGTTCCAATGTTGTATGTTTGCTGGAGTGGCTCTCATGGCTGAATACCCATATTTTTTGAAAGAAAAATGTAGACTCTACAAAAATAACATGATGTGATATAAAGACTTTTTGAGTTTGTGGATTATAAAATTGAAAATCATTATATTCAATAGAGTATCCTATGAAGATGCAGGCTTAGATCTCGGTATTAACTTATGAGAAATATAGGGTCGTAGCCATGGATAGCATAGATACTTGAGTTTTTGAAGATTGAGGAGTTGATAAATAGTTTTTCAAATGGTGATTAAAATTGGATAACTGGAGTGAGCATATGGTTAATAAGATAGATGATAGTTCGAAAGACTTTGACCAAAAAATTGGTGGTCAGGAGGCTTGATGTAAGAGGACAAAACCAATTTCAACTATATGTCAAGGGTACCGAAGGGTACAACAGAGGAGGAGGAGGAGGTGGCGATGGTGGAAGAGAAGGGGTAGGTGCCAGCTCTACCAATGGTTATGGGCATGGGTACGACTCTGGTTACGATGAGAGTGCTGGTACTGTGAACGTTTGAGGATAAGAAAGAGCAACAGAGTCAGTGAGAAAATATTTTGAGACAATATCGAACAAAATATATCAATAAAAATATAGGCAACAGTTATTACTTGCATAAAGAATGAAGAAACTTCTTCGTAACTTCGCAATGCAAACATACGAATTAAATTCTACTTCTCCAAAAAAAGCTTTCTTATATTTTTTAGTTGAACTTAAAAAACGTCAACAATATGAACATTCCAAATGAAACATAATTTTTCAATGATCTCATATAACTAACATGAAGGAAACATATCTTATATAAGTATTTTTCTTAAAAAATAATGTAATAAAAAAATATAGTTTGAAATTATAGTACGTCAATCGGACACCTCCCTATGTCTCACTGGGCCTCCAGTTTTAATCTCACTTGTTAAATGAATCAAAAGATGCTCTATAACGTCAGAAAATGTGGGAGGAAAGATCATTTCAAACTTGGAAAGTGTAATTGCAATCTGATGATTAAACTCATCAATGCTTAACACTTTAGCATAAACATCTTTGAAACATTAATAAATTTCAATTAAAGCATCACAAGCTTTCTTATTCTTTAGACCACTAAGTGCAAGTGGTAATAGATTTTTTCAAAAAATATGACAATCATGGCTCTTAAGACCAACTAATTTAGGCAAGTATAGAAATTCTTGAAGCTAATAGACTCCTTCAAACTATCAACATTGTGGGACACAAAAAAGAGGAGGAAGGAACAAATGTAGAAATCAATCACAATTTACAAAATGAAGCAAAGGTTCCTCATAGGGAATATGATCTTAGAGCTTTCTAAAGTCAGATCGTCAGTATATATAATCTAATCTCGCTTTGTATCCTACATGGTATCTAAGAAGCTAATGTCATTTAAGTATATATCTACATACACCTATAATATATTAGCGAAGAACTGATCATTTATGCATATATAAAACAACTAATATTTAATCATGCATGCATGAATAGAATTATAAAAATGCTTAGTATTCATGTCTAATTATCAATAATTGGCATATCATGAAAATTTTGCTATTTTTCGTTTTCTTCCTTTTGAGCAGATGAAGCATCACCATACTGTAGAGTGGATGAAGTACTGATTCACTATATCTTTCTACATTTTTACCGTATTTGTTTGCTTGTCGACTGACACTTCCAATTTGTTCTCACTTTATGTTCATCTCCATCTCAATTATTCATATAGTGTTTGAATATTTTGTGCATGACACAATTTGTTTTTATTTTGCCATGTCTTTTTTTATCACCAGTCTCTTTCAAATATCTCATCTTCACTTACCAATGAGAATCAATGATTGACAATCATCTCATTGTATTTTTCCTACATTAACAACATAATACTTTTAAATAAATATCATCTAATTAAATATAAATATAAATTATAACAAAATCGTTCATGTTTGGCAGATGGCCCAGATTCAATTTATAATGAGTTTTAGTGAAGCCCATAGTCCTAACATTTATTTTTCTTAACTTAAACTCTAGTTTTGTGGTTAGAGTTGAGGAAAAGTAGACAGTGACAATTGAAAACGTGGAAAAGAGAAAGAAAGTAGTAGATTGGCAGTAGAGCAAAAAATAAGAGATCTAGGACAGGAAATAAGACAAGGAAAGAGAAAGATTATTCTCAATCATCCAAACAGTATTCTCATCTCAGGTTAGATCAGACGTGCAATAGATTCTTACTGTGATGACTTGATGAGGTTTTGTATATTATGCATAGTAATATAATCCTTGTATCTCTATCATTCTCTTGTGATTGTTGTTTGGGTATGGGTTGAAAGTATTGAGATTTATACCTTTATTATTTTTATAGTGATTTTCTCTAGCTTACCCCGTGATTTTTACCCTTCGAGTTGAAGGAGTTTTCCATGTAAATCTTGGTGTTCATTTGATTGTGGTTTCTGTTTAATTCTACTGTGTGTGACGATCTGCTAGTATTTATTCGTATACAAAAGCTTTTATCCTTTTATATCCCATCAACTAGTATCAGAGCAAGGTTATGTGGTATTTAATCTTTTGTGTTCGAATATGGAGGCCGATAATATTTTTTGCATGATTAGTTTGAATAAAAAAAATTGGATGATATGAAAACCAAGAATGAATTACCTCTTGTATTGCAAAGACTTGTATGGACCTTTGTAAGGGGATAGTGTAAAGCCCGCAACTATGACATATGATGAGTGGAAAAGATTATACCGAGAAACGGTTGAATTCATTCGACAATGGCTTGATTACAATGTCTTTCACCATATTTCTATTGAAAGTTCTGCATACTCTATTTCGAAAAAATTGGAAGGTCTCTATGAAAAGAAAACAGTTGACAACAAAGCTTTCTTGATCAAAAAACTTATGAACCTGAAATATAAAGAGGGCACTTCTATTGTTGAGCATTTAAATGAAATGTAGAGTATTACTTACCAGTTATCCTCTATGAAAATGTCTCTTGATGTTGAGTTGTAGGCTTTGTTACTTCTCAGTTCTTTACTAGAAAGTTGGGAGACACTAGTGGTTTCCCTCAATAATTCTACACCAAATGGTATAGTCACAATGAGTCAAGTAACAAGCAGTTTGTTGAACGAGGAGTTGAGGAGAAAATATTCAGATTGATTCAAAAACACTTGCCTCATAGAATAGAGGAAGGTCAAAATCCAAAGATATAAGTGATTCACGCATAGGTAGAAGTAAGTGCTGGCTACAGGTGCCCTGCAAACCAATCACGCGACTGATGGTACTATGACGTACTGTGTAATCTTTTTTACTTATAATTAATATTGACATATTCTCATATTATATTATATGTAGTATATATATTATGATGTCCTTGGTTCTGTATAATGAGAATCAGATCATGATGAGATCGATTTATCTTTAAACACAGATCCTAAATAATCCTGGTCATAGGTTACTCGAGAGGGACATCGAGATAACCGGACAGACCGTTGCACTATATACCCGTCCATATGATGGAGGCGACTGGTCTCATAGCCACTTATGTGGAGACACTAAGAATATAGTACATGTGCTCAATGGAGAATGAGTTCACTGATTGATCTGCTTATGGAATATTGTATGGTTAATGATACCTAATGTCAGACAGTGATTCCATAGTCCTAGTTGTGTATCTGGTTATTAGACTTGAGACACCAAGGATGTCTTGTATGAGTACTCATTTCTTTGTTGTCAGACTTACAGGTTTGGAAAGCTCCAGATCTGGTACAATTGGTTATTGGGATTGGTAGCCAACCTTATGAAGGCAATTGAGTGTCAATAGAGGATCATCCACTCTCAGTATCACGAGAGTAATATCTCATATGTGCTTGCTTAGACAAATCCCTAGCCAGGGTCATTCGGATTGAGAGA
This sequence comes from Ensete ventricosum, assembly GCA_029747655.1. Lineage (NCBI taxonomy): Eukaryota > Viridiplantae > Streptophyta > Magnoliopsida > Zingiberales > Musaceae > Ensete > Ensete ventricosum. The sequence continues at coordinate 23,152,323 of JAQQAF010000001.1, read as the reverse complement.
GAAGTTCTTCGGTAGAATCTGATTAGAGTAAGACAAATTGATTCCTTATGTGACCTGACAGTACCATATCCAATATACGGTCTCAGGGATATTATTTGGATGAGGGATTATAGATATATGGTAAATGTGGACAGACATGTCCGATGGATTTGATCCCCCCTGTACCGTTTGGGGACTATGGCGTAGTGGCTTAGTACGTCCATAGTCGATTAGTCGAATGAATTATTATGGGAATAATAATTCACTGTATCAGAAGGAGTTCTGATGGGAGTAACTCACGGTCAGCTCGATATCGGGCCTAAAGGGTCACACACATATGGTGGATGATTCACCGAATAGAGGATTGAATGAAGATCCAATTAGCCCCTATTCTCATTAGATGAGACCCTATGCTGATGAGCTCTTTGCTTTAAGCTCAATTAGAGGCCTAAGGAGATTATTGGATAGAGATCCAATTATACAACGTTAGTGAGTTATTGGATGGAGATCCAATACCCACTAAGGAAGGAGCCCTAAGCTTTTGATGGCTCTCTATAAATAGGAGGGGAGACTCAGGGTTGATAGACTACAACTTTAGCCACCACCTCCTATTCTCCTCCCTCCCTCTGTGTAAGAGTTGCGAAATCAGATTGGAGGAGTTTCGCTACAGAGATCCATTGTGTGAATACTGCTAGAGAGGAGGACGCTTAACCTCCTTCATCTTCTCCATCCGGATCTGGAATACAGGGATATACGATCTCCCTAGGTAAAATCAATCTCTCACACATCGCGGTTTTATCGGTTGTTACATTTTTTCTCGCGACCCCAATCTTTTGCACAACGATTTGATCTTTGTGGGAAACTAGTTTTTGTTTTGATTTCCGCTGCGCATGTGGTGCACCCACTGTAGGTTTCCCAACAGTGGTATCAGAGCCAAGGTTTTCGTACGAAACATTAGTTTTAAATTATGTGTGATGAGATTGAATCGCGTAGAATCGTTCTATGTGTTCTTGCTGCGTTTTCGCAGTGAATGAAGCCCTTGCAAGGGGTAGCCAGGCATGGCCACGGCCAGCCCCCTTGCAGGGGCGGTCGACCACCTGCAAGGGGGCAACCGGCTACGGCCAGGCCCCCATGCAAAGGGGCGGCCGACTGTGGCAAGGCCCCCTGCAAAGGGGCGGCCGGCTGCGGCCAGGGCCAGCCCGCAAGGGGGCGTCGCCCGCCCGCGGCCAGACCGCAGGGGCAGCCGCCCGAGGGTGGCCGGCTGCAGCGCGTCGCCTTCAAGGGGCGACAGCCGCCCGTGGCCACGTCGTAGGGGCTGCTGCAGACGGTCGCCCGCGGCTAGCCCGCAAGGGGCGGCCGACTGCGGGTTCGACGCCCGTAGGAAGGCAGCCTACGGGCAGAGGACATCGCCCGCAAGGGCTGCCACCTGCAAGGGTGACCGCCAGCAACGGCAGCGCCTGCAAGGGCGACGCCCGTGGAGGTCGCTTGCGTAGGGGCAGTAGCGACGACGTAGTGAGGGTGAAGGAGGGCTAGGGCAACTTTTTTAAGAAGATGGTTATGCCCCTCAGCATTTGGGAAATTCCAACTCTGTCCTTGTGTACAGAATTCTGAAAATACCCTCAATAATTCTGAAAATTTTAAGGACTGTCCTCTCATCCAGAATTATGAAAATACCCTTGATAATTCTAGAAATTCAAAGCATGTCATGATTTTCAGAAAAATAATTAATTAAATAGTTTAATTAATTATTATATATATCTAGTAATCCTACATATGATGTGATGTACATGTGATGTATGATGTGGATGGATGATCATGAGCCATATGTTGTGATGTGTGTAATTATGATTATTATTATTATTGGGGCCTGCAAGCCTACGTTTTTCTCGTTTATTGTTGGGTCTGGATGTCTGTGATTATTTGTAATTACATGGAGAGGCACAGCGAGAGCATGGAGGTTACAACGGGACCCATAATGCCATGGCGGGAGATCACGACGCATGGTGATGCGACGATCCGATGGAACCGATGATGACGAGATCAACAATCACAGGGCATGGAGATGCGCTAATGCACATATAGATTCTATTGTGAGTGATTAGGCCCATTGGCTCGGGCTTAATCATATTAGGTGACGGCTCATGATCATTCGGTGTGGCTTGCATATGTGTTGTGTTATACACCTACTAGATATATGTATATATATATTTGCATGCGATGTAGATATATATTAAATATGTATGTGTGTGACACAATATATTAGGACACCGATATGAAACAAAAACCCCCCTATGATAATATTAAGTCGGTAAGCGTGAGGCAATAATATTGACTCACGTGGCCTTCCATCGTTATAGGAAGAAATTGAATCATGATATAGGTTGAGTTGGTCGAGTCCCTCGAGGCTCACCTATCTACATGATTGAGTTCTTGCCTACGACATAGAGATGTCACCGGTGACTTGAGGACATTGTATGCTTGGTCGAGTCCCTCGAGGGCATATCATCGAATCAGACTCATCTTGTAACGATAGTGATGACTTAACTGAACGTCATGGTTGATCGAGTCCCTCGAGACCATGATGATTCAGAGGCCGAACGTGACGGGAATCACAAGGAGTTGTGATTGGCAAGAGTTGCCTACCTTTTGGGCTTAGTGTAATTGGTGGAGTCCCTCGAGGTTGCACTAAGATGCCAATTGGATCCTAATCCCCACTAGGAGTCTGCCGGAGACTTTCGTCTCACGTGTCGAGGGTGTCAGGTGATTCGCTAAGAAAATAGTGGGAGTACATTAAGATAGAAGTCCATATCTTAGTTAGTATTTTTTGTGAAATCTGCATGTTATTTATTTTTGCTATATCTTTTTTTGTCAGAAACATGTCGCTAATAAACTCCCTACGTGGCATACTTGATGCCAACTGCCTCACTGGTCCAAACTATACAGATTGGCTCCGTAATTTGAGATTGTTCTCACGCGAAGAAAATCGCATACGTCCTTGATACAATCGTGCCCACGCCGGAAGAAGGGGCAAGCGAGGATGAGATCGCTCGCTATGTGAAGTACATAGATGATTTCACGTTAGCAAAATGTTACATGTTGGCCTCCATGACTCCTGAGTTACAAAGGCAACATGAGAGCATGGATGCAGATTCTATTCTTCTTCATCTCCACCAGCTATTTAAGAAACAGGGAAGAACTCAAAGATATGAGATATCTAAGAAACTCTTCCAAGCTATGATGACAGAAGAAACATCGGTTGAGAACCATGTCCTAAAGATGATAGAGTGGATCGAGAAACTTACAGGTCTGGGAATAGTCCTAGAGGATAACCTGTACGTTGATCTTTTACTTCAGTCCCTACCAGATTCCTATTCTCACTTCATCATGAATTTTAACATGAGCAAGTTTGAGGTAACTCTCCCTTAGCTCCTCAATATGTTGAGGGAAACTGAGAGTGTCATCAAAAAGGAGAAGTCAATTCTCTATATTGGTGAGACCAAAAAGAAAAATGAAGGCCAGCAAGACCCTTAAGAAGGGCAAGGGAAAAGAAAGACCAGGTAAGACAAAGGTTGTCAAGAAATACCCGGCAAAGGACAAAGGGCAATGCTTCCACTGTGGCCTAGACGGACATTGGAAGAGGAACTGTAAGGACTACCTTGCAGAGAAGGCGAGACAGAAGCTTGGAGAAGCTTCAGATATATTCATGATTAGTCTCTACTTGTAAGATTTTCATGATAACACATGGGTATTGGATACCGGGAGTGTTTATCATATCTGTAATTCGTTGCAGGTTCTGGCAAGATCTAGGAGATTGGCTAGAGGCGAGATGGACCTCAAGATGGGCAATGGAGCAAGAGTTGCTACAGTTGCTGTTGGAGAGGTCACCCTACATCTGCATGGTGGAGCTATTATTGCATTAGATGCATGCTATTTTGTTCCCTCTATCATCAAAAATATTATTTCTATCTCTTGTTTGATAATTAATGGATATAAATTAGTTTTTTAGAACAATAATTGTTCAATAATAATGGATGATAAGATCATCACTAGATGGACCCTAATAAATGACTTATATATGTTAGACACTTCTCCACATATCATGAATATAAATATGTCTAAGAGGAAAAGAGATAGTTGAATAATGCATACCTATGACATTGTAGGCTAGGTTATATACATGAGGGAAGGATTCAAAAGTTGTTGAAAGATGGATACTTAGATCCATTTGACTATAAGACATATGCAACTTGCGAACCTTGCCTTCGTGGGAAGATGACCAGCTATCCTTTTAGTGGAACTGGAGAGAGAGCCACCGAGTTATTGGAACTCATACATAGTGATGTATGTGGTCCCATGTCGACTCAAGCTATAGGTGGTTACTCATACTTCATTACATTCACTGATGATTTCTCTAGGTATAGACACATGTTCTTAATGAAAGACTTAGGGGAAGCATCCTATATTTTGGGAATCAGGATCTATAGAGGTAGATCCAAAAGAATGCTTGGCTTGTCCCAGTCTAGGTACATAGACTCCATTATCAAAAGGTTTGACATGGAAAATTCCAAGAGAGGTCTCATACCGATGAGACATGGAATATCACTTTCTAGGAGTATATTCGTAAAGACTCTTGAAGAAAAGACAAGCATGAATAAGATACCTTATGCCTCAGTGATAGGATCTATCGTGTATGCGATGCTATATACTAGACCTGATATAGCACATGCTCTAAGTGTTACGAGCAGGTATCAGGCAGATTCAGGTTTAGAACACTGGAAGGTAGTAAAGTGTATCATTAAGTACTTGAGAAGGACTAATGATCTTTTACTAGTATATGGAGGAGGTAGCCTGCAGGTTGAGGACTACACAGACTCAAGTTTTCAATCTGACTTGATGATAACAAGTCAAATTTAGGGTATGTTTTCACCATGAATGGAGGAGAAGTAAGCTGGAAGAGTTCCAAGCAAGATACTACTACTGACTCGACCATAGAGGCGGAATACATTGCTGCAGCAGAAGCAGCAGAGGAAGGGGTATGAATGAAGAAGTTCATCGAAGATTTGAGAGTCGTACCAAGCAGTGTAGAACCAATTCCCATATACTGTGGTAACAATGGGGCGATAGCTCAAGCGAAGGAACCCAGGTCTCATCAGAAGTCTAAGCATGTTCTGAGGAGGTTCCATTTGATAAGAGAGATCATAGCCCGTAAAGATATAACAATGGAAAGAGTTCTATCCGAAGATAACATTGTAGATCCACTGATGAAGCCACTGATTCAGATTATATTTGAGCGTCATAGGGGTCTGATGGGGATCAGACACATAGGTGATTGACTTTAGGTTAAGTGGGAGATTGCTGGTTACAGGTGCCCTGCAAGCCAATCACGCGAGTGATGGCACGTGTGACACACTGCGTAATCTTTTTGCTTATGATTAATATTGACATATTCTTACATTATATTATATGTAGCATATATATTGTGATGTCCATGGTTCTGTGTAATGGGAATCGGATCGTGATGAGATCACGATAATGAGATCACGATAATGAGATCGATTCATCTTTAAATATAGATCATAAATAATCCCGGTCATAGGTTACTCGAGAGGGACATCGAGATAACCGGACAGACCGGTGTACTATATACCCGTCCATATGATGGAGGCGGCTAGTCTCATAGCCACTTGTGTGGAGACACTAAGGATATAGTACAGGTGCTCATTGGAGAATGAGTTCACTAATTGATCCGCTTATGTAATATTGTATGGTTAATGATACCTAATGTCAGACAATGATTCCATAGTCCCAATTGTGTATCTGGTCCTTAGACTTGAGACACCAAGGATGTCTTGTATGAGTACTTCTTTCTTTGATGCCAGACTTATAGGTTTGGAAAGCTCCAGATCTCGTACAGTTGGTTATCGGGATTGGTAGCCAATCTTACGAAGGTAATTGAGTATCAATAGAGGATCATCCACTCTCGGTATCACGAGAGGAATATCTCATATGTGCTTGCTTAGACAAATCCCTGGCCAGGGTCATTCGGATTGAGAGAGAAGGAGTTCTCCAGTAGAATCCGATTAGAGCAAGACAAACTGATTCCGTATGTGACCTAACAGTACCATGTCTAATATACGGCTCTGGGATATTATTTGGATAAGGGATTATAGATACATGGTAACTGTGGACAGACAGGTCCGATGTATTTGATCCCCCTTGTACCGTTTGGGGACTATGACGTAGTGGCCTAGTACGTCCATAGTCAATGGGTCGAGTGAATTATTATAGAGATAATAATTCACTATATCAGAATGAGTTCTAATGGGAGTAACTCACGGCCAGCTCGGTATCAGGCTTAGAGGGTCACACACATATGGTGGATGCTTTACGAATAGAGGATTGGATGAAGATCCAATTAGCCCCTATTCTCATTTGATGAGACCCTATGCTGATGGGCTCCTTGCTTTAGGCCCAATTAGAGGCCTAAGGTGATTATTGGATAGAGATCCAATAATGCAACGTTAGTGGGCTATTGGATGGAGATCCAATATACACTAAGAAAGGAGCCCTAGGGTTTTGGTGACTCTCTATAAATAGGAGGGGAGACTCAGAGTTGATAGGCTACAAGTTTAGCCACCACCTCCTATTCTCCTCCCTCCCTTTGCGCAAGAGTTGTGAGATCAGATTGGAGGAGTTTCGCTACAAAGATCTATCGTGTGGATACTGCTAGAGAGGAGGACGCTTGACCTCCTTCATCTTCTCCATCTGGATCTGGAATACAGGGATATACGATCTCCCAAGGTAAAATTAATCTTTCACATATCGCGGTTTTATCAATTTTTATATTTTTTCTCGCAACCCCAATCTTTTGCATGACGATTTGATCTGCGTGGGAAATCAGTTTTTGTTTTGATTTCCGCTGCGCATGTAATGCACCCGCTGTAGGTTTCCCAACAATAAGTCAAGATCAAGAAGTAGTATTGTTTGCTATAATTGTGGTGAGAAAGGAAATTACAAAAGTCAGTGCAAGCAACTTAAGAAGAACAAGAAAAAAGGGAAAGAAGTGGAGTCTATAAAATCAAAAGAGAATATCACAACTACATTGTAGGGTAATGATTATTTGATTTTGTCTACTTTTAATGATATTTTTTATTTTATGTGTCAGGATCTCGAGTGGTTAATTGACACAGGTGCTTCTTATCATGTTATACCACGGAGGGAGTTTTTACTATTTATAGGTCTGAAAATTTTGGTATTGTCAAGATGGGCAATCATGGGACAGCAGATATCATTGGCATGAGTGATATCCACATAAAGACTAATCTTGACTGTAAGTTGGTACTTAAGAATGTGAGGCATGTGGTTGACTTAAGGCTAAATTTAATTTCAGTTGGAAGGCTGGATGATGAAGAATTTGATGTTAGAGTTCACATAGGGCAGTGAAAGCTCATTAAGGGTTCTCTTATTGTAGCTAATGGGAAGAAATATTATACATTTTACAGATTACAGGGTAAAGCTTGTGGTGAGCAGTTGAATGTTATAGAGAAAAACTTCAGCTTAGAGTTGTGGCATAGGCGATTGAGACACATGAGCGAGAAGAGGTTGCAAGTTCTTTTCAAAAGAGATGTATTGTCAGATATCAGAGATACACGTCTAACCCCTTGTATTGATTGTTTGGCTGACAAACAACATAGAGTTTCCTTTACTAGTCCTGTTTTATCTAGAAAAATGCACGCCTTAGATCGTGTTTATACATATGTGTGTGGTCCTTTAAGGACAAAAACTCTTGGTGGATTTATTAATGTTTCTAGTATCAATAGTACACTTTATTTTATCACTTTTATAGATGATTTTTCCAGAAAAGTTTGGGCCTATGCTATAATATCAGTGTCTTCAAGGAGTTTCATGCCAGAGCTGAAAGAGAGACAGAAATGCAATTGAAATGCATAAGATCATATAATGGTGGTGAGTACACAGAATTATTTAATGATTATTGTAAGTCATATAACATCCAATATGAGTTGACAGTTCTTGGTACACCTTAGCATAATGCAATTACAGAGAGGATGAATCACACCATCATGTAAAAAATCAGATGTATGCTTTCACAGGCCAAGCTACCCAAAAGGTTTTGGGATGAGCTTTGAGGACTGTAGTTGATGTGATCAACTTATAACCTTGTACAGCTCTAGATGGTGATGTTGCAGAACATATTTGGCCAATGAAAGATGTCTCCTATAGGCATTTAAGAGTATTTGATTGTCATTCAGTTGCACATGTTTCAGACAATGAGAGGTCCAAGCTAGATGGTAAGATAAAAGACTGTATTTTTCTTGGCTATTCACATGATCAGTTTGGTTACAGGCTTTGGGATCCAAAAAAGTAAAAGGTGTTCAGTGGCAGAGATGTTATCTTCTTTGATGATTAAACCCTCGAGGATTTGAAGGAGGCACCGGCTAAGACTTCTACAGAATGATTAGTAGACTGTGACCCTGTTATTCCTCCAGTACATCGGGGTAATAGGGGGGATGTACAGAAAGATGGTGTAGAGGCTGATGTTGATCTACATGCAGTATATGTTGAACATGAAAAAGAAAGGGAGCAATCTCTCATAGAACATAAGTTGAGAAGATCTTCTAGACCATGTCAATCTTTTAAAATATACTATACATATGAGTATGTGATGCTTACTGATGCAGGTGAATCAGAAAGTTACTAGGAAGTGGTTGAAAGTAAGCAGAAAAAAAGTGGTTTTTTGCTATACAGGAAGAAATAGATTCTCTACAGAAAAATCACACATATGATTTAGTACAACTACTAAATAGAAGTAAGGCCTTGAAGAACAAGTATTTAGGTTGAAGATTCAAGAATATTATTCTCAACCAAAATATAGATTGGTTATGAAAGGCTTTGGTCAAAAGAAAGGTATTGACTTTGAAGAGATTTTTTCTCCTGTTGTTAAAATGTCTTCTATTTGTGTTGCTCTTGGTATTGCTGCTAACATAGAGGTTGAGCAGTAGGATGTGAAGACAGCTTTCCTTTATAATGATTTAGATGAGAAAATTTAAATAAAGCAACTAGAAGGCTTCAAAGTCAAAGGTAAATAAAATCTTATCTTCAAGTTGAGGAAGAGCTTGTATGAGCTGAAGCAAGCTCCAAGACAGTGGCATAAAAAGTTTGATTCATTTATGGTTGAAAATAGATATAAAAGAATAACTTTAGATCATTGTATGTATATCAAATGATTTGATGAGGATTTTATTATTCTATTACTTTATATTGATGACATGCTTATCCTTAGGAAAGATATGTCTACAATTGATAGGTTGAAGAAAAAACTGAGTGAGTCTTTTGCAATAAAGGATATGAGGCCAGCAAAGCAGATTTCTCGTGATAGAAGAAACAAGAAGATTTGGAAACACATGAGAAATACATCGAGAAGGTATTGGACAGATTCAGTATGAGCAATGCAAAGCCAGTTATTTCTCCTCTTTCAGATCACTTCAAGTTATGCTCAGATTAGAGTCCGTCAAGTGATGAAAAGGAGAAAATGTAAAAGGTTCCTTATACTTCAGCAATTGAAAGTTTAATATATGCAATTGTATGTATGAGGTCGAACATCACATATGCAGTGGGTGTTACTAGCAGATTTCTTGCAAATTCAGGCAAAGAGCACTAGGCAACAGTGAAGTGGATTTTTAGATATCTCAGAGGAAGTTCTAAAGTTTGTATAAGCTTTGGAGGTGGACCACCTATATTGACAGGTTACACAGATACAGATATGGCAAGAAATATTGACACAAGAAAGTCCACATCAGGTTTTATACTTATTTTTACAAGGGGAGTTGTGTCATGGCAATCCAGATTGCAAAGGTGTATTGCTCTTTCCACCATAGAGGCAGAATATATTGTTGCTATAGAGGTTTGTAAAGAAATGTTATGGATGAAATGATTCTTACAAAAATTGGAGCTGAAACAGAAAAACTATATGGTGTATTATGACAGTCAGAGTGTCATCCATTTGTGCAAGAACCCAATATTTCATTCCAAGTCAAAACATGTAGATATCAGATACCACTGGATTAGAAATGTGTTTGAAGAGAAGTAGTTACAACTTCAGAAAATTCACACAAATGATAATGGGGCAGACATATTAAATACAACTTTACTAAAAAAAATACAGGAGATGTGCCGCCAGCTGGTCGGCATTGCTTCACAATGAGGAGTCATAGGACAGCCTCCCTGATGGGCTGAAAGGGGAGGTTATTAAGTAGATGACCCAAATTCAGCCCATAATGAGATTTAGTGAAGCTCACAGCCTAACACATTTCTCTTAATCTAAACCCTAGTTTTGATGGCTAGAGTTGAGGAAAAGTGGATAACGACAGCTGAAAACTTGGAAGAGAGAAAGGAAGCAGCATATTGCAAGTAAAGGGCAGAAAATAAGAGATCCAGGAAAGGAAAGAAGACAAGGACAGAGAAAGACTATTCTCAATCATCCAAATAGTATTCTCATATTAGGTTAGATCAAATCTGCAGTGGATTCTTACTGTGATCACTTGAGTGGTTTTGGATATTGTGCATAGTAATGTAATCCTTGTATCTCTGTCATTCTCTTATGATTGTTGCTTGGGCTTGGGCAGGAAGTATTGAGATTTGTACATTTATTATTTTTGTAATAGATTTTCTTTGGCTTGTCCTGTAGTTTTTGCCCTTCGAGTTGAAGGGGTTTTTCACGTAAATCTTGATGTTCATTTGATTGTGGCTTCTGTTTAATTCCACTGTGTATGACGATCTACTAGTATTTATTCATATACAAAAGTCTTTATCCTTTTATATCCTATCAGTTCATACCACAACTTCTTTTGCATAATCATCAACCCACTTATTCCTCGTTTTGTACTTGTGTGTTAACTCAAAAAAATATTTCTTGGATGGTTCCTTACCTATGCATTTTATCTAACATTAAAAAATTAAAATGTTAGTATCAAATACAATAAAAAATATGAGATACTTTAAAAATACACATTCTCATCTTTCTATCTGTCATCACTTTTGGATCTTAAAGCGTGGCCTATTTTGTGATATTATCTATTAGTAGAGTTCATCCAATTTACTTCCTATAAATAATTCAATAATCAGTTAATAAATGTTTTAAATATAAGTTGAAATTATGGCATGGATACAAAGAAGTTACCTGAAATATTTGAGAACTAAAATAATTTAACAACCATTTCCATTGATCATGCTAAATTTTATCAAGATATCTTTTTTTCTTAATAAGTGGCATTCACATTAAAGAATTTTGTTTCGATTTTATACTTCATTTGCCTATGATGATCATGATACACATTCTTTATGATTGATTGTTCACTAAGACATTTTTTTCAATATAAAAATTATCTTAATGTTAGAAAACTTTAATGTTAAAACTGAAATTAAATAACAATAAATCAAATATAACTTAAACTTTATGATTAGATATGATTTTAGATTAGGAGTCTTAGTAAGGATATGAGTTCTTATAATAGTTGAAGTCTATAAATAAAAAACTCATGTAGGCTTTAGGCATACAATTTGAGAAGCAAGATGGATTAGAACACAGACTCAGAAACTTAAGATATGAGAGATTATAAGAATTATGTTTAATAATTATATTTATTTTCTGAAGAATTTTTATTCTCCTCGATATTATCTACTATAATTTCTTGATGCCCATCATCCTTTCGAGAGATTTTCTAATATAATATCAATTTTTTTATTTCTAATAGGATCTCAATCCAAAACATAGGCTACACAATTGAATTCCCTATAGGCCAATTAAGGGGTTGTGCTAGTGAATTTATGCTTCTTAGTCTGTTTACTGATATTGTAGTATGATGTCAAAATACATTATTAACATACCAAACATGAAAACAATTATCTTTATTTGTATAAGGAAAAGATCCAGGTTGATACGATGAATACCAACAAGTATGACACAATCCTTGGTCGTATTTGGCTATAATCCTTTTGATAGTTTATACAGTTTGCATAGTTGAATGACATATCATGGACTACACCTATAAGCATTGAAAGGCGGACCCTGCGATGGCAGATTCTATCTTCCAAGTTGGTGCACATCTCTCGACACGCGTAGACTTTGTGGTTTATGATCGATCATGTAATGCCTCATTAGTCAAAGGCAATGTGGATTAGGAGGATACCTCTCTTTTCATGAAAGCAATGGCAATGGGATGTAATCATGGTCAAGTTGACCGAGAACTCTGAGACTATCTGACTTTCGTGCACATGGAATTGCCTAAGATCATGGTCTTGTTAAGTGTCATCGTAGTCACCGAAGTAATGTTCCATCTTTCTTGGTCAATAATTTCAATCCAAATATGGCATATGTAGTAGGGAGATGTGCTGACAAGCAAATAATAGGGTATTTAAAAGAGGAAAACATCTATTTTGTCCATCTAAGGAGAATAGTTCTATGAAGATATAGCTAGCTACAAGATTAGTCAAGTTCCTCGACCTTCTAAATTTAACATCAGAAACCCACGTCTTGTAACATGCTTGAAGTGGATATGGGACGACTGCATGGCTTAATTAACAGTGTAGTAGTACATGCGACATCTCTACAAATAGTCGTGCCTTGTTTCACTTAATTATTTGGTGTCAACTGCTATAGTAATCGTTATTTGGTGTCAACTACTAAGGTAATCGTGTTGATCAGCAGAGATATAGATGGTTAATAATAATATATTTTTGCTAAGCATCGGCATTCCCAATGCATCCCAAATTTTTATCATATGTTTGTGGCTCTTGCGATGGTTCTATGACTTGCCGCTATCTCCTGCAGAGATCTTGGTGTTCATTATAAATTAAATGGCAAGCGTATGCGATCCGTCTTGACTATGAACTTACGATACAAGACAGAGAAGCATCACAGGCAATAGCGTGAGATCCGAACGCAAGGCATGGTTGACATGGAACCAATTAGATATTTTGCCGTGAAAATATTAAAGCATGGCTATTATAATTTATGCATTAATTCAATTAGCCGGTTGTCAGATTGTGTCCTGTGATCTTGAACAATGTTGAATTACTATTCTCAGAATAAAACCTGCATGAGTAGTTCTTTGTAAAGGTTTGTAAACATTATAGCACTTGCGAAGTTAAGAAAAAATATTTCATAAATTGTTGTTGTTATTATTATTATTAGTAGTAATAATAGTATTAGTAGTAGTAGAAGAAGAAGAATAATAAGACACATAGTAATCGGGTTGACGAGGACGTGAAACGTCCGTGAAATGCCACGGACCAAGAGAACGCAAGTCCATGTGAAGCATTCATTATCCGCCGCGCTGTCTCCACCTAGCTGAGTGAGTCAAACGAGGAGAGTTGAAATCCGATTTGGGATACATGTCCATATAAAACCAAGAATTCAGCCAGCAGTGCAACCGGAAATGCACGCAGCTCGCTGGTGACTCCGCAGTCGACTCGTATTCTATCGGTAGGTAGGTGGTCCAGTTGGCCACTTCGAACACATACGAACGCAAATATTAAACCCGGACTCATGCTCTCTTTTCTTCTTCTTCTTCTTCTTCTTCTTCTTCTTCTTCTTCTTCTTGGTGTCGGCACGGTTTCCTCGAGCGAATTCTTTAGGTGTTATCTTCAACATGTTGTCCACATGGCTACAATGACTGATGGGATTAGCGCTGGTATTTGTCAGCGACTTTGTTTGCTTGACACCAACCCATCGTCTAAAATTACGATGGATCACTCGTTCGATCACTACCAGTTTGTTGTGCATAGCAATACCGATCCTTTTCTATCCGGGATAATTGGATGATTATTATTTATGCATGCGATAATTATTATGTTTTTTAGCAAGAAAATGGATGTGAAACATGTAACTATTCCCATTAAATTTTTTATTTATTATCATTAATTTTTTATTTATTATGATCCAAATATTTTAAATTTGAATTAATTCTTGAACATTTTAAAATTGATACTAATAAATATTCTTGATTGGAGAGCACCTATATAAATGAGTTTTTGAATCTTGTGCTCTCTCTCAACTCTTAATAATTTTTTGCATCATCTAAAGCGAGAGTTCCGAGTCAAGAAGTATCAAGATACTAAGAGAAACCTAAAATTCTCGATAACAATGATAGGAAGTACATAATTTTTTATTTATGTATTAGTTTCTTTATGTTTCTATTATGGTGGTTTAGAAACACATTTTGGTTTTAAATTTTTTACATTTGGTATCAGAGCCAAACTGACCTCTGCCTTAACATGAAACAATTTTTTTTTTATTTTTATACCATGAATATGGCTCAATTTCGATTTCTCTTTTAAAACTTTTGATAATTGAAAATCATGAGGATATAAGACTTTCAGCATTTTTGGTGAAATAAAACATTAATTGTTCATAAAATACTCATCAAATGTATAAACATTTTGTTATATTAATTTATGCTTATAAATCAATTTTATATATTCAAAATATCTAGTGATCCGTATGATCTTAATTAATTAGGGATAAGCCATACTATTCTTAATTAATTAAAATTATATATAAAGTTGAAATAAGGATCATATAGGGAATTAGATATAATATTGTGATTGATCATACTTAATATAATAATTATTATCCTACATGATCCTTATTATATTTATATAATTAATTAGGAAAAATATCTGACTATTTTCATAATTTACCCATAGGGATTATAAATTGGTACATAATTTGATAGTTTTATCTAAAAATCATTTAATCTATTTATATTAAAAATTTAGCCTACGAGCAATTTTTATGTCATGAGATTCATTTTTTTTACATGTTTCACGTTAGTAAAACATGTAATTTAGACTATTAAGCCTCAAATTTTGATATATATTTTGGGTTTTATGCAGTTTCTCAAACTGTTAATTTTTCTGAAATCTGATGTGATATTTTTGAACTTAATGGTTTAATAGAAAAAGAGGATTATTCTCTATCTAATGTGGATGAATATTGATTAAGCTATTATAAATGATGAACCATCTGCATTCACCAATACTAACACTCCAACTGAAGTCGCACAATATGAGTGAGGGGAGCGATCCAACCGGCTCAACATGATGTTTATCAAGACTAAGATAACTTATGGTATATGTGATTCTATTGACTAGCATGAGAAGGTTCTGAGACTTACTACCAGCTATTGACAAGTAGTTCCTCATTTCAAATAAGGTACTAGCAAACACTCTAATAATGAAATTTTCATCCCTTAGACTCAACAACGTAAAAAGTGTCCGTGAGCATATAATGCAAATGTGGGACTATGGCTCAACTGAAGAAACTTGAGGTTAATATGTAAGAACTCATTCCAAACACCCTTCCACAATAGTATGAGACTTTTAAGATTTCATATAACACATATAAGGATAAATAGTCAATCAATGAATTAATGATCATGTCTGTTTAAGAAGAAGAGAGTCTAATGATGGAACTGGGTAGAGTGCATTGATAGTAACTACTCATGAGAAGCATAAAACTGATAGAAATCAAGCCAATCAGAAAGCTAATTAAAAGGGAAAAGGCAAAATACCATCTCAAACTGATATAAAAAAAGAAGTAAAGTTATTATTCTGTAAAAAAAAGGGACACATAAAGAAGAAAAACATGAAAATTCAACAATGGCTTAGAAAGGAAGGTAAACCAATCTCTCTCGTGTGTGCCTTATGAATCTAATATAGTCAATATTACTATTAACACTTGGTGGATTGACTTTGAATCAACAATCTATATTGTAAACACTTTTGCAGGATATGCAAAACCTAAGGAAGCTAGTGGGAAGTGAGCAAAGGATCTTATAAGGCAATAAGATAGGCTCACATGTGAAGGCAATTGGAATATGCATTTTAACTTTAAGTGATGGCTTTGTTTAGAATTAAAAAGGACCTTTTATGTACAAAGTTTCTCATAAAACTTAATTTCTATTTCTAGTCTCATACTATTTGAATATTTCTTTAATTTTTTAAGATACATCATTTAGTTTATAATATAAATTTGATTGTGTTGGAAATGATATTTTGTTTAATAATCTTTATTGTATTCTCTTACAATACGATGACACTCATAGTTTAATGCATGTTCACACTAGCACTAAAATATATAATATTTATAAGAACTCCTCTATATTATGGCTTCAGAGATTAGGACATATCTCCATAGAGAGAATTAAAAGATTAGTTAATGATGTGGTACTTAGTACTATAGATTTAGTTGATTTTAAAACTTGTGTGGATTGTATTAAGGGAAAGTAGACTAACATGTCAAAGAAAGGTGCTAATAGGTGTTCAAACAAATAAGAGATCATTCATACTGATATATGTTATCCATACTTTTGAATCTCGAATTTTAATGATAAAATCAATTGGTGAGTTTATGATCTGATTAATGTGTTGGAGCTAAATGATGCAAGATTAAGTACGACTGTGAAAACGTAAAACAATCTGATGTTGGGTCGGAGTCAAGATCGAGCATCGAGCTAGGGCTTCAGACGATGTAGTAGGAGCTTGTTGGGAGTTTGTCGGAAGATGATCGAGAGCTTATCGGGAGTTTACCGGAGGGATGCCGAGAAGTTCGATGGAGGTTTGGAAGATCGATTGATGTGCTAGACAACTAGATTGATTGTAATTGTTTGTCTTAGTGTGTTGTATTTATCATCTTGATTTGAGTCCTAATTTGAATTAGTTTTGGAGAAATCCTGCTAACTCAAATTAGAAGCCAACCAGGTCTAATTTGGGTTTAATTTGAGCTCATGATAGAGCTCATTTCAATGATCTAGAAGGAGGTATAGCTAGGTCAGAAGAAGGTATAGCTCAGAGTATAAAAAGTATTTAAAAGTACTTTTCCCAGAATTTTGGGTGGTGGTATCGTCGGTTACCGGCAATGGTACCGCCAATTGATGGTAGTACGTTCAATCAACAGTAGTACCACTGATTCCCGACAGTAGTATCGCTGCCACCTAGAAACCTAGGCTTCGTTCAGTGGTAGTGCCCCTGGTGTCGGTAGTGGTATTGCCCGTACCTTAAAATTTCGGGGTGTTTGGTTTATGACTCCAATTTTTGAAGCTAATTGGGGTCTATAAATACCCCAAGAATTCTTGCATGAAAAAGCAAGAAAAGTGCTAAGAAAGTGAGAAAAATACTTAGGTAAATTTTGTGAAAATTGATTGAGAACTCCCCTTTATTTTTCAAGTGGAAAGTGAGTTTGGGAAAGGGTTGATTAAGTTGTAAAGGTTGATCTCCTAAGCCTGAGAAAAGGAGTGTGTGAAAATTGTTCTCTTGAGCATGTGAAAAGGAAAAATGTGTGTAAAGGGGTGTTTGATCTTTGTCTGTGAAAGAAGATTGATAGTGGACATAGGTTGGCCTCGAGTGAAGAGGGATTGAGAATGGATGTAGGTTAAAGTTTTGATCGTACCACTATAAAATACTGTGAGCATATATTTCTTATCTTTCTTTCTATTTGTTCTTGATTTTAGTAGCTTATAACTAGTTTTAAGAAAAGCTAAAGCTTCTCCATTCAGTTTTAAATTATTCTCTAATTTGCTCTTAATGATTCCAACCAAAAGAACTTTCGATTTTCGTTTTACTTCAATTGAAATTTTTTTAATAGAGTTTTTTTTTTTAACACTTACGCTAATTCACCCCCCCTCTTAGTGCCAACTCGATCCTAATAGTTGATATCAGAGCAAGGCTCACTCTATTGGATTAACACCCAAGTAAGTTCAAATGGCTTTCTCTAGCATTAACGAGTGTTATTCCATCACACGTCCTCCTATGTTTAATGGGACAGACTACACCTATTAAAAAACTCATATGTAAATATTTTTTTTTTATTTTGATAGATTTTAAATTATGCAACATTATCAAAAATATATTTCAAAAGTTATCCAATCCTATAAATGATTGGAATAATCATGAAAGACAAATATTTTCATTAAATACCAAAGCTATGAATGCTTTATTTGACACTATAGATAAAAATAAATTTAATCGGGTTTCTACTTATCATTCTGATTATGATATATGACAGACCTTAGAAGTCACACATGAAGACACAAGTAAAGTAAATGAATAGAAAATAAATCTCCTTGTACATAACTATGAATTGTTTTAAATGAAACCAAGTGAGACTATTGGTGACATGTATATCCGCTTTATGGCTGCCATTAATAGTTTAAAATCTCTTGGTAAAGTTTATACTAATATTAAACTTATTAATAAAATTTTGAGATCTTTACCTAAAAGTTGGGATCCAAAAGTAACTGTTATACAAGAGGCCAAAGACTTGAATAATTTACCTCTTGAAGAACTAATTGGGTCTCAATGACTTATGAAATGAGTTGCAAAGTTCATGATAAACATGAATAACTCATTTCAAAGAACAGGAAGGACATTGCATTAAGAACCATAGAAGAACACCTTTTAAAGAATAGGAAGGCCATAACACTAAGAATGATAGATAAATCCTCGAGTGAGACCTCGAGTGATAAGAAGAATGATATTACACTTCTAACAAAAAAAACTCAAAAATTAAAAAAAAAGAATAAATATCATAAAAAAAAACCAAAAAAATGATAATATAATATGTTATGAATGCAAGAAGCTAGGACATTTCAAAAGTGAGTGCCTACAATTGAAGAAAAAGCTACGAACTCAAAACAAGGTCTTTGCAGCAACATAGGATGATTCAAGCTTGTCAAATGATGAAGACCACAACAAAAAAGAAGTGGCTAACTATGCACTCATGATGATATAAGTAGCTCTTCTGAATCTTCTTTTATATTTGATGAGTTGTTAAATGTCTTTCATAAATTATTTGATAAATTTAAAAAGATTAGCAAAACTTATAAATTACTTAAGAAGGAATATGCATTATTTGCTAGTAAACTTGAAACCATGCATTAAGCATAAACACCATATGTTTCTTGCATGTCATACTACAAAAAAGTTTAGAAAAGTTTAAAATAGATAATAAATCTCTAAACATGATCCTTGCTAATAAGGGTCGTGTCTATATAAAAGAGGACCTACATTACACTCTTCACCTGAAATCAAATATAATTTTTGTGATAAACTTGGATAATTTGCCTATAGATGCTCATTTAAAAGGTATAGTCCACATAAGTTAGTTTGGGTTCCTAAAGGAACCATAAACAATTCAATGCCATTAGTAAAATTAGGAAAATATTTTCATGCGGAACCTAAAGTCAAATGGGTATCTAAACCAAAACCCCCTTTCTTGTAGATATATCTCCAAACAAAGGCTAGAAACACAAAATAGTACCTTGATAGTGGATGCTCAAGGCACATGACCGGAGATCTAACTCATTTCTCTAAGCTCACTAGCCTAAATAAAGGATTTATCATATTTAGAGACAATAACAAGGGAAAAATCATTGGGAAAGAAACCATATATATCAAATCAAACATTTTGATTGAAGATGTGTTATTAATTGATGGTTTGAAACATAATCTACTAAGAATTAGTCAATTGTGTGAAAAAGGATACATTATCAAATCTGAATCTAATACTTGTATAATTGAAATACCATATAAAAATATATCTATGATTGCCTTAAGAAGTAATAATATGTATGCTATTGACATTGATAATTTTTAAAATGAAATGTGTTTTTCGGCCTTGAATGATGATGCATGATGATACATGGATTTGACATTGGAGACTAGGACTTGCTAGCATGAAACTATTAAATCAAATCTCAACTAAAAATCTAATTAGATGATTGCCTAGTATTAAGTTTATCAAAGATAAAGTTTGTGATGCATGCCAAATAGGAAATAAATAAAAAGTAGTCTTAAATAAAAATAATCAAATAAGCACCTCTATGCCACTATAATTAATCCATATAGATTTATTTTGACCAATTGATATTACAAGCTTATGAGGTAGCAAATATGTATTTATTTATTATAGACAATTATAGTAGATATACTTTGACTTATTTCTTGGCACACAAAATTGATTCTTTTAAAAAAAATTTAAAATTTTATAAACTTCTTCAAAATGAAAAAGGGTTTTATGATTTTAGCTTTACGTAGTGATCTTGGTGGTGAGTTTCAAAATCATGATTTTTAAACTTTGTGTGAGTCAAATGGGTATAACCACAATTTTTCTACTCCTAAAAATCCACAACAAAATAGAGTAGTGGAAAGAAAAAATAGGAGCTTACAACAAATGGCTATAACCATGTTAAACGAATATAGCCTACCTAAATATTTTTGGACCGAAGGCGTTAACACGGCATGCTATGTTATGAATATGGTTATTGTAAGACCATTACTCTCTAAAACTTTTTACAAATTATGGAATAATAAAAAACTTAAATTTCATATTTTAAAGTTTTTGGTTGTAAATACTTTATTTTAAATAAAAAAGATGCCTTAGAAAAGTTTGATGCAAAATCCGATGAAGGTATTTTTCTTGATTATTCTTCAACTTCAAAAGCTTATCGCGTTTTTAATGAAAGACATTAGTTATTGAAGAATCTATTTATAACATTTTTAATGAGATTTTTAAATTTAAGAAAATTAATGTTGATGATGATTTTGATTTTTGCACTTTAAATTTGAAAGAAAATCCTCCTAAAAGTAAATTTGATAAATCTACTTCTAAATTCTTAACCAAGGAATGAAAGTATATAAATGCTCTTCATAAGAAGTTTATAATAGGAGATATATCAAAAAGTATTCAAACTCATTCCTTTTTTAAGAATTTTTTTTATAACGTCATAAGTTTATCTCAAATTAAACCAAAATGCATTGATGAAGCCCTAAAACATGATTTTTGAGTTATTACAATGTATGAAGAATTGAACCAATTTGAAAGAAATGATGTGAGGAAGCTTGTTCCCAGACCTAGGGACTATTTAGTGATTGGTACTAAATGAGTCTTTAGAAACAAGCAAGATGAAAATGATATCATGGTTAGAAACAAGGCTAGATGAATGACCAAAGGTTTCAACTAAGAAGAAGGAATCGATTATGAAGAAACCTTTGCTCTTGTGGCTAGACTTGAAGCCATAAGGATGCTTCTTGCTTTTGATTCTTTTAAGAATTTTAAGTTATTTCAAATGAATGTCAAAAGTACTTTTCTTAATAGTTTCATTCCCGAAGAAGTTTATGTTGAATAACCCCCTGGTTTTGAAAATGAACTTTTTCCTAATCACGTTTTCAAATTGTCTAAGGCTTTTTATGGTTTGAAACAATCCCCTAAAGCTTGGTATGAGAGACTTAGTTCTTTTCTTATTTCAAATAATTTTTTGAAAGCCGAGGTAGATACTATATTATTTATTAAGTATTTTAAAAATAATTTTCTTATTATTCAAATTTACATGGATGACATTATTTTTTATTCTTTTAATAAATCCTTATGTGAATCTTTAGCCAAGAGTTTGAAATGAGCTTAATGGGTGAATTAATCTTTTTCTTAGGACTATAAATAAAATAATTAAATGATAGTATTTTTTAAGTCAAACTAAATATACTTTAGATTTGTTAAAACAATTTGGTATGGACAATGCTAAGGCTATAAACACACCCATGAGTACTTCCATAAAATTATATTTAGATAATGAAGGAGAAAATTTTAATAAAAAAACTTATAGAGGAATGATAGGTAGTTTGTTATATTTAACTACTACTATACCAGACATAATGTTTAGTGTTAGATTATATGCAAGATTTCAATCCAATCCTAAATATTCTCATTTTAAGGCAGTTAAACGAATATTTAGATATTTAAAAGGAACTTCCAGTTTAAACTTATAGTATCTTAAATCCAAAAAATTTAATTTACTTGCCTATGGTGATGTTGATTTTGGAGGTTGTAGAATATATGCAAGATTTCAATCCAATCCTAAATATTCTCATTTTAAGGCAGTTAAATGAATATTTAGATATTTAAAAGGAACTTCCAGTTTAAACTTATAGTATCTTAAATCCAAAAATTTTAATTTACTTGCCTATGGTGATGTCGATTTTGGAGGTTGTAGAATATATCGAAAGAGTACAACCGGAACATGTCAATTCTTAGGACACACACGTGTTTCTTGCTCTTATAGGAAACAAAATTTGGTTGCATTATTTATAGTCAAAGCTGAGTACATAACAGTAGGTGCATATTGTGTACAAGTTGTTTAGATGAAAAACACCCTAGAAGATTATGACATTCACTTGAAAAATATTTCTATAAAATACAACAATACTAGTGCAATATGTTTAACTAAAAATCTTATTCAACACTCAAGAACTAAACATATTTACATTAGACATCTATTATTAGATATTATGTCAATAATCATGATATATATTTAGAATTTATTAATATAAAATATCAATTAGTTGATATTTTCATAAAACTATTAAATAAAGAATAATTTGATTTTATCAGAAGATAATTAGGAATGTTAAATCTTCCAAATGCATAATTTTCTATCATATTTTTTTTTTCAGATTTCTCGGTTTTTGTAAAATGAGCTCTCTTTTGAAATGATTTCATATTATTCTTAAAATTTACAAAAGAAAAAAATATGTTTCATGAATTTTTGTGATGCTTGATATGTGATTCATGAGCTCACTTTCGAATCTTCCCTCTTAATATTTGATTCTTGAATTTTTAGATTTATGAGCTCTCTTTCGAATCCTCTCTTTAAAAAAAAAACTTGATTCTTGGATTCATAAATCTTTGATACAATGCTTTCAAATGTAACACACCACCCCCACCACAACCCCTCCCCCCCCACAACTTCTTGATTTCTTGATATTTGATTTTTGATATACTCGACTCCTCCCTTCTTCTACTTCTATATTTTTACAAAGGGAGAGAAAGAAATTTGATGTGATACTTGTGATTAGATTCTCTTTGTGATGAACAAATTCCTCTTATTTTCATCTTCTTATTTGACAAAAGGGGAGATATGACTTGATTGATGACATATGCTCAATGTTATGATAAGTATTCACATATTTGTTGGATATTTCTTCTTTTTATTGATGACAAAGGCGGAGAAATGACATGATTGATGACATATGTTAAATGTTTGATTTGAATATTTTGTTTGACATTTTTATGATGTGATACCAAAAAGATGAATGTTTATTGTTGAAAATTTTATCATATATAGTATCATGACGATTAACGGTTAAATTGTTAAAATTTTAATAATTAGTCAAAATGATCAAAATGCTACCCTTAATTCAAAGGTAATTATTTTTTAAAATTCAAGTTTTTCAATTATGACATATAGATAGGGGGAATTAAGATTAACTCCGTCATCAATTGGTTGTTGTTGCCATAAAAAAAGGGGGAGATTGTTGAATCTTGAATTTTGATGATGAAACCAATTGGTGTGTTTATAATTTAATCAATGTGTTGGAGCTAAGTAATGCAGGAATAATTACGATTTTGAAAAGGCAAAACAATATGATGTTAGGATGGAGTTAAGATCGAGCATCAATCCAGGGCTTCGGACGATGCATTAGGAGCTCGCTGGAAGTTCACTGCAAGTTTACCAGAAGATGATTAGGAGCTCACTGGGAGTTCACCGGAGGAATGCCAAGAAATTCATCGGGATTTCAAAAAATCAATTGACATGCCGGACAACAAGATCGATTGTAATTGTTTGTCTCAGTGTGTCGTAGTTAGTATCTTGATTTGAGTCCTGATTTAAGTTAGTTTTGGAGAAATCCTACTAACTCAAATTAGAGGCTAACTGGGTTCAATTTGGGTTTGATTTGAGCTCATTTTGATGATCTGGAAGGAGGTACAGCCAGGTCAAAAGAAGGTATAGCTTAAGGTATGAAAAGTACTAAAAGTACTTTTCTCAAAATATTGGGCAGTGATACCACTTGTTGTCGATGATGGTACTGCCAGTCGATGGTAGTGCCACCAATTTTGAGCTATAGTACCATCATCGCCTAGAAACTCGGGCTCTGTTTGGTGGTAGTACCGTCGGTGTCGATAGTGGTACCACCCTATCTCAAAATTTTGAGGTGTTTGATTTTTTTGCTCTAATTTCTGAAGTCAATTGAGGTCTATAAATATCTCAAGTATTCTTACATGGGAAAGTAAGAAAAGTGCTAAGAAAGTGAGAAAAATACTTGGATAAATTCTGTGAAAATTGATTGAAAGCTTCCCTTTGTTGTTCAAGTGGAAAGTGTGAAAAATTGGGACATAATACCTACAAATGTTTATTTAGAAATTATAGTCCACATAAATTAATTTGGGTTCCTAAAGGAACCATAAACAACCTTAAGCCATTAGAGAAAATGGGAAGAACATGTCATGAAGCCAATATTAAATGGGTACCTAAATCAAAACCTCTCATAATATAAAGTTGTTTTCTAATAAGGCTAAGTAATGTTTTGAAAGTAGATGCTCAAGACTTGAGATCTAATACTTTTTCAAAGCTCACTAGCCTATGTAACAATAACAAAAATAATTATTTGAATTAAGATGTTTGAAGCTTAATGATCCTTGTTTCTATTATAATAAATCTTTTTATTGAAAATAATTTATCATTATATAATAATCTTGATGATGCATAGCTAGAGCATGCTAGAATTAGAAAAAAGAAAGTGTAGTTAAATAAAAGTTATATGTATGAAAGAATGATTTTGATGATGATTATTGTATTGATGTGTATTAACTTGTGTTGATGATTTATGTTGTTTTTGAACCTAAAAATCATATATGAAATCATCATTCTTTAAAAGAAAATTTTTTTGATAACATGAAAGAATCATTCAATATAGAAAAGTCATTGGATTTTGGTTGAAAAATATCTCATAGTAATGACTCCACTTAAAAATGATTTACTCATTTGGATTTATCTTATCATACACTTGATTGATAATGCATAGCTAGATCATACTAAGACTAGAACTAAAAGAACCCAAGTTATTATTAATAAAAAATTACTTATGTTGAAATTTACATAAATGAGATTTTAATGATGATTGAAAAATTGGTTTAAATGTAAAAACTATTGTTAAATAGTTCAAATATTGACAAAGTCTATTGAATGATTGATTTAAATGTTACATTGATTGAAATGCTATGATTGATTTGAATGATAGAATTTTAGCAGAGAACAATATAGAAAAGGGAGAGAACGAAATCACATGAAACAACCAAAAGGAGGATAATTAATCTTAAATGTCATTGTATTCTTGAAATAAATTTCAAAAGAAGGATAATTCTTCTTGAAAGAATATTTCTATCTTATGAATCCTTCAATAAGAATAAAATGATACTATTGTTGAATCTCTTTAACTACAAAAATAAATTAGAAAACTTTTAGCTATTTTCTTTTGGAAAACAATCTATGATGACTTTATTGAAATTTTCCGAAAAGCGATTTTTGATGATGATTTTGGATATATTTTCAAATAATTTTGTTTTAAAGAATGGATATGTTTGAATCTATCCAACTTCATTAATATGTTGCTTTTGATTATTAGATAACTTAAATCATGATCTTGAAATCTTAAAAATTATAATTTGAGATCTTTTTATTTACTAAGATTCCTTTCATCCTAAACATAATCTTGACTTCTCAATATTTATAACTTGATATTTCTATAAGAATCAAGATCCTTCTTACTTTGTCTCCTAAGATTTCAAAAGCTTTGAAATTTCATATAGTAAGAAATGTGTCAAAATAAATCATGTTCTTAGCATTTATGATTTGATAATAATATTCTTTATGACATGATTACTTATGACTTTCTTCTTGGTATAACTTATTACCAAAATTAGTATTTCTTAACATTATGATAAGTTAAAAATTAAAAGAGATTTGCATTATCATGAATATTCCCTTAACTTCTTGACTTGACTTATATGTTAAGGGAATCACATTATTGATTTCTATGATTTTCTTTAAAAGGAGATTTACGATCTTAACAATAATAATTAAAATTTTTATCAAGATCATTCTTCTTTTCTATTAAAAAAATTTATCTAGAATAAATTAAGATTATCCCCTAAGACTCATTTGTAATATTTACAAAAGAGAGGAAAGAAAACTTATTAAATGAAATCATGTCTTTTAGATTTGAATTTTTAATGACATGATATCTCTTATACTTTTTGACATAAATTGAACTTGGATGAAAAGAAATTATGCAATCATATTTCTCTCTTGACAATAACAAAAGGTAGGAGATCAAAATTTTAATATGATTAAAAGCAAACATTGAATGATGAACAAGTGCTTAGAAGAAAATTAGAACTTTCTAAATGCATACAAAATACTTGATGTACAATTTGAGCTTGATCTACCATCATGCCTTCTTATGAAATTTTTTATGCTTTTTATCCAAATTACATGAGATGATTTTAAATGCATGAGTAGCTCTTAAACTTTTGAATCTCCTTGAATATCTTAAAGTTTTGAGCTTAATTTCGAGATTCACATCTATAAAATTTACATCTTTAAAATTAAATATTTTTGTGATATGATATTTTTCATTTCTCTACCTTGATTCTATCTTATTATTCACACAAAATAGAGAAATGAAATCACTAGTATTTCAAGAGACTAATAAGTCTATTAATTACATTTTGAATCTCTTGAAAGTGATTTTGATGATATCATGATTTTGATTTATTAGAATTATAACTTGAAATCTTTTACGAATCAAAATCTTTTGTTATGTGTTTTCGTATTATTTCAAAGGAGATTTTTATACAAATCATGAACTTGACAACTTAAGATTTCTTATGTATGAATTAAGAGATTTTATTTTAATTGTTTCTCCTATAAATTTGTCTCTTGATATTCATAATTTACCTTCATGAATTGTACATCTCATCACTATGTTAATCTTTCATGATATATTTCATGTGATGATATTGAAAAATGGTGAAATGGGAAAAGTTTTGCACAATTGAAACCATCCCCTCTTTTTGACAATGACAAAGGGGGAGCAAAATTTATTAGCTTGTAAAATTATAAGCTTGAACAATGCAAATGAAGCAAAAATTTGCTAGCTTGCACTTCCCAAAAGAGAAGATAGAACTTACTAGATTTATTTATTATATTTTCTTGAAATTTACATGAGAAAAATGAGTTGAGCTCATATTCGAATTTTATATATCTACAAGATTGAGGTTGAGACCTAGAAATGCTAAATCATGATAATATATAAATTGCTAATCTAGATTTCATGAGATTAAGCTTTTTATGATACCATTTTTGAAAACTTTCTCCATGATTTGGTATCTTATTGTTTTCAAAAAATGCATGAAGATGTGCCACATTTGAAATTTACAAGAAATAATTTTATATATCAAGAGATGACTTTTGCTATATTTGAAATACATAAGTAGTCTTTAAATATCTTGGACTTTTGAGCTCATCTTAATATTGCTTTTAAAATGTATTAAGAACTCTTCTCATGATGAAATGATTCAACAACACATCTACTGTTTCTCTCCTTATTAATTATAAAAGGTATGGTTGATGATTAGAGATTAATTTTTGAATATATTAAATTTATTGAGAAAGGTATGCTCAATGACTTGAAAATCTTTTATGCACTATGACTTGAAATTTTCGATGACTTGAAAATTTTCTATGCACTATGACTTGAAATTTTCTATGACTTGAAAATTTTCTATGCTTAATGACTTGAAAATCTTCTATACTATATGACTTGAAAATTTTCTATACATATTGATTTTAAAATTTTCTATGCTTGATGATTTGAAGAAAAATTCTCAAATATTTTTAACTTCATGACAATCCTTGAAACTTCTTGATAAGTTGAAAAGTTTAAAAAGTAAATCTTTGCTATACTTGAAAGGTTATATGCTTGAAACGCTTATTGCTTTGATTTACTTGAATTCAAGAGGATGTGACTCTGTTGAATTTAAGTCTTCTATATTAATGCATATACTAAGGGGGAGTAATGTTATCGTGTGTTTTGAAATTATTAGCCTTATATTTCATCTTTTTGTTGATGACAAAGGGGGGAAAATATATATTTATGGCACATGATATTGAAAAATATTAATTAATAACACTTGATAATATAACTTGGATATTTTATAATTCATGATTTGATGACTTTATACAAATTTATGTTGAAATTTGCATAGACTGTTGATAATTTGAATTTAAGAGTGAGTATGACTCTTAAATTTAAGTGGTATAGTTTTAGGGAGAGTTAGGATTAACTCCTATCATCAATTGATTGTCAACATAAAAAAAGAGAAGATTATTGAATCTTGGATTTTGATGATGAAATCAATTTATGAATTATTGATCTAACAGGATTGTTAGAGTTGATTGATGTAGAATTAATTACGATAGAAGGATTATTACAATCAGGATTGGCCAAGGTTAAGTCCATGCATTGAGTCGATACGTTTGGGGACTCGTCAGGATTGTATCGGAAGCTCGCCAAGGGTATCGAGAGTTTGTCATGATACAAAAGAAGACCAAGACTCGCCGGAAGATTGTCGGGGGTAGCCGAAAAGCTTGTCGGGAGTCGAGATAGTCTTATAATAGATATTTTTGGTAATTATGATTGTATTTAATTAAGTCATAATTAGCATCATGCAGGTCTAACTATGGCAGGATCAATGAAGTTATAACCAGATGATGGGCCAAGATAAAGCCTAGGTATTGGGCCGAGTTCGGACGATGTAGTGGGATCTCGCCAGAAGTTCGCTAGGAGATTCACCGAAGGAATTGGGAAACTCGCTGGGAACGCGAAGGGAGATCGTCGAAAATAAGACCGAAAGACTTACCGCAAGATTATCGAAGGTTACCGGAGTATACGGGAGTTAGGTCTTAATTAAGTTTAGTTGGTCTAAGTGTTGTAATCATTGAGTCATAGTTAGGGTTAGAGTCCTAATTGAGTTAGATTTGGAAGGAATCCAAATCAACTCAATGAGGCAACCAGATCCACTACTAGATTTGGTTGAGCTCAATTAGTTAACCTAAGAGCTGGTCAACGTAAAAGTCAAGCCGAACTTCGAAAAGTGGAGGGAACCACTTTTGCAAAAAATTTGACTGGTAAACCGCCGGTGAGCGGCAGTTGGACCGCCCATACCACAGAATCTGAGCGACGGGCAGCAGCTTTCGGTGGGTAAACCGCCCAGGTGGCGATTGAACTACCCATACCACAGAATCTGGGTGGTGGCTAATTGCTGACAATGGGTAAACTGCCCAGGTCGATGGGTAAATCGCCCGTACCCGAATTCCAGATACGGTTGGATTTTGGCTCTAGTTTTGAAGTTAATTTGGGGCCTATAAATACCCCAAGTTTTCTAACATTCAGAACAACACTTTTAGGGGATTATATTCTGAGAAAATATTGTGTGAGAATTGTAAGAAAAAGAAAAAGAATAAGGGAGAGAGCTTAGAGTTGTAAATATAGTCTCCCTTGTGAGCTCAAGTGTAAGGGTTTGATCTTCACCCAAAGAAGATTGGTAGTGGATGCCGGTATGCCTCAAGAAGGAGGAGGACTCGGAAGTAGATGTAGGCCATTGGCGCCGAACCAGTATAAAATTATAAGTGTTTCATACTTGCATTGCTTGAATGTTGTTGAATTGATGCTTCCAACTTAACTAAACTCCTTGAAAGCAAGACGATAAATTCTTTTCCTCAAACGTGATTATCTTTTCAGCTTCCTACAACTTACTTTTAATCACTCACTTGTTTTATTAAAAAATAAAAAAGCTTCGGATTTCCTCTTCTATCTTATTCGAAAAGCTTTTGCTTTAGAAAGAAAAATTTTAGCTTGCACTAATTCACCCCCCCTCCCCCCTCTTACTGTCAATTGATCCTAACAAAGGCCATTGGTGTAAATGGATCTTTAAGATCAGGAAAGATTTATTAGACAACATTAAGAGATCTAAGGTAAGACTTGTTGCAAAGAGATTTACTAAAAAAGAAAAAATTGATTATACAGAGATAATTTCTTCTGTATATAAGAAAGATTCTCTTCGTATCATGTTGGCATTGGTTGCTCATTTTGACATTGAGTTGCAACAAATGGATATGAAAACATCATTTCTTGATGGTGATCTAGTGGAGGAGGTTTATATGAAACAACTTAAAGGTTTCTCCTCTGGTGTTGGTGAGCACTTAGTTTGTAAGCTTAAGAAATCTATATACGATTTAAAACAAGCCTCCCGTCAGTGGTATTTTAAATTTCATGGAGTGATTCCTTCATTCATATTTGTTGAAAATCTCATAGATCAGTGTATATACTAGAAGGTTAGTGAGAGTAAAATATATTTTCTTATTTTATACATAGATGATATTTTGATTGCAACCAATGATAAGGGTTTGCTGCATGAGGTGAAACAATTTCTTTCTAAAAATTTTGGCATGTAGGATATGGGTAAAGTTTTTTATGTCATTGGTATTAAGATCCATAGAGATAGATCTTGTGGTATATTAGGTATATCATAAGAAACTTATGTTAATAAGCTTTTAGAAAGATTTTGGATTAAGAATTATTCACCAAGTGTTGCTCCTATTGTGAAAAGTGATAGGTCCAATTTGAATCAATGCCCGTAGAACGACTTTGAGATGGAATCAATAAAAAACATCTCATATGATTTTATCGTAAGAAGCCTTATATATGCTCAGGTTTGTGCTAGGCTTTATATTGAATTTACTAGGAGATGCTTGAGCGATTTCAGAGTAATCTAGGTTTGGACCACTAGAGAGCCTTAAAGAAATTGATGAGGTATTTTCAAAAAAACCAAAGATTATATGCTTATGTATAGACATACAAACAATTTGATGTGATTTAATACTCAGATTCAGACTTTGTCGATTGTGTTGATTCTCGTAAAGCAACATCATGATATATTTTCATAAGAGATGGTGGAGCTACTTCTTAGAGAAGTGTCAAGCAGACCTTGATTGCTACTACTATAGAAGTTGAGTTTGTCTCCTATTTTAAGACTACTTCACATAGTGTATAATAGTTAAGAGTTTCATTTATGACCTTAGAGTCATGGATTTTATTTCTAGACCATTGAAAATTTTCTATGATAATTCAGCTGTTGTCTTTATGGCTAAGAACAATAAAGATGAAAGTCAAAGTAAACACATCAACATTAAATATTTAGCCATAAGAGAACGTTTAAAAGAAAAGAAATTGACCATTGAACATATTAGCACTAATTGATGATTGCTAATCATTTGACTAAAGGTATGCCATATCTGAAATTCAAAAATCATGTAAAGAAAATGAGACTTGGTTTCACTTTGTAATTATATTGAAACTATTATATATTATGATATTTTCTCATATTCATGTGCACCTTAATTGAAAAAATGTATTTGTACTAGATCAAAAATAAATAAGATTTATTTATTAAGTAATATTACTGTATTAAGATTAATTTTTAAGAAACTAAATACATTGTGATACATGGATGATAATACTCACTCTTAAAGGACTTATCGTTATGATTCATGTATTTATTTCTTAAGAAAATTATTTGATAAGATTAATTTAAGTTATTAAGTTAAATGTATGAACCAAGTGAGAAAATATAATCATTCTCATTAAGTTCCTCATTTATTATCATCAATTTCTTCATTAATTACGGTCTAAACGTTTAAAACTTGAATTAATTCTTGAACGTTGCTAAGTAGATGGTAATAAATATTCTTGATGAGAGAACGTCTAAATAAATGAGTTTTTGGTCCTTAGGCTCTCTCTCAAGTCTTATGAATTTTCTACACTATCTAAAGCAAGAGTTCTGAGCTAAAAAGTATCAAAATACTATGAGAAATTATTGTTAAAATTCTCAATAACAATGATAAGAGGTAGAAACATATTTTGATTTTAAATTTCTTATAACACAGTTCATCACATTTGAACCTTCTTGACGAAGAGTTCAATGGCATGTTGGGATCACTAATAATAGAACTTTTTGTTCTTTTTGTCAATCAACGAAACGAAGGATGAAAATTAAAGCTTCAATTTAACTTTACTGTTTATTTTTATGTGAGTGATATCGAACACTCACCACATCCGACTCATTGTATGACACTGGTCGATGATGAGCCTACCCACATAATTAGGTATATTATAATATTAAATTAAACTTATAAAAAATTAGGAGTCTGGGTAGTATTAAAAATCCAAATGAACGAGTATTTAAGAATGATGATTAGAGAACGTAACCGTATGGATCAACTGGGAGAACATAACCATTCTCATTAAGTTCCTCATTCATTATCATTAATTTTTTCATTTATTATGATCAAAATGTTTTAAACTTTAATTAATTCTTGAACATTATAAAGTTGATAGTAATAAACATCGTTGATGGGAGAACTTTTATATGAATGAGTTTGTGGTTCGATCTCAAGTCTTAAGAAATTTTTATACCATCTAAAGTGAGAGTACTTAGCTAAAAAGTATCGAAATACTATGAGAAATCGTTGTTAAAATTTTCAATAATAATGATAAGATATATGCAATTTCCACTTCTGTAGTTTCTTTGTATTTCTATTATCATGGTTTAGAGACATATTTTTATTTTAAATTTCTTATAATGCCATTCATGACATTTGAACCTTCTCGACGAAGAGTTCAACCGCATGTTGGGATCACTAATAATAAAACATTTTATTCTTTTTTTTTTATCACCAAATGAAGGATCGAAATTGAAGCTTCAATTTTTTTTTTCCTTTTACTGTTTATTTTTATGTGAGTACTATCGAACACTCACACCACACCCAATTCATTGTATGACACAAGTTAACTCTGATAGATAATAGATAATGAGCCCACCCACATAATTAGGTATATTGCAATATTAAATTAAACTTATAAAAAAAATCAGGAGTTTGGGTAGTATTGAAAATCCAAATGATTAGAGTTCATTATATTATCTCTTCGTTTCTATATTTTTAGGTGAATTGCAACAATAGATATTAGAATATTCTGAATTGGTGCGGCAGTACTAAATGGCACAAAGAGGTAAGACGATGACCAACAAAATCCTCCTCTTCCATAACTTTAAGCACGACTCTTCTCCTCTGTTATAAGCACATACAATGACAATGTCGATTGGTTGTATACCGCTACTTGCACTAAACACGAGCCACACGATCCAGCTGGAGACCGCAGTTCTCATTTCGAGTTCCATCCACTGTTGCAATTGGATGGTGGACTAGTAATATTATTATAAGACATGTCACATCATCACATCAATCGAACTCCATCAACGAGATTTTAATGAAGGAAAAACTATTAAACTAATCGATCAAGAAGCCTATATATTATTATTGCATAAAATGTCCACTACGCGTATATGGTACGAAGAACGAGGTGGGATCAGGCATTCCGGTGGCGAGAATCTCACTGAGACTTGAAGGAGAGGAGAGGAGAGGAAAAAGAAAGGGCAGTGATATGTGCTGCGACCTCAAGTGGCAAAAAAAGAAACCACCCACTGGCTGCCCGACGACTTTCCAAAGTCGCTTATTTCACACACGACTTTCTTGCACGCCTTAAATCTACGTGCATTGTGGCCTCGGGTTTGGACTGTTAGCCTAGCCATGCACGACTGCTATAAATACCCCTCCACTCCTCTTCATTTCCACATCTCATCTCTCAGTTCACTGCTAGTTGATCTGCAATGGCTAGTAGAACTCGTGTTAGGCTTTGGGCTCTTGCCTTCCTTGCTCTTCTGAGCCTCGAGCTCACTTTCGCTGCTAGATCCCTTACTAGCGCCGGAGGTGGTGGCGGCGGTGGTGGAAGTGGTGAAGGTGGAGGTGGTGGAAGTGGTGATGGGGGGTCCGGATATGGCTCCGGCTACGGCTCTGGATATGGTGAGGGTGCCGGTGGGGGCAGTGCTGGAGGGTATGGAAATGGTAGAGGTGCCGGTGGCGGCGGTGGTGGTGGCGGTGGCGGGGGAGAAGGCGGAGGTGCAGGCTCCGGTTCCGGTTATGGAGAGGGTGCTGGTTCCGGTTATGGAGGGGGTGCTGGTTCCGGAAACGCTGGAGGTTATGGCGAGGGTGGCGGCGGTGGTGGTGGCGGTGGCGGGGGAGAAGGCGGAGGTGCAGGCTCCGGCTCCGGTTATGGAGAGGGTGCTGGTTCCGGTTATGGAGGGGGTGCTGGTTCCGGAAACGCTGGAGGTTATGGCGAGGGTGGCGGCGGCGGTGGCGGTGGAGGCGGCGGACAAGGTGATGGTGCAGGCTCTGGATATGGCTCTGGCTCTGGCTCAGGCTCTGGCTCAGGTTACGGTTCGGGCGCTGGTGGTGGTCAGGGCCGAGGTTATGGGAGTGGCGGAGGCGGTGGAACGGGTTCTGGCACGGGCTCCGGCTCCGGCTCCGGCTCCGGCTCCGGTTCCGGTTATGGTTCTGGCGACGGTAGTGGTGGAGAAAATGGCCACCACTAGATTTAGGCATATGGAGGTTGGAAGGTAGCAGGAATAAGAGCTTTAATGCTGTATCAGCAGTACAGTATGATGTTTGGAGATGATGAAATAAGTGATGTTTGTGTGACAGCAAATAAGTGGAACTTGTATACTTGCTTATTTATATATATATAAAGAATGCTTATTGCAAGTCTCTTCCAATTTGCTTGGAGTAATACACAGGTCAAAGCCAAGACTTAATTAAGCAGCATATAAACTGGTTCCTCAGTTCTTAAAAGATGAAAGAAAGATAAAAGCTAAGATTACATGCAATGTGAATCGCTTCCTAGATTTTTCAACATATCTAGTTTCGTATCTGTCAAATCCCATGTTGGATCGGCATAGAGAACTCTGGCAGCACCAATCCTATACCCTTTCTCATGTATTTTTCTTTGCTTACTTCTCGCATTGTTATCATTCATGCATGTACGTATTCTATCGTGTATGTATGTGGTCTCTTATTCCTCTGCTCGTCCCACACATATCATTATCATTATTATTATTATTATTATTATTATTATTATTATTATTATTATTATTATTATTATTATTATTATATGAATAATCACAGTCACAGAGCAGAACTCTATAATCAACACTGCTAAGTTGGTTATTAGAGTTTCGAATCTAATAAATTACTAGTTTCGTTGAATATTAGTGCAAATTATCTAATTCTATAACTACAAATTATCTAATTTATGTGTGAGCTGGATTTATTTTGTTTTGGGTTTTGTCATGTTAGTTCTAGCTTCTAATTAGGGTATGTAATTTTACTCTACCTCATTTTTTTTAGTCATTTTCAGATGTTGTTGTTGGGCAAATGGTCCAGATTCAGCCCATAATGGGCTTTAGTGAAGTCCACAGCCCAGAATCTCACTTATATTAACCTAAAATCTAGATTATGTGGCAAGTGGTTGAGATTAAGAGAGCAGCGGTGGCTGAAAACATGGGTGAGAGAAAGAAGACTGTAGATTGACAGTAGAGGCCAGAAAATAATAGATCTAGGAAAGGGAAGAAGACAAGAGCAGGAAAAGACTATTCTCAATCATTGAAATCTTAGGTTAGATCAGTTTGTAGTAGATTATTACTGTGATCTCTTGGGAAGGTTTTGGATATTGTGCTTAGGATTATAGTCCTTGTATCCCTGTGATTCTCTTATGGCTGTTGCTTTAGGCTTGGGCAAGAAGTCTTGAGATCTGTATATTCATTATTTTGATAGTGGATTTTCTCTGGCTTGTCCCGTGATTTTTACCCTTCGAGTTGAAGGGGTTTCTCACGTAAATCTTGGTGTTCATCTGATTGTGATTTCTATTTTATTCAGTTGTGTATGACGGTCTGCTAGTATTTGTTCGTATACAAAGTTTATTCATGTTTTATTCCCATCAACTAGTATCAGAGCAGGGTTTTGGTGGTATTTAATCTTTTGTATCTGAACATGAAAGCCGGTAATGTTTCTCGCATGATTAGTTTAAACGGAAATAATTGGATGATATGGAAACCAAGAATGAAAGATCTCTTTTATTGCAAAAATTTATATAGATCTTTGCAAGGAGATAGTGCAAAGCCCACATCTATGACAGATGATGAGTGGAAGAGGTTAGATCGAAAAACAGTTGGCTTTATTCGACAATGGCTAGATGATAGTGTCTTTCACCATGTTTCTACTGAATCTCCTGCTTACTCTCTTTAAAAAAAATTAGAAGGTCTTTATGAAAGAAAAATGGTCGGCAACAAAGCTTTTCTGATCAAAAAACTTGTGAACTTAAAATATAAAGAGGGTACTTCTATTCCTGAGCATTTGAATGAAATGTAAAGTATTACTAACCAGTTATCCTCTATGAAAATGTCTCTTGATGATGAGTTGCAGGCATTGTTATTTCTCAGTTCTTTGCCAAAAAGTTGGGAGACACTGGTGGTTTCCCTCAGTAATTCGGTACCAGATGGTATTATCACCATGAGTCAAGTAACAAGCAGTTTGTTGAATGAGGAGTTAAGGAGAAAGAATTCGGTAACTTCTCAGATTGATTCACAAGCACTTGTCTCAGAGAACAAAGGAATGTCAAAGTCAAAGGATAGAAGTGGTTCACGCGTGGGTAGAAGCAAGTCAAGATCAAGGAAAGATATTGTTTGCTACAATTATGGTGAGAAAGGATATTACAAGAATCAGTGCAAGCAACCTAAGAAGAACAAGAAAAGGGTGAAAGAAGTGGAGCATACAGAGTCAAAAGAGAATATCACAGCTACAGTACAAGGTAGTGATTATTTGATTTTGTCTACTTCCGATGATATTTTATCTTATGTATGTCATGATCTCGAGTGGATAATTGACACAGGTGCTTATTATCATGCTACACCACGAAGGGAGTTCTTTGCTACTTACAAGTCTGGAAATTTTGGTGTTGTCAAGATGGGCAACTATGGCACAGCAAATATCATTGGCATGAGAGATATCCATATAAAGACCAACCTTGGTTGCAAGTTGGTGCTTAAGGACGTGAGGCATGTGATTGACTTAAGACTGAATTTAATTTCAGTTGGAAGGCTGGACGATGAAGACTTTGATGTCAGATTTCACAAAGGACAGTGGAAGCTCAGTAAGGGTTCTCTTATTGTAGCTAATGGAAAGAAATGTCATACATTGTACAGATTGCAGGCTAAAGCTTATGGTGAGCAGTTGAATGCTATAGAGAAAGACTTCAACGTAGAGTTATGGCATAGACGACTAGGACACATGAGCGAGAAAGGGCTGCAAGAACTTTCTAAGAGAGAGGTATTGCCATACCTCAGAGGTACACGTTTGAACCTTTCTATTGATTGTTTGGCTGGTAAACAACATAGAGTTTCCTTTGTTAGTCATGCCTTATCTAGAAAAATGCATGCCTTGGACCATGTCTATACAGATGTGTGCGGTCCTTTGAGGATAAAAACTCCTCGTGGATCTGTTAATGTTCCTAGTATTAGTGGTGCACTTTATTTTGTTACTTTTATAAATGACTTTTCCAGGAAATTTTGTGCCTATGCTTTGAAGACTAAAGATCAGGTTATTAATGTCTTCAAAGAGTTTCATGCCAGAGTTGAAAGGGAGATAGAAAGACAATTGAAATATATAAGATCAGATAATGGTGGTGAGTACACAAGATTGTTTAATGATTATTGCAGGTCACATGACATCCAGCATGAGTTGACAATCCCTGGTACGCCTCAGCATAATGCAATT
The DNA here is from genome assembly GCA_029747655.1 of Ensete ventricosum. Lineage (NCBI taxonomy): Eukaryota > Viridiplantae > Streptophyta > Magnoliopsida > Zingiberales > Musaceae > Ensete > Ensete ventricosum. The sequence continues at coordinate 23,114,650 of JAQQAF010000001.1, read as the reverse complement.
ACAGAGAGGATGAACCGCACCATCATGGAAAAGATCAAATGTATGCTTTCACAAGCCAAGCTACCCAAAAAGTTTTGGGATGATGCTTTGAGGACTACAGTTTCTGTAATCAACTTATCACCATGTACAACTCTAGATGGTGATGTTGCAGAGCATGTATGGTCAGGGAAAGATGTCTCCTATAGGCATTTAAAAGTGTTTGGTTGTCATGCATTTGCACATGTTCCAAACAATAAGAGGTCAAAGCTGGATGGTAAGACAAAAGAGTGTATTTTTCTTGGTTACTCACATGATCAGTTTGGTTACAAGCTTTGGGATCCAGAAAAGCAGAAGGTGTTCAGAAGTAGAGATGTTGTCTTCTTTGAGGATCAAACCATTGAGGATTTAAAGGAGACACTAACTAAGACTTCTGCAGAGAGATTTGTAGACTGTGACCCAGTTATTCCTCCAATATATCAGGGTGATGGGGGAGATGTGCAGGAAGATGGTGCAAAGCCAAATGTTGATCTACCTGTAAGACATGTTGAACAGGAAGAAGAAAGAGAGCAAGTTCCTACATAACCTTAGTTAAGAAGATATTCTAGACCACGTTAACCTTCCAGAAGATACTCTACATATGAGTATGTGATGCTTACTGATGCAGGTGAACCAGAGAGTTAACAAGAAGCAGTTGAAAGTGAGCAGAAAAAGAAGTGGTTTATTGCTATGCAGGAAGAGATGAATTCTCTATAGAAGAACCACACATATGATTTGGTGCAACTACCAGAGGGAAGTAAGGCCTTGAAGAACAAGTGGGTTTTCAGGTTGAAGACTCAAGAATATTGTTCTCAACCAAAGTATAAAGCTAGATTGGTTATGAAAGGCTTTGGTCAAAAGAAAGGTATTGACCTTGAAGAAATTTTTTCTCCTGTTGTTAAAATATCTTTTATCCGTGTTGCTCTTGGTATTGTTGCTAACCTAGACTTGGAGATTGAACAGTTAGATGTGAAAATAGCTTTCCTTCATGGTGATTTGGAGGAGAAAATTTATATGGAGAAACCAGAAGGCTTCAAAGTCAAGGGTAAAGAAAATCTTGTCTGCAAATTGAAGAAGAGCTTGTATGGGCTGAAGTAAGCTCCAAGACAGTGGTATAAAAAGTTTGATTCATTTATGATTGAAAATGAATATAAAATAATAGCTTCAGATCATTGTGTGTACATCAAACAGTTTGGTGAGAATTTTATTATTCTCTTACTTTATGTTGATGACATGCTTATCCTCGAAAAAGATATGTCTATGATTGACAGGTTGAAAAAGGACCTGAGTGAGTATTTTGTAATGAAGGACATGGGGCCAGCAAAGTAAATACTAGGCATGCAGATTTTTCGTGACAGAAGAAAGAGAAAGATTTGGTTGTCACAGGAGAAATACATTGAGAAGATATTGGACAGGTTCAGTATGAGTAATGCAAAGCCAATTGGTTCTCCTCTTGCAGGTCACTTCAAGTTGTGCTCAGATCAGAGTCCGTCAAGTGATAAGGAGAAGGAGAAAATGCAAAAAGGTTCCTTATGCTTCAGCAATTGGAAGTTTAATGTACGCAATGGTATGTACGAGGCCGGACATCGGATATGCAGTGGGTGTTACTAGTAGATTTCTTGCAAATCCAGGTAAAGAGCATTGGACAACAGTGAAGTGAGTTTTTAGATATCTCAGAGGAAGTTCTAAAGTTTGTTTAAGCTTTGGAGGTGGACCACATATATTGACAGGTTACACATATACAGATATGGCAAGAGATATTGACATAAGGAAGTCCACATCAGGTTTTGTACTTACTTTTGCAGGGGGAGCTGTGTCATGGCAGTCCAGATTGCAAAGGTGTATTGCTCTCTCCACCACAGAGGCAAAATATATTACTGCTACAGAGGTTTGCAAAGAAATGTTAAGGATGAAATGATTCTTACAAGAATTGGGGCTAAAATATGAAAACTATGTGGTGTATTATGATAGCCAGAGTGCTATCCATTTATGCAAGAACTCAATATTTCATTCCAAGTCAAAGCATATAGATGTCAGATATCACTGGATCATAAATGTGCTTAAAGAGAAACAGTTACAGCTTCAAAAAATTCACACAGATGATAATGAGGCAGACATGTTGACAAAGGCTTTACCGAAAGAGAGATAAGAGATGTGCCGACAGCTGGTCGGTATGGCTTCACATTGAGGAGTCATGAGACAGCCTCCCTTATGGGCTGAAGGGGGAGGTTATCGGGCAGATGGCCCAGATTCAGCCCATAATGGGCTTTAGTGAAGCCCACAGCCCAGAACCTCACTTATATTAACCTAAAACCTAGATTAGGTGGCGAGGGGTTGAGATTAAGAGAGCAGCGGCGGTTAAAAATGTGGGTGAGAGAAAGAAGACTGCAGATTGACAGTAAAGGCCAGAAAATAAGAGATCTAGGAAAGGGAAGAAGACAAGAGCAGGAAAAGACTATTCTCAATCATTCAAATCTCAGGTTAGATCAGTTTGCAGTGGATTCTTACTGTGATCTCTTGGGAAGGTTTTGAATATTGTGCTTAGGATTATAGTCCTTGTATCCTTGTGATTCTCTTGTGGCTATTGCTTTGGGCTTGGGCAAGAAGCCTTGAGATCTGTATATTCATTATTTTGATAGTAGATTTTCTCTGGCTTGTCCCGTGATTTTTACCCTTCGAGTTGAAGGGGTTTTCCACGTAAATCTTGGTGTTTATCTAATTGTGATTTCTATTTGATTCCGCTGTGTATGACGGTCTGCTAGTATTTGTTCGTATACAAAATTTATTCCTATTTTATTTCCATCAACTGTTGGGTTTTATGTTGGAAGTCCACGCTATTTGTTTTTCCTTCAATAATATACACTTTCTAAGGCCTTTAACCTACTTTGCTTAGTCATTTTTTCTCTTTACATATTATCGTAAATGAAAAATAAGGCGAGCCTTTTGTTTGAAAGAAAAATCAAGGTTATATATAAACCATGTCCAAAATGATGCATCAATGGTTGGCCTTCCTAATGATAATAAATCCCAGCTGTTCATGAAAGAAAGAGAGGGAAAAGAGGCAGTTCACTGCTTGTTCAGCTGCAATGCTTGGCAGAACTCGTGTTAGGCTTTGCGCTCTTCCCTTCATCGCTCTTCTGCTCCTCGAGCTCACCTTTGCTGCTAGATCCCTTGCTGGAGCTAGCACCGGAGGTGGCAGAGGCGGGGGTGGAGGAGGTGGAACTGGTTGTGCGTCTGGATATGGATCTAGGCATGTATGGCTTTGGATATGGTGAGGGTCTCAGTGGGGGGAGTGCTGGAGGGTACAACAAACCATTGGTTATGGGCGTGGGTATGGCTCTGGTTACGGTGAGGGTGCTGGTGTCGGGAACGCTGGAGGATACGGCAAGAGCGGCGGAGGCGGCGGTGTTGGCGAGAAAATATTGTGAGACAATATTGAACAAAAAATATCAATAAAAATATGGGCAGCAATTATTACTTGCATAAAAACTGAACAAATTTCTTCGTAACGCCGCAACGTAAAAATACGATTTAAATTTCGCTGCTCCAAATAAAGCTTTCTTATGTTTTTAAGTTGAGCTTAAAAAACGTCCAGAATTCACAAATATTGCAAGGCATTGTTTGATCTTAAGCTTTCTTATGTAACTGATTAAATCTTGTCTCTATATCATGTATATATCCCCGTTTTAAAGATTCTAGTTTAGAATAGTATAATCTATTTCATAGAGATAAACTTTATTTATACAAGTTTAGAGGAGAAGATTGGAAAATATTTCCTATATCAAGATTAGGTAGATCGGTAGAATCATCTTCAGGTGGTTGGAGATTGTATTTTCTATCTTATATCCATATCTTATATCATGCCCTCGCAAGATTGAGCTCATGTCAAGGATGTCAATCTTGGATCGATGTAAATAAAATACTTTATGGGTAAACGGCTTTGTGAGAAAGTCTACCAGTTGATCGACAGTATGTATACGAGAAACTCATAGTTGATGTCTGATAACTTGATCTATAATGAAATGAAAGTGTATGACAATTTATTTCATGCGTGAGTGAAACACTAGATTGGCGCATACGTAGGTGGTTCCGACATTATCATAATGTATTGTTGGAGTTATGGTGGAGTCGATGTCCAATTCTTTCAGTAGATTCGTGACCCAATTGAGTTCTGCAGTAGCGGTGGCAATGGCTTGGTATTCAGCCTTAGTTGTAGACCTTGCGATTATCTTCTACTTTTTTGAACTCCAAATTTTTGGGTTTGCACCAAGAAAGATAATATATCTTGATGTAGAGGTTCTATCACCAATATTTCATACACAGTCAGCATCAACAAAAGCATGAAGATGAGGTGGTGAGTGTTTTCAAAGAAAAAGTCTATGACTAAGAGTCCCTTTAAGATATCGCAAAACTCATTTTATTGCAGACTAATAGATAGTAGATGGCCAATACATGAATTGGGATAATTTATTGACTACAAACTAGATGTTTGGATGAGTAAAAGACAGATACTACAATGAGCTAACTACTTATCGATATTGTGTAGGATCTGTAGTAGCACTGTCATCATATAGCTTAAGTGATTCAGTAGTAGAGAGTAGAGTGGGAACCTCTTTGGCATTCTACACATATTTTTTGATAATAGATTTTGACTATACTTTCTTTGAGATAGAAAAAGTCTTGAAGATGTGTAAGTGGCTTCCACTCCTAGAAAGTAATTTAAGGTTCTAAAATCTTTAATGAAAATTTGATCTGCCAATTGCTTGAGGAATTTATTGATCTTCATAGGATTATTGCTTATGACGATAATGTCATCCACATACACCAATAGATATATTATATATTTATTTTATTTTTCTTAAAATAATGAAGTATTTGACTTAGAGTTGATGAAGTTAATTGATGTAAAATATGAGCAAAGTTCGGTGTACCAGACTCTTGGAGCTTGATGAAGTCCATAAATAGATTTTTATAATTTGAAAACATGTTTTGGATACTGAAGATGGAGTAAGCCTAAAGGTTGCTGTATAATTAAATCTGTCTTATGCCATTTCTCAAGCCATTCTTTGAACTTACACCAATAAGATATTCTTTTGACATCTTCAGTTAAAGTCCCCTATATAAAAGTATTATTAACATATAATTATCGTAATTCCTAGCCTCCAGTGATGGCCAAACTCAGGATAAGTCGAAATCTTGTTGGCTTAACAATGAGACTAAATGTTTCTATGAAGTCAATAACAGGTCATTGATGAAAATCTTTACCCACTAGACGTGCTTTATATCTAGCAACAGATCTATCTGAGTTTTGCTTAATTCAAAAAATCTATTTACACCTGATGATGTTTTGTATGTAATGAAAGGACATAAGGGATAATGTAGAATTATGGAGTAAGACGTCATATTCTTCGCAAATGGCTTTACACCAACGTGAAGATTTTTGGGCTTGAGTGATGATACTGGGTTTAGATTTGTTGTAGCATGAAGATCAAGTATTTGACATGGTTTAAAAATACCCCTTTTTGAACGTGTAGTCATGGGATGGCCAAGTGTGATAGGATTGTTAGGTTGTATTGGTGGTGAGGCACTAATAAGTACCTAGTCAGATGCAGGTACTTCAGAGTCATTAGGTCCAAGAGAAGGCAATGGTTAGTGGTTCTGTTTCTGAGAGTAGTGTTTCATCAATAAGATGAATTTATGTAGTAGAGGGAATGAGGAGTTATTAAATTGGAGGAATAATAATGTGTGTATCATGGTGGGAAGGACTGGATGGTGTGCTGAGAGGGTCATCTGATGGGTGGAAGGAATGTTCCAGTGTTGTATGTTTGTTGGAGTGGCTCTTATGGCTGAAGACCCATATTTTTAGAAAGAAAAAGGTAAACTCTACAAAAATGATATCATGTGATATAAAGACTTTCTGAGTTTGTGGATTATAGCATCAGAAAGTATTATGTTCAAGAGAGTATCCTATGAAGATGCAAAACTTAGATCTTGATATTAACATATGAGAGATATGGGGTCGTAGCCATGGATAGCATAGATACTTTAGGTTTTTAAAGATTAGGGAGTTGATAAATAGATTTACAATGTGATTAAAATTGGAGGACTAGAGTGAGCATATGGTTAATAGGGTAGATGATAGTTTGAAAGGTTGTTGACCAAATAGTTGGTGGTATGAAGGCTTAATGTAAGAGGACAAGACCAGTTTCAACTATTTGTCGATATTTTTATTTGGCAGAACTAGCTAGTTGAGGAGTATGTGGTAGTGATTTGAGATGTTATATGTCACAATCTGACAGACAAGATGTTAAGGCTTGATATTCACCTCTGCCATCAAAGTAAACTGTTTTAATTGTAGACTAAAAGAAGTTCTCAACCAATTTTCTAAAATGAGTAAAGATTATGAAAACTTCATATTTATATTTAAGAGGATATAACCATGTATATTTAGTAAAATAATATATGAAAATGACATAAAATCTAAAATTATGAAAAGAAGTGGTCGGGCAGGCCCCAACATATGTGTAAATTATTTCAAATGATATAGAACAAGATATAAAGAATATTCGAAAGGGTGGTCTATAACTTTTATTGCTATGACAAACATCACAATGAGTTATAATGCTACTGGTTTTCATAGTTAAAAGAGAATAATAAAAAAATAATTTTTGTTGGACAAGAGATAAGGGATGACCAAGACGACGATGTCATACATCAATTGAAGCTATAATTGAAGAGTGAACAATGGGTTAAGTGATTTTGGAAGCTGATGGTCACTCATAATTATTATCTTTATTCAGGCCTTGGACTAAGGATGCCCTCGTGCTTAAATTCTTTACTAAAAAAGAGTCAAGAAAGAATTTAATTGAGGTGTTATTTTGCTTATAGAATTGGGAAACAAAAATTAGGTTCCATTTAATGTGAGGTGCACACTTTTGAATCTTGAATTTTGATTTTCAATAGATGAAGTTTTGATCTAATCAGCGTTTGAGTGACGCATGACTAACTTCGATCATGGAAAGATAAATCGATTAAAGCAAGAAGAATCAGACGTTAGGCCGGAATGAAACATGTCAAATGATTAGACGTAGGGCTGGAGGACTGGTTGACGTTCCGGAGGGTCTTCGTGCCATGGTTTTGGATATCGAGCCAGAAAGTTTGGGTATTACGCCAAGAAGATCGGATGTTGACCTAACACCTCTTAGAATCAAGTCACCTAAACTCACTTGATTTCTTTTCTTGTCCTTTAACGTCTCTTAACTCAGATTTATAGGGGTCACAAAAAGAAAGCAAGAAAGCAAGGGATTGAGCGTTATCGAAAATCGTTGCGCTAACTGAGTTTGATTGCTAGGTGGGTGAAGAGTGCATTAGTGTATAGCTTTAATCGACCAAGGATAGGAAGTCGTTCCAATAGAAGAGACAGCGCAAAGAGTGATTATTTTTATTTAACCCAGACTCAAATAGAGAGATTAGAAGACTGGAGTTGGGCATTGAATAGTTAAATCGGGATTGGCAGAGGTACAAATACAAATTTGAGATCGGTAAAAGTACCCAAATATGGGTTGACTTTCAGAATGAGGACACACCCACTTCAGCCGGGTCTTTAAGTGAAGAGTCTAGAGTGAGTGGTTATGCAAGTGAAGTTACCTTTTTAATACACAGTGCCTATATCTTAGTCATATTAGTTTGGAAGGTCTCTCCATTTTTAAGCATACAAGAGAACTCAATAGAGCAACACAAGAATATAAGTTAAGTATGCCTTTCTTGTCTTTTATTCTCCTTATTGCGTCTTTCAATATAAGTTAAAAACTTTCATCACATTCCCTCCTGTGCTACAAAAAGCAGTGGAGGTCAACATGCCGATGGATCAAGCAATACGCTAAAAGAGAGGATGATGCATCTAAGGGTTGGACAAAGCACTAGATGAACCAATGACATGCCGAACAACATAGGATTCATGCTTTTAATTGATTGTGTTTTGATTGAAGTAGTTTAGGTCTTAATTGAGTTAGTTTTGGGTGTAAACATGCTAACTCAATTAAGGGCCCATTGGGCTTTAAGTGGGACTAATTTGAGCCTATTAGGATGCTCATTTCACTGACCTGCGTGGTGGTACCACTAGGTCAGGCGATGGTACCACCTAAGGTATGGAAAGTATTATTATGTACCTTTTCGGGTTCCCGAGCGGTGGTACTGCCAGCTGCCAACAATAGTAATGCCTATTTCAAGCGATGGTACCGTCAGAGCCTAGATTCCTTGGCTCTGTTCGATGGTGGTAGGTACCACTCAGTGCCGATGGTGATATCGCTAATACCCCAAAAATCTTGAGGATTTGAATTTTTCCTTCAAGATTTGAAGTCATTTAGGGTCTATAAATATCTCAGGTATTCTTTCTTAGAAAAGCAAGAATAGAGATTGAAAAATTGTGTGAAAACCCTATTAAAAAGTTGAGTTCCCTTCTCCAGAAACTTATAGGTTGTTCTAAGAGAGAGTATGAGGGAATACTTGTAAAAGAGGGCTGTAAAAATTCTCTCCGGAGCTTGAGAAAAGAAGAAAGAGTTGTAAGTGGTGGTTGATATTCTCTTGTTGAAAAAAGATCAGCAGTGGAAGTCGATGGCCTCGAGTGAAGAGAAATCGAGAGTGGAGTAAGTCACGTGGACCAAACCACTATAAATTCGGTGTGCATTTGTTTTCTGCTCTTCATTGTTATTGCTTTCAAGTTTAACTACTTATTACACTTACTCGAAGACACACACACTTTTGAAATTAGTTTTCATTGAACGAAAGTTTTTAAATCGAGGTTTTTGTAAAAGCATTAACTCACTCGACCCCAACCCCAAGTTTTTCTCTGTTTAGTTTAACACCTAAGAGAGATGACTTTTTTCGACAATCAAGAGGGTCTTTATATCACTTGTCCTCCTATGTTCAATGGGACAGACTACACGTATTGAAAAACTAGAATAAGAATTTTCTTATTTTCTGTAAATTTTAATTTATAGAATATTATTGAAAGTAGTTTCCAAAAGTCTTCCAAACCAATAAACGAATGGAATGATTTGGAGAAGAAGACTTTCTCGTTAAATGCTAAACCGATGAATGCTTTTGTGTTCTTGATAAAAATAAATTTAATCATATTTTGACTTGTGAAACTGCACATGACATTTGACACACTCTTAAAATTACATATGAAGGCACAAGTAGAGTGATAGAACCCCAGAGGGATTCTATAGAGATTTGATCTTTGAGGGGGATCAACCCTTGGAACGCTATAGAGGTTCCTCCCTCCTAGTAGTCAGCCACAAGGCTCAATTGAAGATTGATCTTATCTTATTCAAAAGAGATGAAAGCTACAAACTTATATAGGGCTCCAAACCCTAGCCTTAGGGGGTGCTTCCTAAGTGAATTATCCCTTTTACCCTTCATCTAGCCGACTTGCCCTGTTAAGGGGGGCCGACACAAGTCATGCGCCCCTGCTAGAAACCCTAGCTGACCAACCCAATAAAGGGGCGGTGGCTAGGAAGTCGGAAGGCCCCAAACATAAACTCTAGCCACTCTTCTTTATAGGATAGAGGCGACTAGGTGTGGTTTATTACAATCTCACTAAGTTTTTATTGGTGCTACTTGGTTAAGTAGGACCCAACCTGCTGGGGTCCTATCAAGCTCACCCTCTTTAAATCAGCCTTGTCCTCAAGGCTGAGGTTCCATGAACTCAGGGAACCAGGTCTTCAGCTCCTTGTATGACTCCTATGTGGTATCTTCAAGTGGTAAGTTATTTCAATGCACTAGTACTTCAGTAGAGGGATGTCAGCGACGTATCACAATTATTTGGTCAAGGATGGCTTGTGGTTTGGCTTGAATATCTCCATCATCAGTGGTGTTTGATAATTGAGTTTGGACTGACTCGTGTTCTCCCAACTTGGGCTTCAAGCAAGACACATGGAAGACAAGGTGAACTTTGGCATCTTAAGGCAATTTAAGTCTGTACACCATAACTCTCATATGCTTTTTGATTTGGTAAGGCCCACAAAAGCGAGGGATAGCTTCATAGAGGCTCGTGTGTTGATGGATAGTTCTTGTATGGCTACAGGCGAAGATAAACCCAATCTCCTACTAAAACTCTCTTTCGCTCCGACGTGTGTCGGCTTGTTGCTTCATTCTAGCTTGAGCGGCAAAGAGATTATCCTTTAGCAACTGTAGGAGTTTGTTCCTATCAAATAAATCTTAGTCGACCTGATCCACTTTGGCTGAACCAATTATATACTTTGGAATCACAGAAGCCGGCCGCCCATACAATGCCTCATATGGGGTACATTTAGTAGATGAATGATATATAGTATTATACCATCATTTGGCTCAAGTGAGCCATTTTGTCCACTCCTTTGGCCGGTCACAGGTAAAACACCGAAGGTACATCTATAGACACTTGTTCGCCACCTCTGTTTGGCCGTCAGTTTGTGGATGGTATGCAGTGCTCATCTTGAGTTTAATACCTTATAGCTGAAATAACTCGGTCTAAAATTTTCTGATGAAGACTTTGTCACAATCACTTATAATGGACCTTGGCATCCCATATAGTTTAACAATATTTTCTATAAAAATCTTAGCAATACTAGCAGTAGTGTTGGGATTTTGCACGACACAAAAATGAGCATATTTCATCAATCGATCAATCATTACAAGGATTGTGCTTTTACCTTTGGAAGGTGACATCCCTTTGATGAAATCCATAGAGATATCAGTCCACACCGAGTCAGGTATGGGTAGCGATTGTAGCTTTCCTAGACCTGCCACTATTTCACCCTTTTGTTGTTGACATACATCGCATAGTGCTACATATTCAGAAATAAGTTTTTTCATCCCTCTCCAATAAAAAATTTGCTTCACTCTTTTATAGGTTCTTAAGAATCTGGAGTGCCTTACTGAAGGTATAGAGTGCATCTCTTGCAGGATGATTTTCATGTAATGAGAGTCGGGTATAAGCACAATGCGTTCTTTGTAGCACAGATCCTTCAAATCCCAAATATAGTGGGCTATTACACTTGGATCCTCCTCCAATTTTTTTATGATGTTGCTGACCTCTGGATCTTTCTTCCATTCCCCCCTAATGCCTTTGAGAAAGCCGGTGGTAGGAAGGGAGATGGCTAAAATTTTGGCTTGTTCGGGTAACCGTGAGAGTGCATCTATAACAACATTTTCTTTCCCCTTTTTGTAAATAATTTCATAATCAAATCCAAGAAGTTTAGTTACCCATTTTGTTGCTTAGGGTATGATATCTTTTGCTCCAAAAAGTACTTGAGGCTTCGATGGTTGGTTTTAATCTGAAAGCGTCGGCCGACCAAGTAGGGTCTCCACTTTTTTACGACATGCACAATTACGAGCATATTCTTATCATATATTGACATTTTTTGATGGGAGGGAGACAACGCCTTTCTAGTATACGTGAGTGGTCGACCTTCTTGCATTAGAATGGCTCCTATTCTGACTCCAGATATGTCGGCCTCAATGACGAAGGGTCAGTTGAAATCTGGTAGCGCTAGCACCGGCGTCGTCATCATAGCTACCTTAAATCTGTCGAAGGCAATGGAGGCTTTGTTCGACCATTGGAAGACATTCTTTTTCAGTAGAGAGGTGAGGGGTGCATTGATCTTCCCATAATTCTTGACAAATTTTTTGTAGTAGTCGGTTAGTCTAAGGAAACCGAGCAGCGATTTCACATTTGTAGATTTCGGCCAGCCCTGCATTGCCTTAATTTTTGTTTAGTCAACCGCCACTCCTTCTTATGGGATTATATGCCCAAGGTACTCTATGTTTCATTGGAGAAAGTTGCACTTTGATTACTTAACAAAAAGAGTGTTCTCTCGAAGGATCGTCAAAACAAACCGTAAGTGTTGAAAATGAATCTTAAGAGAGAATATCATCAAAAAATACCAGCATAAATTTACGAAGAAAGCTCCGAAAAATATTATTCATTAGGCTTTGGAAGGTGGAAGGAGAATTAGTGAGTCCAAAAGACATTCATAATGTCCATTGTGCATTAGGAAAGCAATTTTCGGATTATCTTCTTCACATACCCGAATTTGGTGATACCCGGATAGTAGGTCCAACTTCGTGAAGACTTGAGCTCCTTTTAATTCATCTAAAAGTTCATCCACTATTGGTATTGGGTACTTGTCCTTGATGGTGATGACAATTAAAGTTCGGTAGTTCGATGTACATATGCCAAGTTTCATCCTTCTTGCGTACAAGTAGCGCCAGTGAGGAATAAGGGCTACAGCTTGGCCGAATCACCCATGTTTCCAGCATCTCTTTTATAATTTTATAAATTTCATCCTTCTGGAGGTGAGGATAGTGGTATGGTCGAAAGTTTGCTGATGGTTTGCTCGGGAGAATTGGAATCCTATGGTCATGTTGCTAGGTAGGAGGAAGACTGCGCGGTTCAACGAAAACGTCGGCAAATTCAGCAAGCAATTGGGCGAGATAATGATATGCAATTTTTATGTTCTTCTCCTCTAGTTGCTGTTGGAGATGCATCAAGAAGCCACCGTGTGCCTTGTGTAAAACTTTCTCCATTCGTTGGGTCGAAATGGTGGTGACGTGGCTTTCGCGCTTCTTACATAGAGTGACATGTTTGCCTTTGCAGTAAAATTTCATAATCAATTTGGAAAAGTTCCAAAAGATGTCACGTAGATCATCACTCACTCTATGCTGAGCATAGCTTCATAATCATCAATAGGTAGGAGGAAGAAGTCGACAATGATCTCTTGGTCTTGCAGCAATAGTTTCACAGCGGGCACCTTTAACTGCACTTTAGCATTCGGTCATCGGCGACCTTTACGTCGAACTTCTGCAACCTTCGATGTGGAGCATCATCCAAGCAGCAACCTTACTATTTATGAAGTTATTAGTGCTACCCGTGTCGATAAGAACAGTGATCAGTTGTTGTGTGAGAAGGTGTCTAACTTTCATGGTTTGCAGATTTGAGTAGCCGGTTAGCATGTGCACCGTAAAGTCAATTGGTTGTGGCTCTTCTTTTGGATCTTCTTCCTCATGATTGAGGCTCTCTTCTGAAGGTTTAATGACTCCTTCTTCTACTAGTTCAATCATGAGAAGTCACTCCCTTTTATAGTGATGTTCGCGGCTTGTCATAATGCAAACACAAACCCTTCGCAGATCACTCCCAAAGCTCTTCTCTTGTCAATTTTTTTTTTGTGCGGGATCTTGGCTAACATTAGAGGGGGCTGAGGCCTTCATTATTGTTGGTCAGGGAGTGATCCTAGTCTTCCGAGCTTCATGGTTCAATTGCTCCTCTTGAAGTCGAGTAAAAGAGATGGCTGCCATAAGCGTGTACGGTTGTCGCGCTTTAACTTCTCCCCAGATCTCCGACTTTAAACCCTCATAAAGGTTCCTACTAGCTGCTTTTCAGTCCAATCATGAGTTTAATTAGATAACTTTTTAAACCTGGTTTGATACTCTTGAACAGTGGAGGTTTGTCAGATCTTCGCTAGTTGTCCATCAACATTCTCATAATCGATTGGTTCTAAGTGGATCAGTAGCCCTTCTTTAAATTGTCTCTATGAGAGGCCTTCATTAGTGTGTTCAAACCAATTAAACCACTGTATGACATCCCCTTCAAGATGTATAGCCACAATTTCCACCATAGATGCGTCCGCGATTTTGTGATAACGAAAATATTGCTCCGCGTATGAGATCCAACCAATCGGGTCTCCTTCCAATCTAGGGAAGTCTACCCTCATTTGTGGATTGTAGGGATCGGTCATAGAGCCTCCCCTCTCCTGGGAGTCATCTCTTCGGTCAAAGCTCTCTCCTTGATGTGATTTCTTTGGGCTCAGTGGTCGACCCAAACTGAGTTCAGCAAAGATAGTTTGTATCTTCTCCTCCATTCGAGTCTTGAAGGCTTCGAACTTAGCATTGATGTTCTCCTCATATGCCATAGTATAAGCCTCCAAATCTATGATGTTAAGATCTCTCTTATGTTATCAGGTTAATGGAATGAATCGGTCGGGGAAGGTTATGGCTGAAAAGGTGGGTGGATCGGTGGAAGTATAGGTTACGATTTAGGCTTGTTTTGTGGCTATTTTGGATGCAGTTTGAGGCTACGATTTGGTAGGGTTTTGGGGCTGTGATGGTGGTGGATGAAGGTTAGGAAAGGGTTTTGGATCTGTGGGGGATGGCAGCAAAGTTTTGATGGAATTCGGTGAAAGTTTACCGCGGTAGTTGCTGTCACGCAGATCATAATTGTAGCCGAAGAAATAGTAGTTTCTCGATAAAATTTTCAACAAAAAATTAAGAGATTTGAGGAGGAATTCAACAGTAAGATCTCAGTTCAGATAACAGTAATAATGATGATTTAGATCAAGGAAATTTTGATAGTAAAACAGCAAGGAATTCGGTGCAAGTTACAATCGTAGAATTCTCATCAAAAAAATTCAACGGTTTGCGATGAAAATTTACAGCAACACAAGAATCATTTCAAAGATGAATTCCATAGTAAATCAACCACATATGAAAGCCAAAACAATCTATGAGATGTATGAGAAATTTCATCAAAAAATGGTGTCAAATAGATCGGTTCAAAAGCATTATGTGGTTAAAATTTTTTGTAGCAATTCTTCATTTGCAAAGGTGATAACTTTTGCGACGAAAGGAATTGCAGCAAGGGATAAATCAAAACTTCTTTTAGGTATTTTGTAGATGAAAAATTACAGCAGCAAAATGAGAATTGATTTGATCTGCGACGGGAGGTGATGGTGGAGACGACAAAATCATGAGTAATTATGAGAATTGCTTGGCTGATGGAGGCAGCAAAGATGACAGCAAGGGCAACAAGATCGCTGCTCTGATACTAGATAATAGAACCCCAGGAATTATATGAAGATTTGATCTTTGAGGGGGATCAATCCTTGGAACACTGTAGGGGTTCCTCCCTCCTAGTAGTCAACCACAAGGCTAAATTGAAGATTGATCTTTGCTTATTCAAAAGAGATGGAGGCTACAAGCTTATATAGGGCTCCAAACCATAGCTCTAGGGGGGTGCTTCCTAAGTGAATTCTCCCTTTTACCCTCTATTTATCCGACTTACCCTTTTAAGGGGGGGCGGTGGCCTAAGGGGTTGCACAAGCCATGCGCCCCTGCTAGAAACCATAGCCGACTAGTCCACTAAAGGAGGCGGCGGCTAGGAAGCCCTAAGGCCCCAAACATAAACCCTAGCCACTCTTCTTTATAGGACAGAGGTGGCTAGATGGGGTTTATTATAATCTCACAGGATTTTTATTAATGCTACTTAGTTGAGTAGGACCCAACCCTACTGAAGTCCTATCATAGAGTTAAAGAATCACAAATTAATCTTTTGATGCATAGTTTTTTGAATTGTTTCGAATGGAACCAAGCGAAACCATTGGAGATATGTACACTCATTTTACGGATGTCATCAATGGTTTAAAGGCACTTGATAAAAGTTTTTCTAATCTTGAACTTATAAACAAGATTTTTTAGATCCCTTCCAAAGAGTTGGGATCCGAAGGTAACTGTCATACAATAAGCAAAAGACTTAAACTATTTTCCATTTGAAGAACTTATCGGGTCATTAATAACCTATGAATGACATGTATGGTACATGATGGACATAAGAACAACCTTCCAAAGAATAGGAAGGACTTGGCAGTTCGAAAAAAAAGACCACTTGAGCGAAAGCTCAAGTGACGAGGATGACTTTTAACTTCTTACAAAAAAAATTAAAAAATTCATAAAACATGAATGTAAGATAAAAATGAATAAAAAATAAACATAATAACTTGCTATGAATGCAATCGGCCAAGACACTTCAAAAGTGAATGTCCCCAATTGAAGAAGAAGCTACAAAAGAATAAGAAAACACTCAAGGTGACTTCGGATGAAGCAAGTGCATCTAAAGACGAGGAGCAAACAAGTGAAGATAAGGCTCACAACAACAAGGTGAGTTACTCAAGCAAATCTTCTTTACCATATAAAGAATTACTTTATGCTTTTCATAAATTGTTTGATGAAAAAGGTTAGTAAGAAATGTATTTTTTTTTTAAAATTAATTAACTTTATATATGATTGAAACTTAATGATTTTTATTTTTGTTATAATAAATCTTTTGATTAAAGATAGTTTATGCTTAAATATTTATGATTTTCTTGAGAAAGCTTACCTGGTTTTAAATAATAATGCATGTTTTTTTCATGACTTACCTTGGGCATGTTTGTATGAAATCAATCACATAAATCGAAACTGAAAAGGGAATGAATTTATGTTAAAAAAATTTCTATCTCTAAAAACATTTTAATTTTTCAACAAGAGATCCTTAGTCATTATTGAATCTATTTTTTATAGTTTTGAATCTCTTGAACTAAGAAAACGATTTTGATGATTTGACAAATTTGAATGAAATTTTTTTTAATCATAAACTTTCTCGTGATTTCTTAACTTGAGGTTTCGTTTATAGGAATCAAATCTTTTTTATCTTTTATGATTTCTTCTTTTTACCATTTACTAAAGAAAAGGACTTATGCAAACAAACCATGATATTTATAAATTGAGTTTTTTTTTTCTTACTATTTGATCTCTCAAGATGTCATTTTATTATTTACTAAAGAGGAGATATAAATAATGATTTTTTTCTTGATCTCTCAAAATTCATGACTTAAGATTTCTTTTGAAGATCACTTACTATTTGATCTCCTAAGATTTATTTTTGTTATTTACTAAAAAATGATATTTGTCAAAATGAATCATGTCTTTTAGTATTCACAAATTGATCTTTCTTGATTTTCATGTCATGATTTTCATATGACTCTTTTATATTTATGGTTGTATAACTTATGTTATGATTAGTTCATTAATGCAAAAGTGTTAGTTTGAATATTAAACTTGGGCATATTAAAACTCCCAAATGCATAAACTCTTCTTATACATTTTTTTGGATCATTATCTTGATTACTCATTTTTTATGACTTGAGTTCTCTTTTTAAATCAAGATCATTTCCTATCATTTTTTTATTTAAAAAAGAAGAGATTTATCAAAAATGACTCATGGCCTTTTGACATTCATGGTTTGATCTTTTATTTTTTATGATTGAAATATTGATATAAATTTATCTTTATTATTAATATTTGTCATGATTTAAAAATTAATATAAAGGGAAAATAATTATAAATTGTGTTATTCCCTTCTCTTCGACAATGTGAAAGGAAGAGAAAGTATTACTAGCTTGCACATTTCAAGGAGAGAAAACTTGCTAGAGTGCACATTATAAAGAGAAGCAGAAAAGTTGTTGTCTCAAGGAAAACAAAAATTTTGCTTAACTTCACATTCTCAAGAACTTGCTAGCTTGTATATCACAAAAAAGGAAAGAATTTGTTAGCTTGCACATTTCAAGAAGAAGCAAAATCACTACCTTGCACTTCTCAAAAGAGAAGAACTTGCTAGTTGTACATTCCAATAATAGCAAAAATTTACTAAACTTGCACATCTAAAAAATTACTAGCTTGCATGTTTCAATAACTTACATGTTGCACTTTTCTCCTTTTGGTTAATGGCAAAGGGGGAGAAGAGATAATGATGATTTAATCATGCATGATATGATATACTTTAAGGAAGAGAAGTTATACTGATAACTTGAAATTTGAATCATGCATGGTATGATGTACTTTGATATTTTAAAATGATTTGAAATTATGCATGTAATACTCATGATTTTATGTTGCATGCAATTATGAAATACTTAAAATTTTCTAAATTAAATTTCTATCAATATGCCATATTGATAGGGGCAGTTGAGTTAAACTCCATCATCAATTGGTTGTCATCATCAAAAAGGGGGAGATTGTTGAATATCAAATTTTAATGATGAAATCAATTGATGAAGTTTTGATCTAATCAGCATTTGAGTGATGTAGGACTAACTTCGATCATGGAAAGATAAATCAATTAAAGTAGGAAGAATCAAATGTTGGGCCGGAATAAAACATGTCAGATGATTGGACGTCGGGTCGAAGGTCTGATCGATGTTCCAGAGGGTCTTATCGTGGTTTTAGGCATCAGACCATAAGGTTCAGGTATTGCACTAAGAAGATCAGATGTTGTGGAGGTCAACATGTTGAATCTATACGTCGAAGGAGAGGACAATAAGCCGAATGGTTGGACAAAGCATCGGATGAACCAATGACATACCAGACAACATGAGATTCATGCATTATAATTGATTGTGTCTTAATAGAAGTAGTTTAGGTCTTAATCGAGTTAGTTTTGGGTGTAACCATGCTAACTCAATTAAGGGCCCATTGGGCCTTAATTGAGATTGATTTGAGCCAATTAGGATACTCATTTCACTAACCTAGTTGCTGGTACCATTAGGTCAAGCAGTAGTATCACCCAGGGTACAGAAAGTAATGTTTTGTACCTTTCTGGGTTCTTGGGCAGTGGTACCTTCTACTACCGATGGCAGTACCACTTATTCCGGGTGGTGGTACTGCCAGAGTGCAGATTCCCAAGCTCTGTTTGATGGTGATACCGTCTGATATTGGCAGTGGTACTGCTAGTACCCTGAAAATATCGAGGATTTGAATTTTGGCTCCAAGATTTAAAGAGATTGAAAACTTGTGTGAAAACCCTGTTAGAAAGTTGAGTTCCCTTCTCCAGAAGCTTAAAGGTTGTTCTAAGGGAGAGTGTGAGGGAATACTTATAAAAGAGGATTGTAAAGGTTCTTTCCTGAGCCTGAGAAAAGGAGAAAGTGTTGTAAGGGTGGTTGTTAGAAAAGGAGAAAGTGTTGTAAGGGTGGTTGTTCTTCGCCCATTGGAAAAAGAATAGTAGTAGAAGCCGGTGGCCTCGAGTGAAGATAAATCGAGAGTGGAGTAGGTCACGTGGACTGAACCACTATAAATCTAGTGTGCATTTCTTTCTACTCTTCATTGCTATTGCTTTCGAGTTTAACTGCTTATTATACTTACTCTAAGACAAGCACACTTTCGATATTGGTTTTCATCGAATGAAAATATTTAAACTGATGTTTTTGCGAACTCACTAATTCAAACACCACAACCCCCCACCCCCTCCCTCCTCCTCTTAGTGTCGATTCACATTCACTTCTTAGTGTCGAGTGTAAAAGTGGTAGTGTGTGAATTAAGTATTGTGGAAACAGTATGAGTAATTGCTAAGATCGAGTTGACACTAAGAGGGTCTGGTGAATTAGTTGAAGTGTTAAAAGAAAAACTTGGTTCGAAAAATTTTGCTTGAAGAAAAACAAAAATTGAAATTGATTTTGGTTGGAATTCGTTAAGAGTAAATTAGAGAATGATTAAAATCGAATTGAGAAGCTTGAGCTTTTCTTGGAAGTAGTTATAAGCTACTAAAATCAAGAGCAAATAGAAAGAATGACAAGAAGAGATGCTCACAGTATTTTATAGTGGTTCGGTCAAAACTTTGACCTATATCCGCTCTCGATCCATCTCCACTAGAGACCAATCGGTGTCTACTATCGAGCTTTTTTCATAGGTGAAGATCAAACACCCTTTACACACCTTTCTCTTTCACGGGCTCAGGAAAACAACATTTAGACTCTCCTTTTCTCAGGCTTAGGATATCAACCTTTACAACTCAATCACCCCTTCTCTTAAACTCACTTTCCATTTGAAAGATAAAGGAAAGCTCTCAACTAAATTCAATAGAATTTTACAAAGTTTTTTCCTTCACTTTCTTGCTGTCCTAAGTAGGTTTACCTAGGGTATCTATAGACCCCAATTGACTTCAAAATTGGGAGGTAAAAATTCAACCACCCCAAAATTTTGGGGTATAGGCAGTACCACCGCCAAACAGAGCCTGAGATTCTAGGCTCTAGCAGTACCACCACCCGAGAAAGGTGGTACTACTACTGATTGGTGGTACTACCATCGACAGGTGGTGGTACCTCCGTTGGAAAGTTTAGAAACGCATAAATGGTACTTTCTGGCACTCTGGACGGTACCATCGCCTAGACCTGGCAGTGCCACTGCCCAGGTTACTTCTAGAACACTAAGTTGGCCTTTCATCAGGGCCAACTCACCCTTGGTTTAGGCCCAATGGGCCCCCAATCAAGTTGGCATGGTTTCGACTCAATACCAGCTTAATTCAACTCTAAACTACTTCGATCTAGATAAATTATTACAAAGCATGAATCACATATTATCCGACATGTCATTGGTTCATCCAGGATTCATTCGACCCTTCGATGCATCATCCTCTCTTACGACGTATTGCCCAATCGGTATGTTGACCTCTACAACATCCGATCTCCTTGGCACAATATTCAATCCTTCTGGCCCGATGCCCAAACTCATGGCACGAAGCCATCTACTGACATGTCAACCAATCTTCTGACATATTCGACTCCAGCCCAACAATTTGATTCTTCTTGCTTTAATTAATTTTCCTCTTCTTGATCGAAACTAGTCTTGCATCACTCAAATGCACATTAGATCATAACTTTATCAATTGGTTTCATTATCAAAATTTGATATTCAACAATCTCCCATATTTTTATGATGACAACCAATTGATAACGGAGTTTAACTAAACTCCCCCTTCAATATGTCATATCAATGGAAACTTTGAATTAAGAAAATCATGAGAATTGCATCATTGCATGCATTATAAAATCATTTATATTGCATGCATTTAAATAATTTCAAGATATCAAAGTATATCATACCATGCATGATTCAAATTTTAAGTTATCATCATAACTTCTCTCCCTTAAAGTAAATCATATAATGCATGATTAAATCGTCATCATAACTTCTCCCCCTTTATCATCAATAAAAGAAGAAAAGTGCAACTAGCAAATTTTTACCACATGCATCATGCATAATCATAATTTCATACATTGTGCATTATCATATTTTCAATAAATTATTCTTTATTTAATGATTGTGTTACAAGATAACAATTTTCTCTCCCTTAGTTATTATAAAAAAGAAGGGTACAAAATTTTTCTTTTAAATTAATGTTCTAATTATAACCATAAGTACAAAGGGATTATATGATGAAAATCATGATATTAAAGATATAATATGAAATATCAATTCGCAAGTATCAAAAGAAATGATTTATTTTAATAAATCTCACCCTTTTAGTAAATAACGAAAATGAGTCTTAGGAGATCAAATAGTAAATAATCTTGATTCATACTAGAGATATATATATATATATATATATATATATATATATATATATATATATATATATATATATATATATATATAATTTAGATAATTCTTTTTTAATAAAACATAAGAATTATAGTGAACGATCTTGATTTATATAAAAATCTCAAATTATACTTTTCAAGATCATAAATCTCCTTTTTAATAAATGATAAAAGGAAGAAATCATAGAGGTTGAAATTTTTTTCCCATACGAGAACCTCAAGTCAAGAAGTCAAGAGAAAGTTCATGATTTGAATGGAAGAAAATCTCATTTAAATTTTAAATTATCAAAATCACTTTTGTAGTTTAAGAGATTCAACAATAATGGTATACATAGATTCATCACTTTATCTCTTATTAAAAGCTTGATTATGAAATTTGCAATAAAAAAATTTCCTCTTTTTAGTTGTTTTAATTCATATGATTTATTTCTTATAAGAATTTCTTTATCTTTTATGCAAAATCTACACATTATCGTTTAAAACAAAAATCAAGTTTCATTTCAAAAGAAATCATCAAGATCATTATATAACACATTTAAAATAATAAAATATCTTCAATCAAAAGATTCGATTTAACGAGAATACATTTTCCTTCTTAGTGCAAGGAGTCTAACTCTCTACACTTAGTGCAAGGAGTTAATATGTAATTGTCATTCTCATTTCAAAAAAAAAATTAATTTTTTAAAAACACTGGGAAGAGAAGCATGATTTTTTTTATATTTCAAGCCTCAATTTAAGAACAATCAAACATTCATCCACACTACCCATCTAATTTTCAAATCAATCATTCAATAACAATCTATACAACATACAACCTATTTCAAATCCCGTCAACATAATATTCAAATTAGTCATTCAATATACAAGTCAATATTTTTTTTGTTCTTGTATATTAATGACTCAATCATCTCTTAAAAAAAATCATTTGAAAACACATCCAAAATCATCATCAAAATCGCTTTTAAGGAAAATCAATGTAGTGGTTTTCCATTAAAAATAGCTAAGGTTCTCTAATTCATTTTTGTACTAGCATGCTCTAGTTATATATCATCGAAAAATAATCAAGATTAGTTATATAACCATGAACTATTTTTAATAAAAAGATTTGTTATAATCGAAACAAAGATCATTAAGTTTCAATCATCTTGATTTAAATAATGTTTCCTTATTTTGTTGTTTTGGCTAGTGAGTTTGAAAAATATGTTAGATCTCAAGTCATGTGTCTTAGGCATCCACTACCAAGATACTATGTTGTGCTCCTAGCCTTGTTTATAGACAAAATTACAATAAATGAGGTTTTGGTTTAGGTACCCATTTGACTTTGGGTCCCTCATGAAAAGTCTTACCCATTTTTACTAATGGATTTGAGTTGTTTATGGTTCCTTTAAAAACCCAAACCAACTTATATGGACTATACCTTCTAAATAAGTATCTATAGGCAAAATATATATGTTTACTACAAAAATTACATTTGTTTTTTGGTGAAGAATGTAATGTGGATCCTTCAACAAAGATAGTTAGCTTTTGTTGAGTATTACCCACAAAGCCAATATCTTTCTTTCTATGAACATGACCTTTATTGGCAAGGATCATGTTTAGAGATGTTTTCCTAAGGTTTGTCGTAATATGACATTTTCCTTTTTAGTTTCTAGTGTCTCACATTTAGAGCAAGAAATACATGGTGTTGATGCTTCATGCATGGTTTTAAGTTTACTAGCAAGTAATGCATGATCCATTTGAGTGATTTATAAGCTTTACTAATCTGTTTACACTCATCAAATAATTCCTGGAAGGGATTAAGCAACTCATTAAATATAAAAGAGGCTTCGGGAGAGTCACTTACTTTATCATTGATGACCATAAGCGTATAGTTTGCCACTTTTTCTTGGTTGCCCTCTTGATCTTCGGAGTGCCCCAGCTTCTTGTGTTTATAGCAATAGGTTGTATCTTCCTTGAGTTCATTTTTGTTTTTAATATCTTTTGTTTTGTTACTTTTTATGAATTTTTTATATTCTTTTGTCATAGGTTCAATATCATAGTCCTCATTAATTAAGGTTTCACTCGAGGAATCTTCTTTTGTTCTCAGTTCAATATCCTTCCAGTTTTTTAGAAGGTGTTCTTGTGTTCTTAGTGTCAAATTCTTCATGTTCTTTGGAAGGTTGTTCTCATCTTCATCTTTGCAAGTCTTTTCATGATAATGTAAAAGAGATTTATTTTTTATTCATTTACTTTACTTGTGCTTCCATGTATGATTTCTAATGTGTATCATATATCAAAAGCAGAATCACAAGTAGAAACCCGATTAAATTTATTTTTGTCCAAAGCACAAAACAAAATATTCATAGCTTCAATATTTAAATAAAACATATTTCTTTCATAATCATTCCAATCATTTATAGGATTGGAAGACTTTTGAAAGTCATTTTCAACTAAATTACATAACTTAAAATTCATCGAAATAAAAAAGATTCTCATCCTAATTTTCTAGTAGGTGTAGTCTGTCCCATTTAACATAGAAGGACATGTGATAGAATAACCCTCGTTAATATTAGAAAAAGCCATTTAAACTGCTTAGGTATTAATCCAACTGAGTGAACATGGCTCTGATAATTGTTATAATCGAGTTGGCACACTAAGAGGAGGGGGAGGGGGGTGGGTTGGTTGTGGGGGTGGGGGCGGGTGAATTAGTGCAAGTGTTAAAATAAAAACTCAGTTCAAAAAATTTCACTTGAAGTAAATCAAAAATCAAAAGTACTTTTGGTTGGAATTCGTTAAGAGCAAATTAGAGAACAATTTAAAACCAAATAAAGAAACTCAAGCTTTACTTAGAACTAGTTATAAGCTACTAAAATCAAGAGCAAATAGAAAGAGGGACAAGGAAGAGATGCTCACAGTATTTTATAGTGGTTCAGTCAAAACTATGACCTACGTCCACTCTCAATCCCTCTTCACTCAAGGCCAACCAATATCCACTATGGATCTTATTTCATGGGCGAAGATTAAATACCCCTTTACATACCTTTCTCCTTTTCACAGGCTCAGGTGAACAACTTTTACACTCCTTTTCTTAAGCTCAGGAGATCAACCTTCACTTTCCACTTGAAAGACAAAGGGAAGCTCTCAACCAAATTCAATAGAATTTTATCAAGTTATTTTTTCACTTTCTTGCTATCCTAAGCAAGAATACCTAGGGTATTTATAGACCCCAGTCGACTTTAAAATTTAGAGTCAAAAATTCAATCACCCGAAAATTTTGGGGTACGGGCGGTACCACCACCGGCACCAACTGTACCATCATCGAATAGAGCCTGGGATTCTAGGCTCCGGTAGTACCACCACCCCAGAAAGGTGGTACTACCACCGGTAGGTGGTGATTCCTCCATTGAAAAGTCCATAAAAGCATAAACGGTGCTTTCTGGCACTCTAGGCAGTACCACCGCCTAGACCTGGCGATACCACCACCCAGGTCACTTCTAGAACACCGAGTTGACCTTTCATCAAGCCCAACTTAGCCTTGGTTCAGGCCCAATGGGCCCCAAATCAAGTTTGCATGGTTTCGACCCAATACCAACTAATTCGACTCTAAACTACTTTGATCTAGATAAATTATTACAAAGTATGAATCACATGTTGTTTGACATATCATTGGTTCATCCGTCACTTCATCCGACCCTTCAATACTGCCCAATCGGCATGTTGACCTCTACAACATCTAATCTCCTTGGCGCAATGTCCAATCCTTCTAGCCCGATGCCTAAACTCATGGCTCGAAGCCTTCTGCCGACATGTCAACCAATCTTTTGACATATTCCACTCCGGCCCAATAATTTGATTATTCCTACTTTAATTAATT
The DNA here is from genome assembly GCA_029747655.1 of Ensete ventricosum. NCBI lineage: Eukaryota > Viridiplantae > Streptophyta > Magnoliopsida > Zingiberales > Musaceae > Ensete > Ensete ventricosum. The sequence goes on along the minus strand of JAQQAF010000001.1, from coordinate 23,089,558 downwards.
TGCCTCGTCTTGATCGAAGCTAGTCCTGTGTCACTCAAATGCACATTAGATCATAACTTTATCAATTGGTTTCATCATCAAAATCTGAGATTCAACAGTAATGAGAATTATGTTACCATCACCGATGATGTTGTCATCATTACTTATATAGTCATTGTGGGTGAATAAATTCTAAAGATTAGAGGTGATATGATGAGAAACACCGGAGTCTATAATCTAGTTTGTTGGATGAGAAGTCGAAGTTGCTGCCCACTTTTGCTATGCGTTTGGTGTAGATCAGGCGGCGATATCTACAGCAATAGCAGAGGAAGTGCCGATGGGTTATTACTGATGGAGGGGAGGGTGCTACGACCACCATGAGGCGTGGTTCTTATCCAATATGGCAGCGACGCCAGCCTTGAGGTGCTTCACCTACGATTGGAGGAAGGGGGGGGGGGGGGGGGGGGTGTGGGCGTGGGCTGGGGGGTTTTGTAGCGGTGAGGGTGAGGACGAAGATTCGGCACTAGCGACAGAGATGTTGAGGATGTATTGGATGTTGTCGTACCATGCAACATCGCAAGGGAGAAAGACGTGGCCAATGTTGGGGTGGGCGAGCTCTTGGGGCTCGGGTTCTAAGTCCGACAATAGGGAGGCCCAACGGGAAGCAGAGATCTCTAGCAGCGACCCAGCGATAGTGCCTACTATTGGTTGCAGCACCGCCGAGAGTTGAGAAGCAACTAAGCCAACATTACTAATGAGGGTGCCCTAGAGACCCTGGGCAACGAAGGAGACCACGGGACAAGGAGCAATGATGGGCATGAGAAAGCCGCCTTCGAAGCCTTAGATTTCTTCTCCACTCTTCGAGATGGGAGTGAGGAGAAGCCCATGAAGGAGCAAGGGAAGGGTGGGAGAAGGCCAGGGAGTAGTCGACGATGATGGGGAGGACAGAGCTATTGGTGAGGACACCTCTGCCAACGAAGGCGATCAGCCAGACAGCGTCATGTGGCTAGGAAGCAGGGAGCACTGAGAGTCACAGCTGGAGGCGAGGAACTTACCGTGGGTAGGAGGAAGAAGGTCGCCAAGGGTGATGTTGCTACAGAGAGGAGCGGATGCTACAGTTCTGGGTGATGGTGGGGCTGGTTTTTGGAGGAGTAAGGCTCGGATCTTGAGAGCGGAAAGTCGGTCTCAGCTCGTGACGTCGTACTCTTTGATGAGGTCGCCATCAGAGGTGACAAAGACCAGGGCATCGAGGTCCTCGGTTAGAAGCTAGCACCCTCTCTCTCTCTCTCTTCTTAATCTTCTTCTTCTATGGTAAGGGATGAGACTACTTGTCAGTGAGAGATTATTATTGTTGGACAGCGAAGATGCAAGAGATAATCTCTCTTTAAATAGAGAGATGCTTTGAAACCATGATAGATTAAAATAGTATGATCAATTTCATAGACACAAGCTCTATTTATATAGGTTTAGAGGAGAAGATTGGAAAAAAATTGATGTATTAAGATTAGTTATATATAGGTAAAATTATCTTCATATCGTTGAAGATTGTATTTTCTAACTTCTATCATTACTCTTTTAGGAAAAGACATATAACACTCATCAAGGGAGACATTCATTCTTATAAAAATATTATAAACTTAACATTTCTAAAGAAATAAATGAAGAGTTGACGACGTATAGTCATCAAGAACCTGTTTTCTTTTTCCCTTTCTTCTTATCACACTTATCTTTAATAATCACGATACTATCATCACTGTCACAATAACATTAGTACCACCAAAAGAAGTAATAAAATAAATCACCTTGTCAATGCACCCCATTGATAACCGCCCTATGTGCCACCTCTCTATTTGCCTGTGTAGGATACAATACAGAAATATAAAACATCTAAGACACCTGAAATATATATAAAAACATCCGTATATATAAACTAATCTCGCTCTGTATCGTATATCGTCTCTATGTAAAGAAACTAATGTCATTTAAGTATATATCTACATGCACCAAAAATATATTAGCCAAGAACTGATCATTTATGCATATATAAAACAACTAGTACTACCACTGAAGGCACCATGAAAACAAAGTGATGATGGTACAACCACTGACCTGGGCAATACTACCACATTTGGGCAGTACGACTGTTGCCCACCAGTGGTACTACCATTGAGAATCTTATAAAAGTATCTTTTTCTATACTTTTGCATACATGACTTGTACCTTCAGTTGAGCCCTTCCCAGGTCAACTAAATGAGCTCAACCTAAGCTCAAACATAAACCAAAGTAGACCCGGTTGCCTTAAGTTGAGTTAATTTGGACTTCTTCTAAATCTAACTCGATTTGGACTCTAAATCAAACTGATGCTAGCTACAACATACTAATGTATACAAATACAATCAATTTGACTAACGTGTCAAGTGACCTTCCCAACTTCTGGCGATCTTCCCAGTAACCTCCGACGAACTCCCGATGTGTCTCGCTCATCTTCTGGTGAACCCCCGATGCATTCCCGACAAGCTTTCGATCACCTTCGGTAAGCTCCTAGCGAACTCCCAACAAGCCCTTGATACCTTTGGCGAGCTTCCGGCAAACTCTCGGCAAGCCCCCGATACCTTCAACTAGCTTCCGACAAGTTCCCATTGCATTGTCCGAACCCCGGCCCAATGCCCGAATTTGACTCCGGACTAACATCTGATTATATTGTCTGGTCATAGTTAATCCTACATCATTCATCTCTAACATATAGGTTTCAAACACCCATCAATTGATTTCATCATCAAAATATGAGATTCAATAATTATAAATTACGCAACTAAAAGATAAGATTTTTATTAGTCAAATCAAGTATCATCTTGATCTATTAAAATGATTTTACATGGATAATGCTAAGGCATCAACACACTAATGAGTATTTCTATTAAATTACATATGGATAATGAAGGAGAATGCCTTGATCAAAAAACTTATAGAGACATGATAGTATATTTACTATATAATATTTTGTATTGATTAATTAGTCTTGATATAATATTTTGTGTTAGACTTAAGATTTATTTTATATGTCTCTTTTGTATTCATGACTTATATGCTTCATTTTGTTGATGACAAAGGAGAACTCGTATTTTTTTCTTTTTGATAGCAAAGCGGAAGAAACAACAATTCATGCGTAGTTTATGTGTTGAACATGAAGAGTTATTATGCTTTTATAACATTTTAATAGTAGTGACTCATGCCTAACTTTTGTTAATTATTTTTTAAAATTTAAAACTTGGTTAAAATTTGATTGAATATTTGGTGTTGCAATGATAATATCAACAAGATCGAATTTGTCACAACTTGACTTCAAGATTACTATTGAAAAAATATTATCTTGAATTCATGTTTGTCACGTTTTTAAGATGGCATATATAGATAGGGGGAGTCTTATTAAGACTCCATCATCAATTGACCTATCGATGTTCATAATTTAAACTTATCTTTGATGACACAATATTATGATGTACAATGATATGAAAGTAATTTTTATTTTTATACAATAAGGAATATTGATACAAAGGGGGAGAAGTACTATGAGAAATAGAATTTTTTTATTAACAAAGAGGGAGAAATATATATATTTTTTTTAACCAAGTGGGAGTAGTGACTCATGCATGAATAAAGAAAGCTATGATATCTTATGATATTTTTTTGTTATTATTGTTTAACTTATGCAAATGGTTAACTTATAGTTATATTTTAATTGATATTATACATTTATAATTTTTGAAATTTGAAACTTAATTGAACATTAATTTTTGGGCTTGAATGATTTAATCATAATTTTGACAAGATCAATTTTTTTTCAACTTGAATTCAGTATATAAATTTAAAGGATATATGATCATTTAAGTTTAAGTTTATCATATAACATTTTAAATTGATAAATAGACAAAAGGTTATGTTAAAACTCTGTCATCAATTAGTTATCATAATTAAAAAAGTAGAGATTATTGAATGTCAAATCTTGATAAAGAAACTAATTAATGAGTTTATTGGACAAATATATTTTTGAGATAAGTAAAGTAAGAAATACTTTGATCACTGACTTAGATCACCGAAGGGCTAACTATCAAGTAGGAGAGTTGGATGTTGTGTTGAAAAATTACCATGCCAAAAAGTGGATGTCGAGCTGAAGGATTGATCGACATGCCAAAGATCAAACTTTATTGTATAAGTTTGAGCATCGTGCTAGAAGAATCAAATATTATACCAAAAGATTAGATGTTTTGAGAAAGTCAACATGCCGATGGAATGGACAATATGTCAAAGGAAAAGACGATGTGCCGGAGTTTTAGACAAAGTGAAAAGATTGGACAATATGTCAGACAAGCATACAATGTGTCGAAAGCTTCATAAATATGTTGGATATATGGTTGATTTATTAAAGTCTCAATCGATATAATTTTGGGTCATTTTGAGTTGGTATTGGCTTGAAACTATGCCAACTTATCAAGGAAGTCATTGGGCTTGAACCTGGGCTGAAATGAGCTTGTTAAAAGGCCAAACCGATGGCCTGAACTAGGCTTGGTTGGTGGTACCACCAGGACCAAATGGTAGTCCATTTAAGTTAATTGAAAAGCACTATTTGTGCTTTTTTGACATTTTCGATGATGGTGGTATCACCTAGCATAATAGTGGTGTTACCTAGGTCGATGGTAGTACTATCTAAGATGCTATTTATAGTTGGTTGCGGTGATAGTATTGCCAGAGCTACTATTTGCAACTGGTTACGATGGAAGTACTACCCAATGCCGATGGTAGTATCACCCGTACTTCAAAATTTTAAGGATTTAAATTTTTGGATCTATTCTTGAAGTCTTTTAGGGCATATAAATACTCTACTCAGGCTTGGTTGATGGAGCATCTATTATTGAGAAAAATAGTATTGTAAACTCTTATTTTGAGCATAGCTTAAGTCTATTCCTCTTAAGTTTAGTTATAATTCTAATGTATAGGAGGAGAGAGATCTTGTGTAAAAAGTGAGTGTGAAGGTTATCTTCTTAGCCCAAAAAAGAAAAAAATTATAACAAAGATAATTGATCTTCGTCTATTAGAAAGAAAGCTGATGGCCTTAAACGAAGAGGAATTAGGAGTGGGCTTTCGTTGGGAAGATTAAATCACTATAAATAAGTTTACCTCTCTTTACTTGTACTTTACTTATAACTTCATTTTATTCTCTTTATTTGTAACTTTAACTTGATTAATCAAGTTTTTAAAAAATATTGATTTATCGATCGAGTTTTAAAAATCGGTTAAAAATGTTATTACAATAGTTCACCCCCCTAGTGCCATTAATATCCTTTTACACATATCCTTTTTTAGATGAGAGTAAAGGTCTAAGATAAGTAATTAGGAGAGTCCCTCTCGATAAGTCCCGATAAGATCATCTTGTTATGATCAATTGGCACTAAGAGGGAGGGATGGGGGGCGAATTAGTGCAAAAGTGGAAGTACTCAATTCGAAAACTTTGCTTTCAAGAAGTAAATAAATAAAATCGGAAGCATCTTTTGTATTTAGTTGGAAACAATTAAGAACTCAAAAGTCGTGAGAATTATGATCGTATCTTTATATGAACTAATTAAGAGCAATATAAAGTAGTAAACAAGACAAGTAAAGAGCACTCACAATTTATAGTGGTTCGGCCCCAATCTTGGCCTACGTCCACTTTCGAGTCCTCTTCGTCGAGGCCCACCGGTGTCCACTACCGATCTTCTTCGGGTGAAGACCGAACCCTTACAGCCTTTGAATCTTACAAAGGAGACTCTTTACAAGAATATAACAGTTAGCTCACTCCCTTCCCCGTTTTTTTTTCTAACACACTTTTGGCACACACTTTTCTCATAGATTTTTGTCCAATGACTTGTGTGAATACTTATGCTAAATGCAAGAAAACTTGAGGTACTTATAGACCCCTAATTGGCTTCAGAAGAATGGAGCCAAAATTTGAATGCACGTAGAAAAATCGGGTACGAGCTCTACAACCATCGACATTGGTGGTATAACCGCCAAAAGCTACCCTAAAAATAGGGTACGGGCGGTATAATCGTCGGCCTGGGTGATCCAACCATCATGTACTGCCTGAAATCTTGGGCGGTATTGCCGCTCAACAATAGGATTTTTCGAAAAGTGATTCCCTTCCCTTTTTCAATCCCGACTTGTACCTCTTGTTGACTAATTTTTAAGTCAACCAATTGAGTCAACTTGAGCTCAATACCCTTAGTGGACCCGGTTGTCTTATACTGAGTTGATTTGGATTCCTTCCAAATCATACTCAATTATGACTCAATCTCTAACTATGACTCATTGATTACAACTATAAGGACCATTAAGCTAAACAATGAACTAACTCCTGCCAATTCGACAGCTTTTGACATTCTTGCGATGAGTCTTATGGTCTTCCTTCGGCGAACTCCTGCCGTATTCCCAGCGAGCTTCCCGATTCCTTCGGCGAACTCCTAACGAACTTCCGGCGAGCTCCCACAACATCATCCGAACCTTGGCCCGATGCCTAAACTTGATTCTGGCTCATCGTATGGTTATAACTCAATTATTTTGTCATAGTTAGACCTACATTACTTCCTCTATCATACAAGTTAGAGTAAATACTCATCAATTAATCTTATCATCAAAATCCAAGATTCAACAATCTCCCCCTTTTTGATGATGACAATCAATTGACGATGAGAGTTAAACCTTACTCCCCCTAAATTCATGTCATAATAAGGAAAACTTAAATTCAAGATAATCACACACTCTTGCATTCAAGTATCATAAAGCAATTAATATTTCAAGCAAATAATATTTCAAGGATGCAATGAGACAATCATACATCAACAAAAATTTGCTTTAAATTATCAAGTCATCAACTCATCAAAGATTTTCAAGAATTTCAAAAGTTATGCATCATTTATACATTTGAAAATCTCCCCTTAAGTCATTAATCATTTCTTCCCTTTGTTTATCAACAAACAAGGAGAAATGCCAATGTAAAAATTTTACATAAGTCATCAATATTCATTTATCCCCTTTGTCATCAACAAAAAGGTGAAATGGATGGCTAAAGATTTCAAGGTACATGAGTCTTTGCTCCCCGTTTGTAAAATAAGATATGAGCTATAAAGAATTTTCTTCCACTTGTGAAAAAGAAGGGAAAAAAACAAGGGATGAGTTAAAAAACATCATTAAGAAGAGCTCTGAATTTTATAGAAGTAAATTTTGAAAAGAATATTTTGAAGATGAGCTCAAAAATCTAAAAAGATTCAAAATTTTAAAAGTTACTCATGCATTTAAAATCATCTCATGTAATTTCAAGCAAACATAGTAAATAAATCTAAAAAATAACAAATCATCATCTTCATGTAAATTTTCTTCCTTTTTTATAAATAAGAAGGTAAAAATAATGAAGGGGATTGAAAAATATCATCAGAAAAATAGATCTTCATCTTAGTAAATTTTGAAATCTAAAGTTAGTAAAGTTTCAAGCAAGTGTATAAATCAAACATTCATACAATTTGATTTAAAATAGTAAATCAAACAAATCTTGTATTCTCATGGTTTAGCATTCCTAGCTCTCTTCTAATAAAATCAAATTAATCTTCATTTATTGATTTTGAAAACTATCCGCTAATTAATGTTTAGTGTCAATAAATTCTAAAGAGATGTCTTGATTATTCACATGATCCCTAATAATGTGATGTCTAATATCAATATGCTTAGTTCTTGAGTGTTGAATGAGATTTTTAGTTAAGCATATTGCACTTGTATTGTCACATTTTATAGGGATATTTTTTAGATAAATTTTATAGGGATATGACTTGAGCACAACAAGCACTAGCTACAATATATTCAGCTTCAGCAATAGATAAAACAATCAAATTTTATTTCTTGGAAGACCAAGAAACAAGTGTATGCCCTAAAAATTGATATGTCTTGATAGTAATTTTCTATCTAATCTACATCCTCCAAAATCAACATCTTAATAAGCAAGCAAGTCAAAGTTATTGGATTTTGGATACCATAATCCTAGGTTTGAAGTTCCTCTTAAATATCTAAATATTTGTTTAACTACTTTAAGGTGAGAAAGCTTAAGTTAGATTAAAATCTTGCACACAATCTAACATTAAACATGATATCCAGTATAGTAGCAGTTAAGTATAAAACTACCTATCATTCCTCTATAGGTTTTCTAATCAAAATTTTCTTCTTCATTGTCTAAGTCTAACTTTAAAGATGTGCTCATAGGAATGTTTATGTCCTTAGCATTTTCCATACCAAAACATTTTAGCAAGTCCAAGGTGTATTTGGTTTGACTAATAAAGATATCATCATTTAGTTGTTTTATTTCTAATCCTAAGAAAAATGTTTACTCACCCATTAAAGTCATTTCAAATTCTTGGCTCATACATTTGGCAAAAGATTCACATAATGATTCATTTGTAGAACTAAAAATGATATCATCAACATAAATTTGAATAATAAAAAAATTATTTTTAAAATACTTAAAAATAATATATTATCAACCTTACCTTTCAAAAAATTATTTGAAATAAGGAAAGAACTAAGTCTTTCATACCAAGCCCTAGGGGCTTGTTTTAATCCATAAAGAGCTTTAGAAAGTTTGAAAACATGATTAGGAAGAAGACTATTTTTTAAATCAGGGAGTTGTTCAACATACACTTCTTCGAAAATGAAACCATTAAGAAAAGTACTTTTAACATCCATTTGAAACAACTTTAAATCTTTAAAAGATGCAAAGGCAAGGAGCATCCTTATGGCTTCAAGTCTAGCCACAAGAGCGAAGATTTCTTCATAATCGATTTATTCTTCTTGGTTGAAACCCTTGGCCACTAATCTAGCCTTGTTTCTAACCATGATACTATTTTTATCTTACTTGTTTCTAAAGACCCATTTAGTATCAATCATTAAATGGTCATTAGGTCTAGGAACAAGCTCTCATACCTCATTTCTCTAAAATTGATTAAGTTTTTCATGGATTGCATTAACTCAAGAAACATCTCTTAGGGCCTCATCAATGCACTTTGGTTCGATTTGAGAGAGAAATACGACATCTACATAAAAATTCTTAAAAAAAGATCGAGTTTGAACTTTTGATGTATCTCCTATTATAAGCTCCTTAGGTTGATCATTCATATACTTTCATTCCTTGGGTAAGGATTTAGAAGTAGATTCATCTAAGTTGCTTGTAGGAGTATTATCATTTAAAGTCAAAGTACCAAGATCAAATTCATCATCAAAATCAATTTTCTTAAGATCGAAAAACTCATTCAAAAACAATATGAATAGATTCCTCAATTACTAAAGTTCTTTTATTAAATACACGATAAGCTTTTGAAATAGAAGAATAACATAGAAAAATTCCTTCATCGGATTTTACATCAAATTTTCCTAAGGCATCCTTTTCATTTAAAATAAAATATTTATAACTAAATATTTTAAAATAAGAAATATTGGGTTTTTATTTACAAGAACCTATTTAAAACATAGCATATCGTATTAACGGCTTCGGCCCAAAAATATTTGGGTAGGCTATATTCATTTAACCTGGTTCTAGCCATGTCTTGTAAACTCCTATTTTTTTCTTTCTACTACTCCAGTTTGTCATGGATTTCTTGGAGTAGAGAAATTATAGATATGCTCATTTGATTTACAAAAATTTTGAAAGTCATTGTTTTGAAATTCACCATCATGATCACTATGTATAGATGAAATCATAAATCCTTTTTCATTTTGAACAATTTTACAAAATTTTATAAAACATTTATAGGTATTACTTTTTTATACTAAGAAATGAGTCCAATTATATCTACTATAATCATCTACTACAACAAATGCTTAATTTCTTCCACCTAAACTTGTAATGTCAATTGGTCCAAATAAATCCATATGGATCAATTGAAGTGGCCTAGAGGTGCTTATTTGATTTTTTAGCTTAAATCTACTCTTTATTTATTTTCCTAATTGACAAGCATCACATATTTTATCTTTGATAAATTTTAGACTATGTAATCCTCTTACTAAGTCTCTAGTTGAAATTTGGTTTAGAAGTTTCATGCTAGTATGACCTAGTCTTCTATCCCAAATCCAAGCATCATTCAAGGTCGAAAAGCAAGTTTCATCACAGAACTTTTCAATATCTATAATATACATATTGTTTGTTTCTTAAGACAATCAAAGATTTATTTTTGTGTGGCAATTCAATTATGCATCCATTAGGTTAAAATTTAACAACATAACCTTTATCACATAATTGGCTAATGCTAAGCAAATTATGTTTCAAGCCATCAATCAACACATCTTCAATCAAAAGGTTTGATGTGTTAGTTCCTCTCCCAATGATTTTTTCTTTGTTGTTGTCTCCGAAGATGACAACTCCTTCATTTAAGCTAGTGAGCTTAGAAAAATAAGTTTGGATCTCCGGTCATATGCCTTGAGCATCCACTATCAAGGTACCACTTAGTGCTCCTAGCTTTAGTTTGGAGACAAACCTACAAGAAAGATGGTTTTAATTTAGGTACCCATTTTACATTAGGTCCTCCATGAAGAACTTTATCTTTCTTTTCTAATGGTTTTTTATTGTTTATAGTTCCTTTGGGAACCCAAACTAATTTGTGAGGACTATACTTCTTAAATGAACATTTGTAAGTCATATGTCCTAATCTACATAAAAATTATATTTAACTTTTGATGATAAATTTAAGATAGGTCCCTTAACAAAAATGGTTAACTTTTGTTGAATATTACCAACAAAGCATATTCCCTTTATTCTATTAGCATGACCCTTATTAGCAAGGATTATATTAATAGATTTATTCCCTATTTCAAATTTTTTTAACGTTTGTTTAAGCATGATATTTTTTTCTTTAAGATTATCTAGTATTTCACATTTAGAACAATGATTGTGTGATACTAATAGATTATGCATTTCATCAAGTCTATTAACTAACAAATCATGTTCATTTTTAAGCAACTTATAAAATTTATTAATTTTTTTTAAATTCATCAAACAATTCATGAAATATATTTAATAACTTAGCAAAGGAAATACTTAAAGAATCACTAACCTCGTCTTGGATGGTCATTAGAGCATAGTTAGTAACTTCTGCTTTGGAGTGGTCTTCTTCATCCGAAGAGCTTGAGTCATCCCACCGAAAGAGCTTTCTTCTTGTGGAATATCTTCTTCTTCAATTGCAGAGATTCATTTTTTAAATGTCCTTATTTTTTACATTCAAAGTATATGATATTGTCCTTTTTTGACTTATTTTTATTTTTTTAGTTTTTATTCTTTTTCATAAACTTTTTAAATTTTTTTGATAATAGTGCAATATCATGGTCCTCATCACTCGAGGTTTCACTTGAGGAGTCATTTACAGTTCTTAGTGCTACATCCTTCCTGTTCTTTGGAAGGGGTTTATCAAGCTCATCATGAGCTTTACAGTTTAGTTCATTTGTCATGAGTGAGCCAATAAGTTCTTCAAGAGACAACTTATTTAAATATTTAGCTTTTTATATAACAGTTATTTTAGGATCCCAATTTTTAGGTAGACATCTTAGAATTTTACTTACAAGTTCAAAATTCAAAAAATATTTTCCAAACACTTTAAGGCTATTGACGACATATGTAAAACAGGTGTACATGTCTCCAATGAACTCACTTGATTTCATTCTAAATAATTCATAACTATGAACTAAAATATTAATCTTAGATTCTTTAACTCTACTAGTTCCTTCGTGTGTGATATCTAGTGTATGCCAAATATCATAAGCATATTTACAAAAGAAAACATAATTAAAATCGTCTTTACCAAGAGCACAAAATAAGGCATTCATAGCCTTTTCATTCAAAGAAAATTTATTCCTTTCTAAATCATTTCATTCGTTCATTGGTTTAAAATATTTTTCAAATTCATTCTCTACAATGTGCTATAAATCAAGATCCATAGAAATAAGAAAAATGTGCATCCTTATTTTCCAATACATGTAATCCGTTATATTGAACATGGAAGGACATAAAATGGAATGTCTCTCATTTATGTCAAATAAAGTAATTTACTCAAGTGAGTGTTAATCCAATGAGTAAGTGTATTGCTCTGATACCAATTGTTAGGATCAATTGGCACTAAGAGGGGGTGGGAGTGAATTAGAGCAAAAGTGGAAGTGCTCGATTCGAAAACATTGCTTTCAAGAAGTAAAGAAATAAAATCGAAAGCATATTTTGTATTTAGTTGAAAATAATTAAGAACAAGTCATGAGAATGATGATCGTATCTTTCTATGAACTAATTAAGAGCAATAGAAAGTAATAAACAAGACAAGTAAAGAGCACACATAATTTATAATGGTTCAATCCCAATCTTGGCTGACATCCACTTTCGAGTCCTCTTCATCGAGGTTTACCGGTGTCTGTGTCCGATCTTCTTTAGGGGAAGACCAAACCCTTATAGCCTTTGAATCTTCAAAGGGAGACTCTTTACAAAAATACAACACTTAGCTCACTCCCTTCCCCCCTTTTTTTTTCTTATACACTTTTTTCACATATTTTTGCCTAATGACTTGTGAGAATACTTGTGCTAAATGAAAAAAAACTTGGGGTATTTATAGACCCCAATTGGCTTTAGAAGAATGAAGCCAAAATTCAAACGCACCCAACAAAATTGGGTATGGGTGGTACAACCATTGAAAACTACCCTGAAAATAGGGTACGGGCAGTACAACCGCCGGCTTGGGTGGTCCAACCGCCGCCTGTTGCCCGAAATCGTAAGCGGTGGTGGTACAATTGCTAGGATTTCTGAAAAAGTAATTCCCTTCACTTTTCCAATCTCGATTTGTACCTCATGTTGACCAATTTTTAGGTAAACCAATTGAGCTCAACTTGAGCTCAATCCATCCCCTTAGTGAACCTAGTTGCCTTACAATGAGTTGATTTAGATTCCTTCCAAATTAAACTCAATTATGACTCAATCACTAACTACAACTCGCTGATTATAACCATAAGGACTATCAAGCTAAACAATGACCTAACTCCCGCCAATCCAGCAGCCTCCGACATTCTTGCGACGAGTCTTATGGTCTTCCTCCGACGTGTTCCCAGCGAGCTTCCCAATTCCTTTTAGCGAACTTCCGACGAGCTCCCACAGCATCGTTAGAACCTTGGCCCGATGCCCTAACTTGATTTTGGCCCATTACTTCCTCTAACACATAAGTTAGATTAACTCATCAATTGATTTCATCATCAAAATCCAAGATTCAACACATCTTCTAAATAATCCTATCATAATCAAACTTCATTTCTACTAGTCAATAATTGTAATTAGAATCCAATCATATCTATAATTGGCCAATTAATTGGTAAGGTGTAAAAATATAATTAAAATAAATAAAATAAAATAAAATCTTATTTAAAAATCATTTTACTTAATTAAATTTTAAAAGTTTGAAAAAATATTTTACATATACGTATGAATTTTATAAATTGGCCAATAAGTCTAGTGAATATAATAATATCACATTAAGTCTAACTACCTATACGAGTCATAACAGTTGTATGTCATCAATATTATACTTCATTTTATGTACCATAATACTTCTAACCTTTCCTAATATAGTCCAAAATGACCCTTGTAATTTATCTTGTCAAGGAAATCTTGTTACATATATTCAACTATAATATACACATATATAAACATAAACTAGATAATGGAAACAAATAACTTTTATTACGTAAATAAGAATGTCAATTATAATGTCTAATCAAATATAAATTATCGAATCTTTTATAGATTCCATAGCTAAATCAAGATTCTTCATTCGATCTTAAGTTTAATCGTTCACTTACTTAATTTCAATGAATTTCAAAAAATGCTTTCAATTTCTTCTTTACTTCGAGCAAAGTTTTTTCAAATCGAGTATTTTTATACTTGCACTAATTCAAACCCCCCTTCTCCCCTCTTAGTGTCAACTCGATCCTAACAAATCTCTTAAGACTCAATTAATATATTATTTCTAAGATAGTACTAGCAATCATTGAGACCTATCCTTATCTACATATAGACCAATATAATAAAGTATCTTCATTAACCTTTAGATATATATATTAATCAATAATATTTATTTAAAATATGAAGAAAATAATGGTATCATGTAATTTTATATACTTGGAAGCTTGTTTAAAGTTATAAATAGATTTTTTTAATTTGCATACCAAATTTTATTTTATTTTTATTTTCTTTCAAATTATTTAGGTTAATCCATATAAATTTGCATCTCCATTTTAAAAACTTATTTTTATATCTATGTAATATAACTCAAAATTATAATGAGCCATAAATATCATGATGATTCTTAATGAGTTTATTTAAAAAACTAAAAAAATATCTCATTATGATCTATACATTCCTTATATGTAAAACTTTTGACCACAACCTTAGTCGTTATATCGTTTAATATTACCTTTTGAATCATGTTCATATAACAAACTCTTTTATAGTTACTAGATAACTCGAAGAGTTCTCAGGCACTATTCTGATCCATTGATTTTGACTCTTATTTTATTGTATCATTTTGTTAGAATCATTATTTTCTATAACTTGTGAAAACAATAAGAGATCATTTTGATTCTTATATTATAATATATTTTTTATAAATATACTATATAATTAACAAAAATAATTGATTTCCTTTTCCTTTAAATATTCTCAAAATTATTGATTATGATTGTTATAGAAGATCATTAACAATGACATCAATATTATATAGGAGTTCATCAATGTTATTTTGTTATTCACTCTTATCAATTCTTTCAATGATCTGAGAAATAATAATCTCTTGAATATAAAATAATAAAAGAATATCAAATTATATTTTCTTAATATCAAAATTAAAATTTAAAATTTTTACTCTCCTTGATTCCTTATTTTTTAGGATTTTTACATTACTAGATTTAGCTATCCTTGTACTATGATTAGGATAATAAAATATATACCCTTTTATGTTTTTTTAGATAAATAATAAAATATTCAAGAATAGTCCTTGAATCTAATTTCTTTTTATATTTTTGAAGATCATAATATCTATAGGTCAATCCGAAATATATAAATGTCTCAAGTTAGGCTTCCTACTAGTTCCTAACTTAAAATGAGTTGATAAAATTGATATACTAGGAACCATATTTAAGATATATATAGTTCTCTTGAGATCTTTTCATATTAATTTGGGCATAAAAAAATAAATTATCATGCTCCTAACTATATCGATAAAAAACTCATTCTACTATGGCATATCTAGTAAAACATATTAAGCACGAAACTCTGCTTTTCAAGAAATATAGCAAAAAGGGTCAAAATTACATTAGGTGTTGGGTCCAACCCGGCTTGGACTGGATATTTGGGCATTTAACCGATATTTGATTATCATTAAAAAAGAATAAAAATATAATCTGCATAGGTGAGGCGATGCAGTTTTGTGGACATGAACAGTAACTATACAGTGAAAAGAAGAGAGAGAGAAAATAACTTTTATAAAAGGATCGAATGGTAAAACTTCATCAGCTTTGATCCAAATTTTATGTTGAGAATCTTTGCAACAAGCTTTACAATCCTAACGATATTGATCTATGGTTTACCCTCTCTGTGATGGTTTTCTAATATATCCAATTAATGAGTTTTGATCTTTTCCTTTTGTGAGATCTATCTATGTTGATGATGACATGTCATTTGTGAACCAAGATCTATGTTCTTGATGCTATTGTGATCCTCTCGTTATTCTAGAGAGAGTTTATTGTGAACCTATTATTATTATTGGTAATAGTGGAAGTTTAAGTGGACTACGGTCCTGTGGTTTTTCTCGCATTGGGTTTTTCACGTTAAAAATCTTTGTGTCTCACTTTATGGTTGATTTATTACTCTACTATGTATCTTGTTCTGGTTAATATTTATTTTTAGTAACAAGTTGGTAATTTTGGTAAGAAACTCATTTTGATACACAAAGAGGGAAAAGTGTTATTTCGCATTCAATAGTTTTTTCCCAATAAGTGGTATCATAGCACAAGTTATTTGGTGTAATTTTTCTTGTGTGATTGAAATGGAAGAGTTAGATGGTATAATTAAATTGAACTCATCAAATTATTTCACTTGAAGGTGGATAATGGAAGATTTGCTCTATTGCAAAGATCTATATAAGTCCATCAAAGTTAAAGTAAAACATTCTACTATGAACGATGAAGAATGAGAAGTACGACATAAAAAAGCTATTGCCTATATTAGAAAATGGATGAATATAAATTTGCATGAGCATATTTGTGATGAAACCAAAGCTGATGTTGTTTGGTAGAGGTTAGAAAATCTCTTTGTAAATAAGACTATGAAATATAAAATTTCTCTCCTCAGAAGGCTTGTCAATTTAAAGTATAAAGATGGTGGTAATATTATTGAGCATATAAGCCTATTTCAAAGTCTTGCAAATAAGCTGATCACTATGAAAATGAATATGGATGATGATATATAAGGATTGCTACTCCTTAGCTCTTTACTAAAAATTTGAGAAACATATGCGGTGATAATTTCTAACTCTACGCCAGAGGGGATTCTAACTATAGATATGGTTAAAGACAGTTTGCTAAATGAAGATGTCAGAAAGAAAGAATAAGGAGAATCTTCTTTAGGTGCACTTGCTATTGAAAAATAAGAATGATGTGGAAGAAGCCATAGCAAGAATCCATATGGTATAGAGGAAGATCCAAGTCTAAAAGAGATACCAAGTGTTTCCACCGTAACATACCAAGTAATATGAAGAAAGAGTGTAGGTTCTAGAAGAGAGAACAAAATGAATGAAAGAAAAATGAGAAAGAGGCTAATATAGTTGCTGCTGAAAGTGATATTGTTATTATTTATGATGATGGATAAGTCAGTCTTGCAGCTTAGGATAGTGATTGGGTGATTGACTCTAGTACTTATTTTTATGTTACTTCTTATGGTGATTTCTTTAGATCTTACACTATTGGTAATTTTGGCAATGTCAAAATAAAAAACAGTAGTATATCTAAGATTGTAGATATTGGAGATATTTGTTTAGAGACTAATATTGGAAGCAAATTGATACTTAAAGATGTAAGACATGTTCCAGATATTTGTCTAAACTTGATATCTACAGGGAATCTTGATGATGATGGGTTTATGCACTATTTTGGTGAAAGCAAATAGAAGCTCACTAAAGGTTATCTGGTTGTGGCGAGAGTAAAGAAGCAGAACTATTTTTATATCATAAAGGCTAAGCTACACAAAAGGGAGATTAGTGCAATCCCAATGGATGAAAGTATCGATCTTTGGTATAAAAGGCTTAGTTATATCAGCAATAAGGGACTTCATGCTCTTGCTAGAAAGTAGCTCTTACCAAAGTTGCAAGGTACATCTCTTAAATCTTATGATCATTGCTTAGCTAGAAAAATACGTAGAGTTATCTTTCATACTTTTCCATCATCTAGAAGATTAAATGTTATTGACTTAGTTTATACTGATGTCTATACTATGCAATTAGAACTCTTGGAGGTGCTCTTTATTTTGTTACTTTTAGTGATGATCATATTAGAAAAGTTTGGGTTTTTGCTTTGAAATCTAATGACTAGGTACTTGATATTTTCAAAGTGTTTCATGCTAGTATTAAAAGAAAAATAGGAAGAAAACTAAAGTGTGTTCGAGTAGATAATTGTGTTAAGTATAGGAGTCCTTTTGAGAATTATTACAAGTTTCATGGTATCAGGCTTGAGAAGATAGTTCCTAAAACTCCTCAGCAAAATGGTGTGGTAGAAAGAATGAACAAAACTATTGAAGAAAGGATTAGATGCATGCTTTCTCATGCTAAGTTACCTAAGTCTTTTAGGGGGGAGGCTATGAGAACTACAAGTGATTTGATAAACCTTTCTCCATCAGTTCCTCTGAATGATGATGTTCCAAAGAGAGTATGGAAAGGAAAAGATGTATCTTATGATCACTTGAGAGTCTTTAGGTATAAAACATTTGTTCATATTCCTAAAGATGAGAGGTTCAAGCTTGATAATAAGGCAAAAGCATATATTTTCTTGGGATATGGTCATGAAGAGTTTGGGTACAGATTATGGGATCCAGTGAATAAGACGATTATTAGAAGCAAAGATGTCGTGTTTCTTGAAGACCAATTATTTGAAGATGATGATAATGTTGAGAAGCAAAATACCTCTCTTTATATTCCTTGGAGTTTAGGTCCAGTTCCTCTATCATGATCATGGAGGAGATGGACAAGAAGATGGTGGTCAGAATGTTAGTAATGATGCTCCTACAGTTGATGAAGTTGACCCAACTGAACAAACTAAGCAAGCACCTCCACCACCAGATGAGATTCCATTAAGAAGATCCACAAGAGAGTGAAGACCATCTACAAGATATCCTCCACATGAGTATGTTATGCTTACTAACGGGGGAGAGCCAAAAACTTACCAATAAGCCATTCTACATGAGCATAAGAATGAGTAGGTTAAAGCCATGCAAGAAGAGATGAGATCCTTGCTTGAGAACCATGCCTATGACTTGGTAAAGTTACCTATAGGGAAGAAAGCTCTCAAGAATAAATAGGTTTATAAATTGAAAATTAAAAATAATAGCTCACAATAAAGATATGAGGCATGATTAGTTGTGAAAGGATTTAGTCAGAAAAAGGGTATTGACTTTGAAGAAATATTTTCTCCTATGGTGAAAATGTCCTCTATCCGAGTTGTTCTTGGTTTAGTTGCCCGCTTGAATTTAGAAGTTGAGCAACTTGATGTGAAAACTATATTTTTATATGGTGACTTAGAAGATAAAATTTATATAGAGTAATCAGAAGGTTTCAAATTGAAGGGAAAAGAAAATCTAGTATGTAAGCTTAAGAAAATTTTATATGGACTCAAATAGGCACCTAGACAATGGTATAAGAATTTTGATTCTTTTATGATGAGTCAAGGGTATAATGAAATAATATCTGACTATTGTGTGCTTACAAAGAAGTTTTTAGATGATGATTTCATTATTCCCCTGTTATATGTTGATGATATATTGATTGTTGGCCATGATGCTGGTAAAATTGAGAAGCTTAAGAGGGAACTAAGTAAAACTTTTGCTATGAAAGACTTGGGATCGGCGAGATAAATACTTGGCATGAAGATTCTTCATGATAGAAAAAATGAAAAGATTTTGTTATCTCAGGAGGCCTGCATTGAAAAGGTTCTTGAAATATTTAACATGAATAAAGCCAAAGCAGTTTGTTCTACACTTCCAGGTCATTTCAAGCTTAGTTCGAAACAATGTCCTACAAGTGAGAAAGAAAAATAAGAAATATCCATAGTGTCTTACTCATCTGTAGTAGGCAGTTTGATGTATCTATGGTTTGCATTAGGCCAGATATAGCTCATACAGTTGAAGTTGTCAATCGATTTCTCTCTAATCCTAGTAAGGAACATTGGGCAATAGTAAAATGGATATTAAGATATCTATGTGGTACTA
Organism: Ensete ventricosum; assembly: GCA_029747655.1. Classification (NCBI taxonomy): domain Eukaryota; kingdom Viridiplantae; phylum Streptophyta; class Magnoliopsida; order Zingiberales; family Musaceae; genus Ensete; species Ensete ventricosum. Next base: position 23,070,018 of record JAQQAF010000001.1, on the reverse strand, counting down.
CCATGTTGTGTTTATGTTTAGGCATTGGTAAAACTGTGCTATAAGATTACACAAATGCAGACATGACAGGTGATATTGATTCCAGGAAATCCACTTCAGGGTTCTTGATGACTTTTGCAGGGAAGCAGTCTCTTTGTAGTCTAAATTATATAATTGCGTTGCTATATCAATCACATAAGTAGAATATATAACAATTACTAAAGCTTGTAAGGAAGCTTTATGAATGAAAAAATTTCTACATGAATTGGGTTTGAAACAGGAAGGATACACTATTTACTATGATAGTCAAAGTGTCATTCACCTCTCCAAGAATTCAACATATCGTTTTAGATCCAAGCATATTGATGTAAGGTATCACTGGATTAGTGATGTGCTTAAGATGAAAGAATTAAACTTAGAAAAGGTGCATACTAATAAGAATATATCATATCTATTAACAAAGTTTTACCTAAAGAGAAGCTTGAAGCATGTAGACGAAGAGCGGGCTTAGTATAACCCACTATATGACCTAGAGGGGGAGAATTATTAGTCCAGCCCATAGGTGGGCTTGGACTGGATATTTAGGCATTTAACCTAAATTTGATTTATCATTAAAAAAGGAAGAGAAAAAAAAAGAAGAAAACCTAATCTGCATACGTGAGGCGATGTAGTTTTGTGGACGTGAACAACAACTGCCCAGTAAAGAGGAGAGGAGAGGAAAAAAAAAAAACAAGCTTTTACAAGAGGATCAAATAGTAAAACTTCATCATTTTTTACCCAATTTTTATGTGGAGAATCCTTATAACAAGATCTGCAATCCTAATGGTACTGATCTATAGTTTACCCTCTCTGTGATGGTTTTTTTATATATCCACTTGGTAAGTTTTGATCTTTCTTTTGTAAGATCCATCTATGTTGATGATGACATGCCATTAGTGAACCAAGATTTATGTTCTTGATGCTATTGTGATCCTCTAATTATTCTAGAGAGAGTTTATTATAAACCTATTATCATTATTGGTTATAGTGGAGGTTTAAGTGGACTACGGTCCTGTGATTTTTTCCGCATTGGGTTTTTCACATTAAAAATCTAATGTCTCACTTTGTGGTTGATTTATTACTTTATTGTGAATCTTGTTCTGGTTAATATTTATTTTTATTAATAAGTTGGTAATTTTGGTGAGAAACTTATTTTGATACACAAAGAGGGAAAAGTATTATTCCACATTCAATAGTTTTTCCCAACATTAGGCTCATCATATATTTCATAAAAATTTATCACCCTTGTCAGATTTGATAATTTTAATTTTTTTATCTAATTATCTTTTGACTTCAATAGTGTACACCAAAAGGTGTTAACAGCTTTAGGCCTTAAATGAATTAGATATATATCATCATATTTCAATAGGTTATATATAAATATGATAAAATATTTATCTATTAAAATAGAAAATATAGAATGAGCCACACACATGGAAATATATATAATTTCAAGGAGTTTATGAAATTATATTTTATTCTAATACTTGACTACAAGATCATTACAAACTCAAAATTTATATTAATTCTATACAAACTGTCATAAAAAATTTAAAAGTTAACTTATATTGAATTATAAATATACTGAGTTTATAACTATTAAAAGAGAAATAATATCTTAATAAGTTTAGATAAATAACTATTTTATAATTGTAGAAATATAACATACATCCTAAAAATCCATCAAATAAATTATGTTTAGGCGTAGGCCATAACTATCAACTACTATCATTTTTACTTTAAAATAATTCTCTAAATGATTATTTTATACTCTTATAGTTCTTATGTTAAAATGAATATCTATTATTGATAACATAAGTTTAAAAATTAGTATCAATCTACCAAATACTAGAAAATGACCTCTGTAATATTTGATTCGAAACAAGGTAAAACTTATACTTTTCCTTTTTGAATCAAAATCTTATCATCCTTGTTTACATATCCTTCTTATCATAGAATTAGTATTTTACTGGTGAAGATTTTTCCTTTATGAGTTTTTATAGTATTTAAAAACTAAGGTGATTTGCACTATAATATTCTTTTATTGTTACTCACTCCTTAAACAGTATCCAAAATATTATGAGTATTTTCTACTTTAATTTTATTTCTTTTACATATACTTGCTAGTTCATTTAAGTGTTATCTATCCTTAATCTTATTAATAAATTTTAAATAAGACAAACTAGAAATTATATATAAATATATCATTTGACTGTATGACAGAATGAAGATTATAGTAATTTGATCTTAATAGTTTTTGTCTAACTACATGATAATCAATTTCAATATACTTTTGTAAGCTCATGAAAGATGAGATTTGCTATAACATCTAATGCTCCATGATTATCACAATATAATTTGTCAGGTTCCGACAAATCAAGTCCTAAATCTTATAAAACAATATTTTGACTGTTTAAATTCATAAGTGATTGCTGCCAATAGCTTTATATTTCGGTTCCCCAAAAGAATGAGAAAATAGTCCTTGTGCTAATGTTTCTTTTGAATACTGCAAAGGTTGATGAATAAATTGATTAAGAGGCGTACTCAGGTCTTGTGATTGTAAGATAAATAAGTCACCGTGCAAGCCTTCTATACTATGATAAAACGTTAAGAAGTTCATCATTTATTGGAGTGAGCTTTAGGTTTTACTCCCGTAGGAAATGTAATTAAATCCAAGGAGACCCATATCATCAAAAATATACTTTCCTTATCAAAATGGAACATCTACTTCCATCTCAAAGAAGTATTCTAATTTTTCAAGACCCATAATTCAAAATTGTTCCTAAACAAATTCTTTGAAAGTTATTATGATACTTTTTTATAATGATCATACCATCTACAATTATAAAACAGTTGCTGATATTATTCATGAGCGAAGAGTTAGAGTGATTGATTGTGAGTTGAGTTGTTAGCGAACGTTTCTGTTTTATTTCTTGATTTCTATTCTTTTGTGAAATTTATGTCTATGAGAGAAGCCACGCAAATCATAACATCTATCAAGAGTGTGGTTGTTCTCTTTATAATGACTATAATGCAATTTTCCTTTTACTTTATTTTATGAGTTATTATAAGGATTGTTTTTCGAGAATTTGCCAACATAACCTTTCTAGAGATGATCCTCATTGTTTTTTTCAATAAAAAAAAATCATCAAATAAACTTTTCCAACAATAGGCAATAGGTGCATTATGAGAATTTTAGCACGAATAGTAGAATATGATGAGTAAATCGAACCCATGAGAAATTGTATTATCTTGTCTCTTCGCTTTCGATGGGCTCTTTGCATCTTTACAATGACTACAATATATATATATATATATATATATATATATATATATATATATATATATATATATATATATATATATATATATATATATATATATATATATATATATATATATATATATATATATAACTTTATTTGATGACTTACTATTATAATTGTTTTTTTCTAAAAACTTACCAAAACATGACCTCTTTAGAGATGACTCTCGTTGTTTTTTTTATTAGAGCATCATCGAATAAACTTTTCCAACAATAGGCAACAGATGCATTAGGAGTATTTTTACCACGAAGGGCAAAATATGAGTCATTTAAATCCATGATAAATTATATTGCATTGCCTCTTTGCTCTCGTTCCTCCAACTTTCTTTAGTGGACCTGCCTTGATAAATCCCATTTATAATTTATCAACAAACAACAACTTCTATCATCAGCGCAGACTTGTAGTTCATTGTAGGTGGAAAATTCATCCCATGACTCTTTTGATTTGGTGAAATGAGCAACAATAGATATTGTACCTTGTTACCATAAAGTTATATCCTCTAAGTTTGGAAATTAGATTCAATAAGAGAAGTATGATATATCACACTATTAGCAAAGTTAGATTCAATAAAGTTGAGAAACTAGGATAATATCATATCATTGTATTTTTTTTTTCTTTTTCTCACATGAAAAATCTTTTGTCTATTCAAAGCGATCTCTTAATAGATTCATTAATAAAACATGTTTTCTTTTTTTTATATAGCGAGAGCTATTGCTCATTGAATGACTCTTTAAGTACTATATATAATTATCACCACTCAGTGACTTGCTAATTGAAAACCATCCCTCGATGATCTGAGTAGTGAAAAAAGAATAGGGTATGGAAGATGCATAAAAGATGAAGCTACTATATTAGATATCTTATCAAGATGCACAACTTCTACAGAGGTCTCTATAGTCGTTGCAATTTTCACCTCCAAGTGTTGATGTAGCACTTGTGACATTGTAGAATAGTTTAGAGTCTACAAATGTTGATGAACCACCAAATAGTTTAGAGTCTGCTTAAAAGAGCAACTTCATACAGATATGGAAATGGCTTTGTAGAAAAAAATCATCGTTATGACCTAACGTATATATAATACACAAGAATGAGTAGACTCTAAACTATTCGGTGGTTCTAATACCATGTTAAATAAGAGAATACTTACTTGCGAGAGTGATGATCTTTCTTTCAAGACTCAAGGAATATAAATTATATACTTTTAATTTTTACAAGATGTATATTTTGGCTATGTTGATATTTTTGTTTATACCATATAAGATATATTTATTTACATCATGCATCATGCAAAATCTCAAATGTAATACTTGGTAAACGAACATTGTCTTCATAAATTTCCTAGAATCATTCAATTAATTTATAGTCCCTATATAAAATGTGTTTATATCATACAAAATCTCAAGAAAAATATTGTTTTTACTATTTTAGGAGATTCGTTCATTTACTGTATCAGATTTTGACAAATGTATTGCTGTTTGAAACAAATTTAAGTTTTCAAAAAAAAAAAAAAACGTTTGTATATATTACCGACGAAGCAAAATTTCTAAATCAACATAAAATGACCAAAAATCAATTTTATAATTCAATTGGCTCGAGGAACTAAAATCAAGTTATTTATATGGAAAAATAAGAAATTTTGTGGATGGTAATGAGAGAGTCTGAATGATTTCATACAAAAACAAGTTTAGTTTTCCATCCAGCTTGTCAAATCTCGGGGACCGCTGAATAAAAATTAACCTGTTCCTGCAATGGTCTTTATTTATTTGCAAGCTCCATGTTATATAAATTCAATATTACATACCATTAAGGCATGAAACCACCGGTATCCATGCGGTGTGGTTGTCATGGTGAATGCAAAATGAATAATCCAATCTCACTAAAGCTGTCGTCCTCCGCTTTATACATACATACGTTCCATTAAGAATTACATAGGAGATTACGCAAAGAGCTCGCTGCAATGCGATGAAGATTTCCTAATACAAACCATTTACCAAATAGGAAGGAAATCAACTCCTAATGCTATGAAGGAGACCACCGTAAGCCCATCTACAACTCCTTTCTGTCCACAGTCGAAGTATACAGAGTAAAGTCCGACAACGACCTGACAAAATTCCCATTTACTCCCACATCATATCATATCTAAAGAAGAATTTAGATTAAATTACAAGAACAGAATATGATATGAGTGCACTAATGTTAATTTAGATTTAAGTAATTTGAAACATTGATGAAAATAGGTTATTATTGGGATAGAAAAGAATTACGCATGGATGGAATAAAAGGAAATATACTATAAAGCTTAGTAAAATTAATGAATCAATTATGCTACAAAAAGATTATTTTTGAGTGAGACACATTCGATCACTTGTAATTCTTATTCTTAACAAATACACACATCTGAACTTTACAGTAACATTAGAGCGCTACGATTCTATAGTGGCCAACTACACTGCGTTCTGTCACCCGCTATTGGTCACCATCTTGTGATTTTTTTTTGCTCTTCTAGATGGTCAAAACGTTTCCTCCTATCCTCTAGTTGATTGGGGACTTTTGTTGGCTTGCATGTAGATACTAATAAATAACAATGATTTAGATATGGAATAAAGATGATGGCATTTGTTATTTATTTATTTATTTAGTGGCTACGGGTAGTCTAAGCACCAAATCCTGACTTCCCCAATAGTTTTTTCGGTTTGCATGAAAGCAAGGCTACACTTTGACATAGAAAGCATCTGCTAAAATATTTTTAGTGGCATGTTGTGAGCCTGGAATCACTCTGTCCCTTCACTTTTTAGAGTGAGTACATTGATTGGAGAGCCCTTAGGTTTTTCATATGTGCGATCCATCTTTACATTTCTAAATCTGATGTGGATCATGTTATTATAACTCGGAGGTTGTATGAGAGAGATGATGATGTCGATCATCCTCCTACGTGGATTGTGTTGGTGATGCATACACGTGGCATTCAACAGTGTGTTTTTTTAGGTTGAGCCAGGATTGCACCTGTTGGAATGGTGTGTAAACCATAAGCAACCCTATTAGGGTTTGTAGCTTACCCCAAGCAGCAACTTGAAGCACTATAACCTTAACCTTTACGGCTAAACCCACTTGCAATAAGCAGCAAGACAATGGTCCTGATTGCCCAATCCTTTTTTATCCATGGCGGAGTAATTTATGCACCATGTCACGGGAACACCCCCACACCCCGAGTTGCTTCAGGAACAAGGCTCTCATGATGAAGCAGCCGGTTTAGCCGAACACGAGCCCTCAAACAAGATCATTAGCCTGCTCTTTTTATGAGCCAAGCCATGACACTAACTAATAATAGCTCGTCGTGGCTATGAGCCTTTCTTGTAAAAGGAAAGCGCATGATAATGTCAGGGGCACGTGACACTCATCAACAAACCTTCTTCCTCTTCCTTTGTTCGAACCGAGTCGAGGTGTGCTCCCTCCACAAACCTTCTTCTTCTGGGTTGCTCCATTGGATTACAGCTAAGGACACCATCCTTTTACTTTTGGTTTCTTTTATGTATGTCTCGTCCCCTCTCCTCTATCTCTTCTTCTATTTACATGCTTCGAGTGGATGGATTGGTTTGTTTATGTCTTCTTAGTCACGTGAGTCTCTTTGTATAGTAATAATTCATTTAGCTGACCGCATCATGTCCTTTCCCCACCCCTACGGCTATGGCACGACAGAGAAGGGGTTTAAGGGTGAGGATCTTCCAATTCCCACATCAAAAATCACACCGAGTGGCGAGATCGAAGTTTGGACCAAGATAGCCTTCCAATTCCCCTTGTGTTTAGGTTCGATATACCTAGTCAAGAAAGCCCTTGATGGGGTTCCGAGGCCCAACACCCTTAAAACAAGGACTACGTGGAGCGCCGCTTAGCTTTATTGCTTTTTTTGCGTTGCATTGGGCCAAGGAGTGTGACTGAAGTGGGGGACCCCACACCCCCCTCTTTGCATCCACCAACCTCACTAGCTACGCCCTCTAAAGCAGTACGCTGTGCAGTGCATCATCCATGGTGGTGAAAGATTGCACTGGGCTTCTACTGTATAAATAAATGTGGCCCTCTTGATCTACAGACTAAAAGAACACAAGTAGAGGTACTCAATTCGACTATCTTAATGCATATGCATATATATATATATATATATATATAAACAAAGCGATGTTAAGCTAAGGTCGGAGAGGTGAGTGACGGAATCTACCACCATGTGGTTTTGGCCTTGGGATGTGGGTAAATGCAGCAGTCGAAACTTTAAAGGGAGGGGGAGTGGGGGGTGGCGTGACCCCAACGTGGATGACTTTGGACATCATGGGTGCTTTTTTAATTACTCCCTCTCTTAATTCTTTTTTACATTACCTGTTGTTGTAATGGTCTGTGATATCAGAGTGTGGAGCATTAGCATGTGAAACCACAGGCCAAGTAGGTGGTTCTTACCCAGGGATACCAGTTATTTAAAGTCTGGAGTTACTATAATATAGCATTCAAACTCAAAAAGGCATATGGTAAAAAGGAAGCTGCATCAGGAGGTGAATCGATCACTAGGTCTCCTCATAAATCCTATGGTGACGTTAATTAATTTCCTAGTTTCAAAATGATACAAATGGAATTGCATGTAGCTTCGTAGAAGCAGTAGGTGGAACCACGGCAGCTGCACATCGTAATCTGGGTTGACCACAAAAGGACACACCCACGCAAACGGTTCATATACTTGCCAAGCTAATAAATGACACGGCTCTGAAAAAGATTTAACGACGGACCTCACTGTTCATCAGGAGGGCAGCCCGGAGCCCCAGGCGAAGCCCCTTCCGAGCCATCTGAGCTGAGGGAATCCGAGAGGAAGGTGCAAGTGTACCACTGCTGCGTCGCCGTGGAAGAGACAATAGAAAAGACCGTGAGCGGTAACAAGTAATAAATACACGGATTGGTCGCGTCATTTGGGTAACCCTCGTCGGTTACAACTGACGTGTTATTTATGAGGGTGCTGTCTTCTTCCCTTTTTCTTTTTTTTAATCTCTTGCACATAAAGACTTACCACCGGGGTGAGATGCTCCGTGTCTCCCGAAACGACACTTCGCCATGGAGGCGAGCGCATCCCGGTTTATCATCAACTCACTGAGCGAATCGATAGGGCAACAGTAGCCCACCCCACCAATTCATGCAAACACGCACACATGGTGTCGTCTCTTTGCTGCTGCCGGCCCCGCGAGTAACGCGATCCGACGTCGCCGCCCGGTCCGGTGCGCCCGAGTCCCGCGCTTACAAATACACGAGCTTTAAGCCACTGACTGAAGTAGCAGACGACGAGAGTGTACCCAATATATGACCGCTTTAAGGTACTCGTAAAGTAGTAGTACGTGGACTGGATGGATAGATATGTGGAGGCAACCCCACCAAAATTCTGATGCTGGGCTTTGCTATATTTTTGAGATTTAAACGAGGAGAAGCGGCGAGAAAGAGCAAACAAAGAGGGAGGAGACCCGATGCAGAACAACTAGTGAGAGAGCGCCGGGGAGAGCGAGTTGGGATTTGAAGCCGAGGAGTTTTTGATGATGCCGAGGTCGAGGCAACAGCGCCACCCTCCATCATCCCCATGCCAAAACCGTCCCCTCCTCCCACTCTTCCTCTGTCACCACCCTCCGCTCTTCTGCTTCTATCTCCTCCTGCCACTGCTGCTCTCGCTGTCACCTTTCTCCTCCTCCTTGCTTGCCTCTGCCAACCAAGAAGTCACCGCGCTCTACCAGTGGATCAACTCCTCTTCCTCCTCCGCCCGAGCGCTTCCCGACTGGGACCCGACGCACGCGACCCCGTGCAAGTGGAGCCGCATCGCCTGCAACGCCGACGGCTCCGTGTCCACCATCACCATCCGATCCGCCTCCCTGGCCGTCCCCCTCCCCGCCGGGCTCTGCGCCTCTCTGCCCTCCCTTACCACCCTCGTCGTCTCCGACGCCAACCTCACGGGCGCCATCCCGTCCGACCTTGCCGCCTGCTCCCTCCTCACCCTCCTCGACCTCAGCTCCAACTCCCTCTCTGGGGCCATTCCTGCCGCCCTGGGCCGCCTGTCCTACCTCTCCTCCCTCATCCTCAACTCCAACCAGCTCTCCGGCCTCATCCCGGAGGAGCTCGGCTCCGCCGCCGCCCTCCGCCACCTCATCCTCTTCGACAATCGCCTGTCCGGTCCCATCCCGGACTCCCTTGGCAATCTCTCCCTCCTCGAGACCCTTCGCGCCGGTGGTAACCGCGACCTCTCTGGGCCGATACCGGACTCCCTCTCCCTCTGCGCCAACCTTACCGTCCTTGGCCTCGCCGACTCTAAGATATCCGGCCTCATTCCGGCGTCGCTTGGCCGGTTGTCTAATCTCCAGACACTGTCCATCTACACCACCATGCTGTCAGGGTCGATCCCACCGGAGCTCGGCAACTGCTCGTCGCTCGTCAACCTGTACCTCTACGAGAATTCGCTCTCTGGACCGCTCCCAGCGTCGCTCGGCAGGTTGTCGAAGCTCGAGAGGCTTCTCCTGTGGCAAAATGTTCTCTCCGGCCCCATTCCAGACGAGTTCGGAGACCTTTCTTCCCTTCAGTCCATCGACCTCTCCATCAACACCATCTCCGGCGCCATCCCGCCATCTTTGGGCGCGCTCTCAAACCTCCAAGATCTCATGCTAAGCGACAACAACGTCTCCGGCTCTATACCGCCCTCTCTTGCCAACCTCACGTCGCTCTCGCAGCTGCAGCTCGACACCAACCAGATCTCTGGCCTCATCCCGGCGGAGCTCGCGGCGCTCAAGTCGCTCACCGTCTTCTTTGCGTGGCAGAACCAGCTCGAAGGAGCCATACCTCCCTCCCTCGCCTCGCTGACGAACCTCCAGGCGCTCGACCTCTCCCACAACCTCCTCACTGGCCCCATCCCGCCCGCCCTCTTCCTCCTTCCCAACCTCACCAAGCTCTTGCTGCTCTCCAACGACATCTCGGGCTCAATACCCGCCGAGATCGGCAGGTGCGCTTCCCTCGTCCGTCTCCGCCTCGGCGACAATCGCATTGCCGGTCCCATCCCCGCTGAGATTGGCGGGCTTAAGAGCATCGACTTCCTCGACCTTTCCGGCAACCGGCTCACCGGCCCCATTCCTGCGTCCATCCGCAACTGCTCCCAGCTACAAATGGTCAACCTCAGTAACAACACGCTCTCCGATGCCATCCCCGATTCCTTATCTTTGATCACCAGGCTGCAGGTACTCGACCTGTCGCTCAACCGGCTTGCCGGGCCGATCCCCGGCAACTTTGGCAAGTTGGCTTCGATGAACAAGCTCGTGCTTAATGGTAATTCACTGACCGGCCCAATACCAACGTCGCTCGGCCAATGTTCGAATTTGGAATTGCTTGACCTGAGCACCAACCAGCTCACCGGCAGCATCCCCGACGACCTCTGCCTCATTGAAGGGCTTGACATTGCTCTTAATCTTAGCAGGAACGCGCTCACCGGGCCGATCCCGGCGAAGATTTCTGCGTTCAGCAAACTATCAGTGCTCGACCTCTCGTACAACATGCTTGACGGAAGTCTCACTCCGCTTGCTGGACTAGAAAACTTGGTCACATTGAACGTCTCCAACAACAACTTTACCGGCTACCTTCCGGACACTAAGCTCTTCCGCCAACTATCGGCCTCTGACCTTGCCGGCAACCAGGGGCTCTGCACCCACGGTGGAGACGTGTGCTTCGTCACCTTGGATGCCAATGGCCGGCCAATCATGATGGTAGAGGCCGAGAGCAGAAGAGTGCATAAGTTGAAGTTAGCTATAGCACTGCTCATCACTGCGACGGTCGCAATGGTTCTTGGGATGATTGGAGTGATAAGGGCGAGGAGAATGGGAGGGAAAGGCGGTGAAGATGACGACTCCGAGATGGGCGGGGAGATGTCTTGGCCATGGCAGTTCACGCCCTTCCAAAAGCTGAGCTTTTCCGTGGACCAGGTCGTGCGTAGCCTGGTCGACGCCAATGTCGTCGGCAAAGGTTGCTCGGGAGTGGTCTACCGCGTTCAAATGGACAACGGGGAAGCCATCGCCGTGAAGAAGCTGTGGCCAACAAGCGCATCAGCCGGAAAATTGGCAGCAAAGGAGGACTGCAACAGCAGCAGAGTTCGAGACTCGTTCTCGGCCGAGGTGCGGACGCTCGGTTCGATCCGGCACAAGAACATCGTGAGGTTCCTGGGGTGCTGCTGGAACAAGAGCACTCGGCTGCTAATGTACGATTACATGGCCAACGGCAGCCTGGGGGGGCTGCTGCACGAGCGCACCGGTTTCTCCCTGGAGTGGGATTTGAGGTATCAGATCGTCCTGGGAGCCGCCCAGGGTCTGGCTTACCTCCACCATGACTGTGTTCCGCCGATAGTCCATAGAGACATCAAGGCCAACAACATCCTCATTGGCCTCGACTTCGAGGCCTACATCGCCGACTTCGGGCTCGCCAAGCTCGTCGAGGACGGGGACCTTGCTCGGTCGTCGAACACTCTCGCCGGTTCCTATGGCTACATTGCTCCCGGTAGGTATCCAAATCGAAATCCACCCTTTGGTTGCTGCAGTGAACGCCAGTAGTGCCTAACTGCGTCAAAATGTTTTGCAGAGTACGGGTACATGATGAAGATCACAGAGAAGAGCGATGTGTACAGCTACGGTGTGGTGGTTCTGGAGGTGCTAACGGGCAAGCAACCGATCGACCCCACGATCCCGGACGGTCTCCATGTGGTAGACTGGGTGCGGCGGAGGAAAGGGAGCGGGGAGGTTCTCGACCCCGGCCTCAGAGGCCGGCCAGACTCGGAGGTGCAGGAGATGCTGCAGGTGCTCGGGGTGGCACTCCTGTGCGTGAACGCCGCTCCGGACGAGCGACCGACGATGAAGGACGTGGCCGCGATGCTCAAAGAGATCCGGCATGAAAGGGAGGAATACGCCAAGGTGGACTGCCTCCTCAAGGGAGCAGCACCAGCCGCGGCAGTCGATGCTACGACGTCGACCTCATGCAGTGCGTTGCTGTGCCCACGGGGTCACAGTAACAGTAATAATTCCAGCTTCTCTGCTTCCAGCATCTACTCTTCCGCCAGGGCCAAATCACCATTCGAGTCCACTTCTGCCTATCCTTCCTGACGAGCATTTATGTCTATCTCGGTTCTTTTTTCTTTTCTTTTTTTTGACCTTTCCTTCTTTTTTCAGCTTTGTAATTTGCTCTAGTTCTTTTGTTATGCTCTCTACTAAGCACTGGCCTTGGATCTGCAGCGTGGGATGTAAAGAAGAGGGTAAGCATATTGGTTTTGGTTCCTGGCTTAGTTATGTGTGGTGATTACTAAACCAAGAGTGAAGGGCTAGACGAATAAAGATGATGTTGGATTTCTATCTGTGTGGTTGTGCTGCAAAATCGTACTAGTAAATATTCTGGATGTTAGGACAGACAATTTAAAGAAAATGCCATCACAGTGACTTGTAGTCAGGCGACCGAATGAATGGACACGCTTGGTATATAGTTTATGCCTTACAAGCTAGATAGTGGCAGCCGGTCTAAAGACCAACATAAGACTAGTTAAGAAATTTAAAGATTTGCCAATTGGTATAAAGTGACTGAGGGCCGTGTGTTCTTTGACCTTCAATATGTCTTTGTTAACCTTGGAATTGCACCAAACAACTCTAATTGCTATAGATGTTGGGAGTTCCTTGTTTCGTGCATAGCAAGGTTAAAAAAAACCCTCACAAAGTATCATGTTCATCTCATTCCAAGATACATACATGGATTATTCATACAAGAAGCCTAGCACTTGTTTTGGGACCACATCAATTAGGTTGAGGAAGGACTTGGGAGGGCTCCAAGTAATCGGACAGTGCCAGCTAATCCCACTAAACGAAGACAGAAAAATAAAGCACATAAGACAGGAGACATGGGGGACAAAATGCCTATTATTTGTTTCTATATCCCCTTCTTAAGAAACCCCAATAATGCAAAACCAAATCTTATATTGAGATTTCAATTAATGCTGCGGTTAAATTTCACTTTCGAAAACTATACAAGAGGATGGTCACAAGTATCAGATAACAATACTTGCCCAACCAAAAGAACAGTGTTGAAAGCAGTAAACAACAGCATGGCATGCTACAAAAATAATAATTAGAAGCCACAACTGCACAGTATTCTGAAACAACAGTTCATCACAGTATCTAACAGCATCACCAACCATTCAAGATTAGGAACCAGAGGCCGTAGCTGCATAGCATCCTAAAGCATCTTTTCCAATTATTCCTTACAAAACAAAACAGGCAGGAGAGCTTTAAAGGATGGATTATACCTCCTGTGACTCCAGTGCTTGGAAAATGTCGGTGCGAGTAACCATTCCTAGTTTTGAAAAAAGAAAAAATCAGTTCACGGTAGCAAGGGCCTCGTGATTGAAATACTCGCTAAACACTACATGTAAGTTCCCTGATTCTGTAACACACTTACCTATAACTTTCTGACTCTTATTTAAAATAGGTATCCTGTGGATCTTCATCTTAAGCATTAAAGCTGCAGCATCTGCATAATTATGAACAATGAAACAGTTTTATTCAAATTTGACCAAAAAATTGTGAAGCAACGTGAGAGGTAAAGAAAGATTACCCATGACCGTCTTGTCCAGTGATAGTGTGATTGCAGGAGAAGACATGACTTCACCAACCTTGGATTTCAACTGCTTAAGCAAAATTGGATATTAGCAAATTATAGAGCTCTGAAAACACAAGGTTCATGAAAAGACAAAATTAGTTTTTATCCCCAGGATCAGTAACTAGCTGTCAACCGTTCATAGCATTGGACATGTATTAGATATACTCACAACAGAAGATTTGATCCCAAAATTGAGTATACCATTACTTCTCAGTACAACTTAATGCTTCATGATAATGTGCCATCTATGAAGAATGACTGAACCAATGTTTAAGATCCTTCAGTTCTCTAGATAAAGTTGCTCCAAGTCATGTAACCTAGTGACATGATTGACAACCTCCGTGGAAATGACTGAACTGCAGGCAAGTGTTGAGACAAGATATTGGTGATTAATTAAGCAAATGAACAAGAAGGAAAAAAAATGTTTTCTTCTGCTCAAATACACCATGACAATCATACAAATTCTCTATCTTGAGCCCGCTCAAGACACTTCAGTTTCAGTCACAAATGATTTCCACAACCAAACGAAAGCTATTTATCAAATCTTCATTCATGCCATGAGCAAAATAAGTCCGACTCGTTTGCTAGTTCATATGTGGGTTGCATGTTCAATTCATTCTGACCATGTCTTACATAGTTGTCATATGCAAAGGATAAAAAAGGACATATTGCTACTGTGATGACATAAACAAACAACAAAATGTAGAATGATAAATAAAATTATGTTGAATATTGTGGAATAGACCACCTTCCTGACAAAGCCTGGTTGGCTTGTTCTAATACCAAGATGTTTTAAGGTCCTAAAGTAAAATCATACCAAGTAAAGGGCAAAACCTCGGAGTTTACATGAGGTGGATCTATGTAGTCAAAGTGCTGGGGTCAGGACAATTTGTTGCAAGAGAAGCATGTCAATTAAGTGAGTTCAGTTCAAGAGCAAAAGCTTCAGAGGAAGCAGAAATGAGTTGAAGGTGAAAGATTGCAAAATGTTACTGGATCTGTTTCTATAGTTGCAGTACATAGGCTGATGGACAAGGATCCTGGAAGGTAGCAAAAATTTAGCAGAAAAGAGGATGAAATACCATGGAAGGGCAAGATTAAGCCTTTTGTTGTATAAAAAAAAATAAAAAAAAAGATTAAGCCTTTCACATGCTACAATCACTAAAAGCTATCTTGCTTAATGACCAGTAGCTCCCAGTACAAAGGTTTGTTTCAACATCAAAATCCACAAGCATCCCAACAAGGATACTGGAAAGACTGAAAAATACGAGTGAATGATTTGAAAGGCCACAGCAACTCTGAAAATATGCATCCTAAGTGAGTTTTAACATTAGTCAAATTGTCCATGATTTTATGTGAGCAAGTGAACTGAAAACTCTATGCATAGAAAACTTCAATTTTGAGAAGATCTCCAGTGATCTTGATTTTTCAGGAGGCAATGGGCCAATTAGTACAAGAAAGATCTACTGTCTCAATGATAGTTGTCTTATTTATACATGCACAGCATCAACTTATTCCTATCTATTTCTCCTGAAATGAGATTCAACATCGACTCATAATGTAAATACACTTCAGAAGATAAGGCAGTTACATAGATTGGAATTGTGAGAGCTCTGCAATAATCCAACTAAGAATGATCCTATCAGAGGCCCCTATAACTTGTTGGATCCACAAAGATGGGCAACCTGAAGCAATTGCCTAGAGATTAACAAAGTGGAAATCAAGTGCAAGACTCTTGACACAAGAATGAAAGTAGGTTTGAGAATTGATAAGTGCTTCTAACATTACCATACACACACAAAGTCACAAAAAGAGACCTTGGAAATAGGATGATTATTTAATGTCTATGTAAATAGATTGCAATTGTGCACTTTCTGTGGCCATGGAAGTGATAGCTTAATATTCCACATCAAGTTAAAGAGGAAACTACGGAAATGGTACTTGTCCAAATAATGATGTTTGAAATCATGTAACGAACTCATGAACATATAAACTCAGAGTGTGAAGCTCGACTTTTTGTATTCCCAAACATATGCCTATTTTACATCATATGTATTTCGGTATACATGTATACAACATTTACACAGGTTGATGAAGCCTACATCAAATTTTTGTCATAGCATTATACTATTATGTGTAAATACATCATGGACACATGTTGATTAAACCTACTTAACCATAGAGGCATGTATCATATATCATGTTCACAGGCTGATTAAGCCTAAACCACTATGACGAATTTAATATGCTCGACTAGACTAACGTGGTAGTACCTTAAACTAGTGAGATAAATATTAGTGTCATCAAGCGTAGCTTGAATTTCTTTATTATATGGCGCATGAGAAGTCAAATTAGAGAATCCGTCTGAAAAATTGTGAGGGGCTTTTTGACTTCCATTGATAAGAAACTATTATGGTGACGACTGTCGACTCCTATCAGACATCAGCAGCCACAACACGTTAGAACTGAGATCAGATCGAAATCGATCGATTAAACTCTTCAGATTACATGTAAAAGATGATGAGAAAGAAAAGAAACGGATAAAAATATGAAAGAAACAAACCCCATTATGTGCTCTGGCTTTGTCCTTCTTGGAGATGACACCAATGCACCTCAGCTCATCATCGACGACTGGAAGCCCCGAGACAACCTCGAAATTGTGGTCGATCTCTTCCAGCGTCTGCTCCGGCTTCGCCGTCCGGATCTTCGTCGACATCACTGTATCCAGCGTAGCTGACGGCTTCGTCTGCGCGAACACCAAAGCAAAAACAAACCGAAGGATGCCATCAACATCACAGTCAAGGAAGAAAGAGGACAGAAAGGGGGTAGAAGCGAGACCTTCTCGCTGATGATTTGGGTCTCAAGGTAGGCGCGGAGGTCGTCGAAGCTGAGGAGCGAGAAATTCTCCGGCCACTCTCCGGAGATGATTCCCTCGGGATTCTCGCCAAGGGCCGGACGGAGGTCGTCGGATAAGGAAGCGGAGGCCGAGAGCATCTGTTTGCTCCGGTTGAATCCGACGCCCCCGTTCGTGGAGCGCGCGGAGGAGGGGGATGAGAGAAGTGGCATCCTCGGCGTTAAAGCGGCGGTGGAGGAGAAGAGAGAACCAGAGAGGGGTTTGAGGGGAAAGTGGAGGAAGTGGATTCGGTGGAGAGAGATGCTGCAAGCCATGACGGATTGCTATTGTTGCCTCCAATCTCCGGGGAAGAGGCCGATGAAGAAGACTCGCTCTGGTAATCCGTTCGAGAAACGCCGATGAGCGTCCTGGATCGGAAGTACCTGTTATCGCCGTAGCATTGCAACGGTAGATGAAACAGAAACGTGGAGATCCAACGGCTCAGCTGAACAAGCGGCGCGGGATGGCACGTCGAATCCATCGAAGGCACTTCCGATCACACGGCGCTCGCATCCGGAAAGCGACAACCAGCTTCGCCTTCCAATCGCTCGTCGCCATCTCGTGACCGTAGATTGTGTCACGCTTTAGTGGGCCGACCGAGTGTATGGTGTCGCAGCAGGGATTCGGATTTGTACGCCTTTATGAGTTCTTCTCGTGTTGGGTCGGATCTTGATGCGAAATACGAATAATACAACCCGAATATAACCCGTTTCAAGAAACCTATCAAAAACATACACACGAACCTAATCCATTAAATTTTCGGGTTTAGGAGACCCAATCCCTGTCACACCATTAATAAAACAGGTCGGGTTGGCCTGCGATGGGTAGAATTGGATCACTGATGGGTGGGTGGCGTGGATTAGAATTTAGAACGTAAGTGTTCGGTCGGATGGGACGTAAGAAAATATTCGATTTGGAAATTAGCTGAGTTAAACTGAACGAACGCGATTATTAAATAGAATATTTTGGATCAAAAAACGACTCATTTTATTAAAGAGATTGCAGGTTGACTCTTTTATGACACTAATATCGTGTCAAATTTATATGTCAGGCTAAGTTTTGAGACAGCCAAACAAAATATTCTCGACCGATGATGACTAGTGTTTTCCTTAAATAGGTTCTCAAATTGGGAGGAAAAACTAGTTCACCTTTGCAACTAGCTTGACGAATTCTATACATGCTTGAGTTTGGTATTAGATCAATTTTAATTGAGCTCGTTATAATCCTTCATGTTTAAATTTGAATTTGTTTGCAGTCAAGCCTATAGGTATGTTATGGTGATTCTGCAATGTGGACTGATGAGTCAACTCGACAAGATTTTCTGTACGCGTAAGATTATCTTTTACGAATTGGGGGGGCCCGACCTCATGTCTGCTCTGCTTTCCTGCACCAAGACCTAGACTGAGCTGTTGGTGCTCGGTCGAGTCCCTTCGACGCTCAAGTTGTTGTGAAACCAAGCAAGAGCATCACATGTGCAGCGAAAATTAAAATAAAATAGGTTTCCCATGCATGTCAAATCATCGTGTAAAAGATTGGATCGTGAGAAAGTCGTAAAAACCCAAAAATCGCATCATGTGACAGATTATTTTACCTAGGGAGATCGTATATCCCTGTATTTCATATCTGGATGGAAAGGATGAAGAAAGTCAAGCATCTTCCTCTCTAGCGGTATCCACACGATTGATCTCTGCAGCGAAACTCCTCCAATCAGATCTCGCAACTCTTGCATAGAGGGAGGGAGAAGAATAGGAGGGGATGGTCAAAGCTGCGACCTATCAGCCATGAACCTCCCTCCTATTTATAGAGAGCCACCAAAAACCCTAGGGGTCCTATCTTAGTGGGTATTGGATCTTCATCCAATTACCCACTAATCTTACATTATTGGATCTCTATCCAATAATCTCCTTTGACCTCTGATTGGGCCTCATGCAAGGAGCTCATTAATGCAGAATCTCATCTAATGAGAATAGGGGCTAATTGGATCTCTATCCAATCCTCTATTCGCTGAAGCATCTGCAATATGTGTGTGACCCTCTAGGCCCGATACCGAGCTGGCCGTGAGTCGCTCTTATCAGAACTTCTTCTAATATAGTCAATTATTATCCTCATAATAATTCACTCGACTCATCGACTATAGATGTACTATGCCACTATGCCATAGTCCCCAGACGGTACAGGGGGGATCAAATCTATCGTATATGTCTGTCCATAGTTACCGTGTATCCATAGTCCTTCATCTAACTAATATCCTAGAGATCGTATATTAGATATTGTACTGTCAGGTCACATAAGGAATCCGTCTATCTCGCTCTAATCGGATTCACTCGGAGAACTCTTTCTCTCTCAATCCGAATGACTCTGGCTAGGGATTTGTCTAACCAATCACATATGGGATATTCCTCTCGTGATACCGAGAGTGGATGATCCTTTATTAACACTCAATTACCTTTGTAAGATTGGCTACCAATCCTGATAACCGATTGTACAAGATCTAGAACTTTCCAAACCTATAAGTCCGGCGTCAAAGAAAGGAGTACTCAAATAAGACATCATTGGTGTCTGAAGTCTAGGACCAGATACACAATTGGGACTATGAAATTGCTCACTAACATCAAGTATCATTAACCATATAATATTTCATAAGCGGATCAATCAGTGAACTCATTCTCCAATTAGCACATGTATTATATCCTTAGTGTCTCCACACAAGTGGCTTTGAGACCAGCTACCTCCATCATATGGATGAGTATATAGTAAGTACATCGGTCTGTCTGGTTATCTTGATGTTCCTTTCGAGTAACCTATGATCGTGATTATTTAGGATCTGTATTTAAAGGTGAATCGATCTCATTATCATGATCTCATCAATGATCTGATTCTCATTGCAAGAACCAAGGACATTACAATATATATATGCAATCGATAATATAATGTGAGAATATGTCAATAATAATCATAAGCAAAAATATCACATAGCATGTCACACGTGCCATCACTCATGTGATTGGCTTGTAGGGCACCTGTAACCAGCAATCTCCCACTTGACCTATAACCAATCACCTATGTGTCTGATCCCCATCAGACCCCTGTTACGCTCAAATACAATCTGAGCTAGTGGCTTCGTTAGTGGATTTGTAATGTTATCTTCGGATGCAACTCTTTTCATTGCTATATCTTTATGAGTTATGATCGCTCTAATCAGTTGGAACCTCCTCAGAACAATTCTGATGAGACCTGGGTTCCCTTTGCTAGAGCTATCACTCTATCACTATCATAATATATGAGAATCAGCTTCACGCTACTTGGTACGACTCTCAAATCCCTGATGAACTTCTTCATCCACATCCCTTTACTGCTTCCACAGCAGCAATGTATTTCACTTTTATGGTTGAGTCAACAGTAGTATCTTTCTTGGAACTCTTCCAGCTTACTATTCCTCCGTTCAGGGTAAAACAACCCTAAGATCGACTTGCTATCATTGATGTCAGACTAGAAACTCGAGTCCGTGTAGCCCTGAACCTGGTGGCTACCTCCTCCATATACTAGTAAAATATCCTTAGTCCTTCTCAAGTACTTAAGGATATACTTTACTGCCTTCTAGTGTTCCAAACCTAAATCCGCATGATACCTGCTCGTGACCCTTGGAGCATGCACTATATCAGGCCTGATACATAGCATAACATACATGATAGACCCTATCGCTGAGGCATAGGGTGGTATCATATCCATGTATGCCCTCTCTTAAGGAGTCATTGAGAATATACTCCTAGAAAGTGATACTCCATGTCTCATCAGTATGAGATCTCTCTTGGAATTCTCTATGCCAAACATTTTGACTATGGAGTCTATGTACCTGAATTGGGACAAGCCAAGCATCCTCTTGGATCTATCTCTATAGATCCAGATCCCAAAAATATATGATACTTTCCCTAAGTCTTTCATGGAGAAGTTTCTTGATAGTAAAGTCTTTACTGTGGAGAGCATTCCGACATCATTCTCAATGATTATGATGTATATGACCTAGCCTACAATGTCATAGGTATGCATTATTCACCTCATCTCTTTTCCTCCTAGATGTATTTATATTCATGATGTGCGGAGAAGTGTCTAACACATATAAGTAATTTATCAGGGTCCCTCTAGTGATGATCTTATCATCCATAATTATTGAATAAATATTATTCTAAAAAACTAATTTATATCTACTAATTGTCAAACAAGAGATAAAAATAATATTTTTGATAATAAAGAGAATAAAATAGCATACATTTAATGCAATAATAGCTCCACCAGGCAGATGTAGAGTGACCTTCCCAACAGCAACTACAGCAACTCTTGCTTCATTGCCCATCTTGAGGTTCATCTCACCTCTAGCCAATCTTCTCGATTTTGCCAGAACTTGCAATGAGTTACATATATGATAAGCACTCTTAGTATTCAATACCCATGTGTTATCATGAAATCTGACAAGTGGAGACTCATCATAAATATACCTGAAGCTTCTCCAAGCTTCTGTTTCGCCTTCTCTACAATGTAGTCATTGTAGTTCCTCTTTCAATGTCCATCTTGGCTGCAGTAGAAGCATTGTCCTTTGTCGAGTCTTTCTTAGCAACCTTTGCATTACCCGATCTTTCTTTGCCCTTGCCCTTCTTAAGGGTCTTATTGGACTTTCTTTTCTTCTTGGTCTCACCAATATAGAAAACTAGTTTCTCCTTCTTGATGGCACTCTTGGCTTCCCTTAACATATTGAGGAGCTCAGGGAGAGTCATCTCAAACTTGCTTATGTTAAAATTCTTCTGGCTCCCAACTGGCTTCTGTTCGAGGAAGCTTTTGCCACTTCACTAAGTACTCGATTTGCTCCGCTCCATTGGGTAGCTTTATCTTACGATCCACCATAATAGTTTTAACTCACTTCTCATAGGAGGCTCTGGTGGGGGGTAGTCGAGTTAGAACATTTCGAGAATCGTCTTGCAGATCTGAGTGGTAGGCTTTCAAGTTTCTCGCATGGAAGATGTTATGAATTCTGAGTCATGCTAGAAGTTACAACTTGTATGAGACATTGTTTACCCTACTGATGATTGGGAAGGGCCCTTTATACTTGCGTACCAATCCTTTGTGCACTTTGTGCCTAAAGAACTAGAGTGATGTTGATTGGAGCTTCACCAACACTATGTTACCAACTTTGAACTCCTGTAGTCACGTTCCCAAGTCGGCCCACTTCTTCATCTTTTTGGCCGCCTTCTTCAAGTAAGCCCGTGCAATATCTACATTGCGATGTTATTCCTTTGCGAAGTGATATACTGATAGGCTATTCCCTGTATAACTAATAACCAAGGTGTGAAGAGTCGATGGTTGTTGTCCCGTAATAATCTCGAAGGGGCTCTTGTTGGACGTAGAGCTCCGCTGCAAGTTGTAGAAGAATTGGGCTATGCCCAACAACTCAATCCAATCCCGTTGGTTGGCACTCACATAGTGCCGAAGATATTGCTCCAAGAGCAAATTGATTCTTTCAGTTTGGTCATCCATCTTGGGGTGAAGGCTTGTGGAGAAGTATAATTTAGATCCCAATAGCTTGAATAACTCGATCCAGAATCATCTCAAGAATCGAGAATCTCGATCACTAATGATGTTATGTGGGACTCTCCAATACTTCACATTCTTCATCATCAACTTAGCCACCTCCTCAGCTGAGCAATATAGGAGTGCAACATTAAATATTGCATACTTCAAAAATTGATCGACTACCATGAGTATCGATCCAAGTCCCCCGTACTGCAGGCAAGCTTGATTTGAAGTTCAAGTTAATGCTCTCCTATGGCCTTTCTAGTACGGACAGCGGTTCCAAAAGACCCACCGGCTTCCGCTACTCTATCTTATCTTGTTGGCAAGTAAGGCATGTTGGAACATATTTCTCTACATCTGTCCCCATCTTCGGCCAATAGAAAGCCCTCTCCACAAGAGTCATTGTTCGGTGAATACCCGAATGTCCCGCCCAAAGGGAATCGTGACAATCTTTTACGAGTTCGTGCCTCAATTTGTCCGCTCACGGAATATAAACTCTGTTCCTTTTGTATATATGAGTCCCTCCTGGATAAAAAATCATCATGTCTTGCCCTCTTTGATGAGTTACATTAGGGTTACTACCTGAGAATCACGGTATAGTGCATCTCTGATCTTGGAAAGAAAGTTGGAGTACAATTGACTTGCTTAGCCTCTGCCCTCCAACTGTATAGCATTCACTAGTTCCACTTTCCGGCTCAATGCATCGGCCATAACGTTTGCTTTTGCTGGGCTTATACTTCATTACCATGTCGAACTCAGCCAAGAAATCCTGCCACCGTGCTTGCTTTAGAAAGAGTTTCTTTTGAGTTTGGAAGTAACTTAGTACGATATTATCTGTCCTTAGCATAAATAGTGCTCCCAGAAGGTAGTGTCGCTACACTCGTAAATAGTGGACCACCGCTGTCATCTCCTTCTCATACATAGGATATCGTCGCTCGGTCTCGTTAAGCTTGCAACTCTCATAGGCCACTGGATGACCCTCTTGCATAAGAACTCCCCTAATAGCAAAGTCAGAAGCATATGTATGAACTTCAAAAGACTTCTCATAGTTTGGTAATCTGAGTACAGGGTTCCTCTAAAATAACAGTCTTTAGGTCTTGAAATGTCGCTTCACATTTATCCGACCATCTCCACAACTGCTCCTTCTTTAGCAACTCCGTCAACGGAGCTACGCGCTTCGAATATCCAACTATGAAGCACCGATAATAGTTAACAAACCCAAAGAAGGATCTCAACTCAAGCACCTTCTTTGGTGTTCGCTAGTCCGCCACAACTTGCACCTTAGACTTGTCCATTCAGATGGAACTATTACCGATTTGATGCCCCAAGAATAAAATTTATGTCTGAGTAAAGTAGCACTTCTCCCTCTTCACGAATAAAGTGTTCTCGTTGAGAACTTTGAAGATTGTCCAAAGGTACTCAACATGCTCCTCAAGTGTTTGGCTATAAATGATTATATCATCTAAGTAGACGACCACAAACTTATCCAAATACTCCTTAAACAATTGGTTCATTAGAGTGCAGAATGTGGCCAGAGTGTTGGTTAAGCCGAAAGGCATCACTAAGAACTCAAATGCTCTATACCTAGTCACACAGGTAGTCTTCGCCTCATCACCTTCTGTAATGCGCACCTGCTAATACTCCAACCGAAGGTCAAGTTTGGAGAAGTACTTTGTCTTGCCCAATTGATCAAACAAGTCCGCGATTAGCGAGATGGGGTATTTATTCTTCACCATCACCTTGTTAAGGGCTCAATACTCAATGCTAATTGGAGGCTCCCATCTTATTTCTTCTAGAGGAGGACTAGACCTCTGAAAGGTGCTTTTGAGCTGCGGATGAGACCACCACTTAGCAGTTCGTCTAACTGCTTTTTGAGTTCTATTAACTCTGGACGGTCCGATGATCCATGCCTCTACGTGGTGGTAGAGTTCTCGATAATTCCGTTGGCATCACATCTGAGAACTCGTTCAGGATGTTAGCTACTACGACAGGTTTTTGAATGGCCTCTCTATCAAGTGTCTCTAGCTTCATAGCAGCTACAAAGGTTGATTCACTTTTTCGTACCCATTTATTCAATTATAAAGCTGAGATTTGTTGTGGGTCCTTGGTTCCTTCTCGAGAATCTGGAACCACACAGGGATTGTTACCTCCCATTAGACATTGGAAGGTTAGGAATGGCATTGGCACCAACTCTACCGCGTGCATGAACTCCATTATAAGAATCACTTGGAAGTCGTCCAATGGCACCACCATCAAGTTTGTGCTCTCGTTCCATGTTTCGATCTTGATGGGGACCCCCTTTGCTCATCCGAAGATCTGCTTGTCCTCCGAATTCACAGCCTTCATATGACTTGGGCTCTTCTCCAATATTAGACTAAGTCACTTAGCTTCATGATCAATAATAAAATTATGGGTAGTGCCTGAGTTTACCATTGCATGGGTTGTTCGGTCATTAAGCTTGATGTCCACATGCATCAACTTGTTGCTTCCTACCTTCTATCATGGACAACAATGTAAATAAGGTGTTTGATGAAATGCTCATGTTTGTCCGTGTCCTTCAGTTTGTGTACATATCTTGTACATCAAGAAGCGGGCTTGCAGTAGGCTTAGTATCCCTAGTTTGGTTTGTTTTGTGGCCAATTTTGGCTTGTAAATACGAGTGTGTCTTATAAGCACTTGTGGGAATATCGGTCTGTAATGGACCATTATCCTTTGTGTGCAACCTCTTTGAGTTTATAATGTCCATGGGTGTAATTTGCATATGGCTTTATGAAGTGTTGCTTGAGCAGTTGCTTGTGGATCTCGTGGGAATTGCTTCTTCTGACCCGTTTTCTCTTTTGTAAGTCTAACGGACTCTAGGAGATCTCGGGGAAGGCTGACCTTTGCAGACGGATATGCAGGGGTGCGGCACGGCTTAGGCAAAATCACCTAAGCCCGTGACAATGTGGTATCAGAGCGGGACAAACACATGCAGAAACACTTGTCATACAAACATGGGGGACCTAGCTGGGCTGTGTGGAGGACAGCCAGCACGCATAACTGTTTGGGAGAAACAAACATTGAGATGTAGGGAAAGGAGTCACTCAGAGGAGCGGGCATACAGGTTTGGCATTCAGAGGAATGGCCAACCCCTTGCACGAAAGGCACCACGAGGACAAGCAAGCGAAGAAGAATATGTAGCGCACAAAGATTGGGATGATTGAGTTCGAGCTATGGCTCAACGTTGGCAACCAAACTTGATGGTGCTCAAGGTAAAGCGGAGCGCTTGGTGAAAGATGAGACCGTACAAAGTGGGAGGTGTTGTGTAACGGCCGAAAGAGTTGTGCAAAGCTCATATAGGTGAGGGAAATTGCTAACTCGAAGGATTCAGAACTCATGCAAGGGCTTGTACACGGACGACGGAGTGTTCGTGGTCATCCTAAAGTGTAATCAGAACTCAGTGCCATGGAGCATCAGAACTTTCTCTTCGACATGGAAAGGATACGTCTCTAAGTGGCTAAAATGTGCAACAAGTTCAGCACGTTGCTAGACCCTGAAGGGTACAGTGAGGACTATATTGGCGAAGGGTCACAATCTAGCAAGTGCATTTGCGGAGGCAGAACAAGACACAAGTTGTTCAGCAAGACGGAGTAGTCCAAAGGGGATGGTGGTCTTTGAAACTTCCAGTGGGAAGAATATAAAGAGGAAAGTTGCTCCAATAGAACATATATCCAGGAGGGATAAGTCCTAGTTCTCCAAAGGGAGAATCATGTGCAATAGATCGTACATATTTAGGAAGAGTTTCTCAAGGTAATATCTCCACAAAGCTCAATGGACCGAGCGAGTGACGAAGAGTCGTCGCATGATTTCGAATGAGGTAATGCATTGGTGGATACATTTCGAGATCAAGTGGGGGAGCAATCTAAGGCAACATCATATGAAGGCACACTTCGAGTCGATGTGGAAATCGAACTCAACGGAGGGCTGACCCGTGGAATGGTGGACGCGAGAGCCACTATCAACTCAATGCAGATCGAGGAGCAGAGCGACTTGGGTGGAACTCGACGAAGTATCCAAGCCGCATAAAGAGAGTCGACTTAGAAGATGAAACATGGAACGGAGGCACGGAGCTTTTCTTGGACAGAGGTCAAGGGCATGAACTCTTGTAGAGACAAGAGTGGGATCATATCGTTCCATGGGTTCTTCATTCTAACGGGGCATACTTATCTTTCATGGTGTCAAAGATAAAGGGAGCTTCAAGGCACATGTAAGCTACCTCAAACATACATTTGATGGAGTAACTAAGGTGATTCAACTTGTGGAGGCAAAGTTGGGATCAAGATACCTTAGCACGGGGCAAGAGGACGTATAGATGGGTACTCTTGAAGAATATGTCATAGTGTTGCCATTCGAGTTGTCAGGAACAAGAGGTGTATAGCAAAGATTGTGCTGGTAGGGGATAGAGGCCCATGATCCAGACAATGGTGCACCAATTCTAGCGAAGTCAGGGGGACTTCATGAGCTACTAGGCGTCGGACTGTCCTAGAACTATGCTTCATCAAGGTGTGACCCAATAGTGGGTGGATGAAGGTGAATTGCCAAGTGAGCAAACTAAAAATCGGAGATGGCGGAGGCCCTATGATGTGTTGGCAGAGGCCACACGTGGAGAAGTCGTAGTCTGATTTCATCACATGAGAATCTATATGCAATGGAGATGTCACCAAGAGGCGACATGGTGCAGCGGATCGTGGTGGAATAGTTAGTGGCAATGCAATACAGGCAATCTTATCCCGTGAGGGATAAGATCATGCGGAGGTATGATCAGGAGCTACTAGGAGCTCCACTTTGGTGTACGACATAATAAGAAGAAGGGCTATGGATTCAAGGAGTGAATGTCATGATACCACAGAGGCGGGTCTTCGTGTGTGCATCAGAGCTTGCATTGAATGAAAGCCTTAGTCATCAGCATATGGGGGCTGTATACCACCAAGGAAAAAGTCCAAGTGCAAGTACCAGTGAGTCCCATGGAGGGGGACGTGATCATGTGAATGATCAGGAGCTGCTGGGAGCTCCACTTTGGTGCATACACACACTAAGAGAATGGGTGAAGTCAAGTATCCCAGTTCTCTTACTTATCCAATAGAGGAGCTTTGCATAAGTTCAATGACCCTTCAAAGAAAGCTTATGGAAGACAATAGTTGTCAAATCTTCACCATTGGTGATTAGTACTACTAAGAGTAGATTGTCCACTTCTTTTCTCAATTGACTAATCGAAAGCGGGAGTGATGCGAACCTGCTTGGAAGTGACAATTAAACATGGAAGAAGGATCAATGGGCAAACATCATGGAGGAAGGACCTTAAAAACTTCAAAGTCTGCAAGGTGATGCTCATTAAAGTTCCAACAAGCATTCACCTAGTTCAAGCAATATGAGTATACTACGATACTGGCGCATAATAAGGCAGGTCTTTTTCTTCATCAAAGGGATCCGCGAGAACTAACAAGGATCAGCACAACTCAGCCAACCCCACACCAGATTCAGTCATTGGTGAGTTGAAGCATCATAGCGGATCAAAGTTCGACTACTCAACAACAACAGCGGAGAGTGGCTAGGAGCCAAAGGAGCGTGTTGCAGCCAAAGCAGAAGGTTGAAGATTCAGCATAATGCGAGGAGATGCAGCGTCTACAGTAGCTTCGACGAGGACGTCGAAGAAATAAGTGGGGGAGAATGTCACGGACAATAATGTAAACAAGGTGTCTGATGAAATGCTCGTGTTTGTCTGTGTCCTTTGGTTTATGTACATACCTTGTACATCAAGAAGCGGGCTTGCAGTAGGCTTAGCAGCCCTAGTTTGGTTTGCTTTGTGGATAATTTTGGCTTGTAAATACGAGTGTGTTTTATAAGCACTTGTGGGAACATCGGTCAGTAATGGATCATTATCCTTTGTGTGCAACCTCTCTGAGTTTGTAATGTCCATGGGTGTAATTTGCATATAGCTTTATGAAGTGTTTTCTTGAGCAGTTGCTTGTGGATCCTGTGGGAATTGCTTCTTCTGGCCCATTTTCTCTTTTCTAAGTCTAAGGGACTCTAGGAGATCTCGGGGAAGGCTGACCTTTGCGGACGGATACACAGGGGTGCCGCACGACTTAAGCAAAATCAGCTAAGCCCGTGACACTTTAGTACTTTGCCTTTGTGTTCTCCCCCACTTGACCCCGGAATGCATTTAACAAACGCATTGCTCCCATCCTGGATCCTTGTGACGCCTCACTATCGCTACTAGATTCAGAACTGCTCGAACTAAGGGTGACAACTTTGCCCTTGTCTAACTTGTGGGGATGTATTGATGCAGTTAAAGCATTGAGTGCCTGCTTTTGCGGGCACTCCCTCATCATGTGCGGTCCTCCGCACAAGAAGCATCCATCAGACTTTGAGACTTTACCTTTTGAGCTTGGTCCCTTGTAGAAATTCTTCTTCTTTTGTTCGCCCCTAGACTCCTTCGCTCGAGAGTATTTTGTTATGTGATTTCCTGAAGATTGTTTTTTCTTTCATAAATCCTCCAAAGAAACAAAGTCAGTTAGTCTTTCTGCAATTGCAATTGCCCCAACTATGTCGGTGACATTCCTCTAATGTAGTTCTTGTTGTGCCCATGGCTTTAGGCCATCGAGGAAGCTGAATAGCTTGTCCTTCTCAGACATGTCCAGTATATCCAGCATTAGTACTAAAAATTATTTCACATAGGCTCAGATTGATGTACTTTGGTGGAATTGTCTTAGTTTCCTTCTTGCGACAAACTCTGTGTTCTCAGCTAGGTTCTTAACTCTCGCTTCAAGTCTTCCAATATATCCACTAGACGTCGACCTTGCTAGATCTCCTCCCAACGGGTTCGCCATCAAAGTTTTGCATCTCCATTCAGATACATTGTTGCTATAGCAACTTTGGTTTCTTCAAAATTGAGCCTCGTAGCTTAAAAATAATGTTCCATATCGAATAAGAAATTTTCAAGCTCTTTGGCATCCCTAACACCCCGTAGCAATGTGGCTCCAGTGCCGTGAAGCTTTGTAGTGGTGCAGTGCAGGTATTGTTCCCTCCCGCATCAAGAGTCCTTGTTAACACCATCACCTTAGTCGTAAGTTCTGTCACAACTTT
Organism: Ensete ventricosum; assembly: GCA_029747655.1. Classification (NCBI taxonomy): domain Eukaryota; kingdom Viridiplantae; phylum Streptophyta; class Magnoliopsida; order Zingiberales; family Musaceae; genus Ensete; species Ensete ventricosum. The sequence continues at coordinate 23,040,414 of JAQQAF010000001.1, read as the reverse complement.
GTGTAAATATTGTACGGAGTCTTTGGTGTCCTCTATTAGTCGATTGACAAGGGATTCAACTTTATCAATCTGAGATTTAGCTTCTTCTTGTGAGCTCTCTACCCCAAGGTGTTAGGATCAAAGCGGCACTAAAAGTAGGGGGGTGAATTAGTGCTGATGAGAAATCTTCATCGATTTGAAAATTTTGCTCAATGAAAATCATATCGAAAATGCGTTTAAGTGTAGAGATATTTGTAATAGTGCAAGCAAAGATAATATATAGTTAAATAATAGAGCAATAAAGTTAAAGAGCAAAGAAGAGGAAGCAAACCAATTTTATAGTAGTTCGGTCTCGTGACTTACGTCTACTTCCCGGTTCCTCCTCCGTTGAGGCCACCGGCTTCCACTATTGATCTTCATTAATGGGTGAAGATCAACTACTATCTTACAAGTCTATTCTCCTTTTATAGGTTTAGAAGACAACCTTTACAAGACTCAAAGCTCTCCCTTAAACAAAAAACTACACAAGACGAAATGAAGAGAAGCTCTCAATTACAATAGTATTTTCATAAGATTTTTGCTCTTAATTGCTTGCATACCTTAGGCAAGAAAGGGTGGGGTATTTATAGGCCCCAAATGGCTTCTGATAGTCTAGGAGATTGTGTCTGGGCGGTTCAACTGCTTGACACACATTCAAAGACTATGTCATCTTGGAGATCATGTCTTTAAAGACCGTGCCTTATATGACCTTGGGTTACTAAAATGACTTTTATAATAAGTCTAAATCAGCCCCAATTAAAGTCTAATGGCCTCTTAATTGAGTTAGTAAAACTAACTCTCATTATGATGCTAACTACGATACTCAAAGTATAATCTTCATTGTCCGATCGTCTCTTCGGCAAACTCTCGGCATCTTTTCGATGAACCCCCAGCGAGCTCCTGATTTCCTTCGGTGAATTCCCAATGAACTTCCAGCATTCTCCCGGTGAACTCTCGGTGAGCTCCCGATAACCTGTCTGTGAACTCCCGACGAACTTTCCGACATTCTTCCGGCGCGCTCCGACAACCTGTTGGCGAACTCCTGACAAACTTCCCGGCAAACCTCTGGTGAGCTCTCGACGAGTTCCCGATAACATCGTCTAAACATCGATCGGCCTCTGGCGAACTCTCGGCGAGCTCCTACTATGTCATCCGAACCTTGGCCCGATGCTCGAACCTGACTCCGGCCAAACATCTGATTGTAATACCCTTTTACTGCATCACTTTCTTTAACACACGAATTAGATCATAAAACTCATCAATTGATTCATCATCAAAATCCAAGATTCAACAATCTCCTCCTTCTTGATGATGACAACCAAATTGATGATGAAGTTAACCTTAGCTTCCCCTGTGTATATGTCATAAGATAAATACAACAAACTTAAATTCAAAAGAACGTGTCAATTTTGAATTCAAGTATAGTATTTTCATAATTTAACCATTCATGATACCATACATAATAAAATTTTCAAAGCATTCTTATTCTTGGTATCACATGATAAATAATTTCAATTGATATGCTTCACATAATAAATATTTACTTTATGTCAAAAATCATGATACCATACATGATAAAATTTTCAGAGTAATTATCTTCTTAGTATCATATAAATATTTCAAAGATTTCAAAATACACATTTCTCTTACGTCATCAATTATATCATTTCTCCTCCTTTATCATCAATAAAAAAGAAATATCTAATTTATATATTAGCATTTATCATAAATATCCATCATTTGAATGTTTATCATTTTTAAATATTTATCAAAAAGGATAAATGTTCAACATACCTTTTCGAGACAATTGTTTAAAACAAATGTTTGTTATATGTTAAAATTTCAAACACAACATTTATCATATGTCATCAATCATGTCGTTTCTCCACCTTTGTTATCAAAAAGAAGAAATATTCATCGTATATTTGAATACTGAGTGTTTAATACATATGTTAACATATTTATCATAAATATTCATTACACCAAGAAATAAATCTAGTCCATTTCTCCCCCTTTTTGTAAACAAAAAGTAGAATCAAGGAGGGGGTTCTGAAAAGCATCATATCAAAAAATACTCAATTTTATAGATATAAATTTTATAGATGTAAATTCTAAAATTAAGGGCTATCCATGTAATTTAGTTCATCTTATGGAAATTTCAAGTAATGTAGCAAATCAATCAAATCATGCATTTTGAATATTATCTCATATAAATTTTGATAATGAGTATTAAGAATTTTAAAAGAAAATATGATAGTAAATCAAGCTCAAATTGTTATCAAGTATTTTGCATGCAATTTAGAAAGTTCTAATTTTCTTCTAAGCAATTGTTCCTCATTCAATGTTCAAATTTTCTTCTAACCAAATTAATTTTGATTCCTCCTCTTTTTTATTATCAACAAGAAATATAATGGTTTAATTATTTTTAATACATCCATGTTTTAAATATAACCATGAGTATAAAGGAATCATGTCATGAAGAATTAAATCATAAATATCAATAGACACTATTTCCTTTTAATAAATCTTCTTCTTCGATAAAATTTTTAGGAGATTAATTGTAAGTATGATCTCAACTCATGAAAATTATCAACAAGTATCAAGAAATTCAGATCATGGTTTTACAAAATGAGATATGGAAATATAGAATCTCAATTTTTATATGTGATTTCAAATCATCAAGATCATTGTTTAAATTCATGTTATAGTTTCAAATAAATAAACTTATGATTCATTTATAAACTTATTCAAACGAACTTTATTTATATAAGGATTTCAAGTTTCATTTTCTAAACTTACTAAAATCATGATAATAACTTATTCAAGTTCAAATAATCAAAATCGATATTTCAAAAAAAATATCATGAATAGATTCATCAATCTCTTATTGAAATCTTAATAAGATAGAGATTGAGAAATTTTCAAAAGAGATCATCACAAATATTACAATAAGATATTTTCAAACATTTTTTTTGGTTTATCTTTGATTCAATGATGTTTCTTTGTTAAGTGTGTCTAACTCTTTTAGACTTTAGTGAAGAGAGTTGCACTTATGATGTGTATTTCAAATATATATATTTTTGAAAGCACTAAAATGAGAAATATGATAATTTTGTTTAAAGTTTCAATTCAAAAATCATCATCCAATCATAACTCATTTTAACCTACAACTATCATTATAACATTTAAATCATTTTACAAACTTAGTCAATAATATAATATTTGAATCATCAAATTATTGTAGTTTAGGAGATTCAACAATAATGTTATCATTTTATCTCTTGTTGAAGGGTTGATATGATAAAACTATTTTCAAGAAGAATTATCCTATTTTTGAGTTATCTTAACTTATGAAATTTATTTCAAGAATGAAATTTCATCAACATCATTGCAATAAAATATTTTCAGACAAAAACTTCAATTTATTTCAATTCCAATGATTTTTAGAGTGAGTTACCATGCTCATTCCATTCTCATTAAATATATTTTAAATTTTCAAAAATACTAGACAATGAAGCATGATTTTCCTTCCCTTTTTTATAATGTTCTATACTCAAATTCTATCATTCAACAATATCCATTTAATCATACAACCCTTATTTCAAGTTACTTCAACATTATCAAGGCCGTACAATAATACATCAAAATGATAAAACATCTTTAAAGCAAAAATTCAACCAATCTCCATTCTAACATATAAATGAGTCTAACTCTTTACACATAGTGCAAGGAGTTGACAAATTCATTTCAAAAATTTTATTTATTTTAAATCTATCTAATATAACATTCAAATCAATCATTAAATATATTTTAAAAGATCATGGTTTATTTAAAAAGATCTTTAGCCATAACCATGATAAAAAAAAACTTTAGACTCATATAAAAATATTTTTGATTGGATAAATATCTTTCGAAGTCAAGAGGGTTGTTTTTTATATATAATACCTTTCAAATCATAGAAACTAATATATCATCAACAAAAACCTATTTTCATAAATTTTAACATAAATATTTTTCATCAACAATAACTAAGGTTCATTAGTTCTAGTTTATTTTCATAGTAGTATGCTCTAACTTTGCATTCTAAATCAAAGTTATGATAAGATAAATCAAATGAGTAAATCACTTTTAAGTGGAGTCATTACTATGAGATATTTTTCAACCAAAATCCAATGGTTTTTTTTATATTGTAAAATTCTATCATGTTATCAAGAAAATTTATCTTTAAAGAAAAATGATTTTGTATATGACTTTCAAGTTCAAATTCAATATTTGGTCATTTAATCTCAAGATAATATACACAAATTTAAGCACACAAATCAATTCATTAATCATCATCAAAATCATTCTTTCATAAATTTGAATTTAGATAAAGTTTCTAATTCATTTAGCATACCAAAGTTAGAGCAATCAAGATTAATGAGTTATCCAAACATTCATTAACGATGATTTTATTTCAATCTTTTTTTTTGTTATTACTTAGGCTAGTGAGCTTTAAAGAAGTATTAGATCTTAAGTCATATGCCTTGAGCATCTACTTTCAAAACATTACTTAGTGCTCCTTGCCTTGTTATGATACAAATTTATAATATGAGAGGTTTTAGTTTAGGTATCCATTTTACATTAGCTCCCTCATAAAACACTCTACCTAATTTTACTAATGGCATCGTGTTGTTTATGGTTCCTTTAGGAACACAAATTAATTTATGTAGACTATGCCTTTTAAATGAACATTTATTAGCATAGTGTCTAATTTTTTTCACAAAAATTATATTTATTTTTAGATGAAACATATAACATAGGTCCTTTAATGAAGATGGTTGGCTTTTGTTGAGTGTTACCAACAAAGCCTATATCATTTCTTCTATTAATATAACTCTTATTTGCAAGGATCATATTAAGGGATTTATTCCCTATTTCAAATTTTTCTAATGTTTGTTTAAGCATGATATTTTCCTTTTTAACATCATCTAGTATTTCACGTTTAGAGCAAAACTTGTGTAATGGTAAAGCATCATGCAAGGTTTCATGTTTGGTGCATATATTGTGTGATGGTGCTACTTTATACATTTCATCAAGTTTACTAACTAATGATGCATGCTCTTCCATAAGTAATTTAGAGGATTTGTTAATCTTTCTAAATTTATCATAAAGCTTATGGAAAGAATGTAATAACTCATTAAAAGTCAAAGAGCTTTCGGGTGGGTTACTTACCTCATCATAGTTGGCCATGAGTGCGAGATCTTCCACTTCTTCTTGATTATGCTTTTCATCTTTAGTGTACCATAGCTTCTTACGTTCATCGCAACAGGTTTTTTCCATTTTAAGGTTTTTGTTTATATTCATTAAATTTGTTGGTTCTTTTGTCAAGAGTTCATGTCCAAGGTTCTCATCACTCGAGATTTCACTCGAGGAGTCATATGTTCTCTTTAGTTTCAATTCCTTCATGTTCTTTGGAAGGTGTTCTTGGGTTCTCAATGTCAAATTTTTCTTGCTCTTAGGGATGTATTCTTTTTATTCATTTTTGTAAGACATTTCATTTAATGATTCATTTAGATTTAGTATGCTTTCATGTGTTAATTCTAATGTATGTCAAATTTTAAAAGTCGAATCACAAGAGGAAATCCGATCAAATTCATTTTTGTTGAGAGCACAATATAAGTCATTCATAGTCTTGGTATTTAAAAAAAATATTTATTTTTCATAATCATTCCAATCATTTATTGAATTGGATAACTTTTGAAAACCTTTTTCAACAATATACCATAAATCAAAATCTATCGAAATAAAAAATATACGCATTCGAATTTTCCAAGATGTGTAGTCTGTCCCATTGAACATAGGAGGCCCAGTCTATGCGGTTCAACTGCCTGACACAACTTGGAAGACTATGTCATCTTGGAGACTGTCTTCGAAGATCGTGCCTTATCTGACCTTGGGTTACTGAAATAACTTTTATAATAAATCCAAATCAGTCCCAATTAAGACCTAATGGCCTCTTAATTGAGTTAGTAAAATTAACTCTCATTATGATGTTAACTATGACGCTCAAAGTACAATCTTCGTTGTCTGATCATCTCTTCGGCAAACTCATGGCATCTTTTCGATGAACCCCGGGCGAGCTCCCGATTTCCTTTGGTGAACTCCCAATGAACTTCCAGCATTCTTCCGATGAACTCTCGACGAGCTCCCGACAACCTATCGGCGAACTCCCAACGAACTTTCCGGCATTCTTCTGATGAACTCCCGATGAGCTCCCAACAACCTATCAGCGAACTCTCGACAAATTGCCCGACAAACCTCTAGTGAGCTCTCGACGAGTTCTTAATAACATCATCCAAACAACGGTCAACCTTTGGTGAGCTCTCGGTGAGCTCCCACTACGTCGTCCAAACCTTGGCCCGATGCTCGAACTTGACTCCGACCCAACATCTGATTATAATGCCCTTTTACTATCGTAGTTAATCCTGCATCACTTTCTATAATACACGAGTTAGATCATAAAACTCATCAATTGATTCATCATCAAAATCTGAGATTCAACACAAGGAGCCTTCGTTGACCTTGGTAGAGTTCCTCTAAGCTCGCTTCAAGAACATCAAGGAGGGTTTCCGCCGTTGTAAGTCTCTCCTTGTGGCTCTTTTTCCCGATAGGCGCTCCAGATGGTGCCTCCTCTACTCGCGGATAATACCCAACTTCATGCTCGTTTTGTTCACTATTGTACTTCTCATGAGCGACTCCAACAGTTTACGAGCGAATTTACACTTGTAACCCACCTGTGGCTACTTGGGGTAGAGGTCCAGCCTGCCCCATCTTGCTCGATTCACCATGGTGTTTCACCACGATGAGATTGTAAATCTTCTTCCATGTTTGTTTAAATTGCTTGTCTGTTCTGATACCACATTGTCACGGACTTAGCTGAATTTGACTAAGCTGTGCGGCACCCTAGCAGCACTCTCGAAGACTTAGCTGAAATTGCCTAAGTCGTGAAGCAACCTTGTCCACTGTTCTGGACTTAGCTGGGATCGCCTAAGTCATGAAATGCCTAAAGAATTCCTTGTACGCAAAGGTCAACCCACTTGCAACCTCGTGCAGGTCCCGTAGGATCTGTAAAGAAGAAGTTGACTAGCTTAGAAACAAGTGAAGGACAAGTCCCGACGTCTCGCAAAGAGAGAACTGGTACAAGCAATTCGTCGAACACCTTGAGTGCAGCAGAGAAACAAGAGAAAGAGAGCGAAATAGAACTTTAATGGGTTGTAAGAACGATCGCAAGTCCACAAACGATGGTTCCCAAGGTATCAGACACAAGACAAGTTCAATTGTTGATGAAAACCTACACCCGACATATACCCGAAGCCCCATCCAGCCCAGTGCCACCCAGGGGTTCTAAGGTGCTGAGATGGCTGACATTTCATGTCGCTCAGAGTGATTATCGCAGCACATGAAAAATGCCCCAAAACAGAGCTGTTTTGGACAGTTTTGACTCCGTGTAGCGAGTGATCATTCTGCAGCATTCTAGACTATTTTCACTCCCATTTCTTATGCCCAAACACGTAAAATCAAGGCAAAACAAGTTACCAAATATATGTACAAACAAGAAAAAGCAATGAATGATTCACGAAGCGAAGATATTACGATTGTGCGATGACCGTTCGTGACAATACCGTGTGATTGTTGATCTCGTTATCATCGATTCCGTCGGATCCTCGTCACATCACCATGCATCGTGATCTCTTGCCACGACATCGTGGGTCCCGCTGTCACCTTCACGCTCATGTCGTGTCTCTCCATATAATTACAGAATAATCACAAGTACGCAGGCCCGACAATAAATAAGAAAAATGGAGACTCGCGGGCCCTAATAATAATAATAATAATCAGAATTACACATAGCACAACACATGACTCATGATCATCCATCCACATCATACATCACATCATATGTAGGATTACTAGATATATTATAATTAATTAAAGTATTCAATTAATTATTTTTCTAAAATCATGACATGCTAGGAATTTTTAAAATTATCAAGGGTAATTTTGGAATTCTAGACAATAGGACAGAGTTAGAATTTCTCAAATTTGAAGGGGGTATAATTGTCCTTTTCTCAAAAGGATGCCCTAGCCCTCCCCTTCAGCCCTCATCCAGCGGTGCCGCTGGCGGTCGCCTTGCCCACGAGCGGCCCCCTTTGCGGTAGGCGTCACTGCCCCTCGGATAGTAGCACCTACGGGCGCTGTGCCCGCAAGCGCCTCCCTTGCGGGATGGCACCGTCCCCGAAGGGGTGCCTTTGTGGGCGTTGCCTACGCCCGTAGGCGCCAGCCATGCTCGCGAGCGGCCGCACCTGCTGGCAGCAACCCTGGTCACGGGCGACTGCCCCTTGTGGGCTGGCCGCGGGCAGTCGCACCTGCTAGCAGCAGCCCTGGCAACGGGCGGCTATGCATGCTAGCGACGTCGACCCTAAAGGAGCCCTGATCGTAGCTTGCTGCCCCTATAGGCGGCCTGGCCGTGGGTGGCCGCCCCTACAGGGGGCCTACCATGGCCAGCCACCCTTACAGGTGGTCTGGTCATGGCTGGCTGCCCCTTCTTGATGCGTTTGCTACGAAAACATAATAGACAGAATGGTTCTACATGATTCAATCTCATCACATATAGTTTAAAACCAATCTTTCATACGAAAACTTTTCTCTGATACCACTGTTGGGAAACCTTAGTGGAAGCACCACATGCATCGCAGAAATCAAAACAAAATAGGTTTTCACATAGATCAAATCGTCGTGCAAAAGATTGAGTCGCAAGAAAGCCACAAAAACTAAAAAACTGCATCATGTGATAGATTATTTTAACTAGGGAGATCGTATATTCCTGTATTTCATATTCAGATTGAGAGGATGAAGGAAGTCAAGTGTCTTCCTCTCTAGCGGTATCTACATGATGGATCTCTGCAACGAAACTCTTCCAATCAGATCTCACAACTCTTGCGTGGATAGAGGGAGGAGAATAGGACGGGTGGCTAAAACTGTAACCTATCAACCATAAATCTTCCTCCTATTTATAGAGAGCCACCAAAAACCCTAGGGATCTTGCCTTAGTGGGTATTGGATCTCTATCCAATTACTCACTAACCTTCCATTATTGGATCTCTATCCAATAATCTCCTTTGGCCTCTAATTGTGTCTCATGCAAGGAGATCATCAGTGCAGGGTCTCATCTAATGAGAATATGGGCTAATTGGATCTTTATCCAATCCTCTATTCGCTGAAGCATCCACCATATGTGTGTGACCATCTAGGCCCAATACTGAGCTGGTCATGAGTTGCTCTCATCAGAACTCCTTCTGATATAATAAATTATTATCCCCATAATAATTCACTTGACTCATCGACTATGGGCGTACTGGACCAATATGCCATAGTCCCCAGATGGTATAGGGGGATCAAATCCAACGGACCTGTTTGTCCATAGTTACCGTGTATCTATAGTCCCTCATCCAACTAATATCCCAGAGACTGTATATTGGATATGGTACTATCATATCACATACAAAATTTATCTGTCTCGCTCTAATCGAATTATCCCAAAGAACTCTTTCTCTATCAATCTGAATGACCCTAGCCAAGGATTTGTCTAATCAATCACATGTGGGATATTTCTCTTATGATACCGAGAGTGGATGATCCTTTATTGACACTCAATTGCCTTCATAAAGTTGGCTACCAATCTCAATAACTGATTGTACCAGATCTTGGACTTTCCAAACCTGTAAGTCCGACGTCAAAGAAATGAGTACTCAAACAAAGCATCCTTGGTGTCTCAAGTCTAAAGACCAGATACACAACTAAGACTATGAAATCACTATCTGATATCAAGTATCATTAACTATACAATATTCCATAAGCGGATCAATCAGTGAACTCATTCTCCAATGAGCACCTGTATTATATCCTTAATGTCTCCACACAAGTGGCTATGAGACCAGCCGCTTCCATCATATGGACGGGTATATAATACACTGGTCTGTCCGGTTATCTCGATGTCCCTCTCGAGCAACCTATAACCGAGATTATTTATGATCTGTGTTTAAAGGTGAATCAATCTCATTATCATGATCTCATCACGATCCGCTTCCCACTACACAAAACCAAGAACATCACAATATATATAATGTAAGAATATACCAATAATAATCATAAGCAAAAAGATCGCGTAGTGTGTCACACATGTCATTACTCACGTGATTGGCTTGCAGGCACCTGTAACCAACACAAGTTAGTAGTTGGATTGGGTCTAGTGATGTGAGTTTTTTCTTGAGTTTTTGATCCCCCCCCCCCCCCCCCCCCCCCCTTGTGGCTATCTAGGGGGTTTTTATACCTGTGATCGAGGGAGTTGTCGTACAAGGACATTATTATTGCTACAATGCCTGAATACGCTGGGAACGACCTTTGCGGGGTTCTTGGGTTCTCTGACGGCGCCGCACGTCGTCGACCGTGCTGTTAGCCGCCCGCCATTAGCTACACCATCAGCCGGTCGGTGTGTCGTGTCGGGTTTCATGGCTGTCCTCACGAGGCTAGGTCGGCCTCTAACATGGCCTTGTAGAGTCCAGGTCAGCATCCAACCTGGGAAGCCTCATGACGTGGCTGGCTGACGTGACTTTAGGGGGGTATTGTGTTGGAAAGCTGTTGGGTCAGCCCATTATTAGCTCTATCATTCTCTCGCACCGCATCCCCCTCCCCCCCCCCCCCCCCCCCCCCCCCCCCCCCACACACACACACACACACACACACAGAAATCCTTTATGTTGGCTTCTTATGGAGGCATACTTGGAAAGGGTTTCACTTGCTTCAAGTCGGTGGGTCCCACGGATGTGGTCGCTTGTCTGCTCAATTTATCGTTGCCTATTGATTGGTCTAGACCGATGATTCTTGGCTTGAAGGTTCATCCAGTCGAGTGGTTGTTCTCGGATGGTCTTGCTTCCTGGCTGAGCTGTTGGTTTTTGGGCCGAGTTGTTGTTCTTGGCATGCTTGAATGTCTGGCCGAGCTGGGTGACTCGGGCACCTGGAACTGGAACTGGTTATGGCCGAGCTGTTGTTCTTGGCATGCTTGAATGTCTGGCCGTGTTGGGCTACTCGAGCACTTGGAACTAGAACTGGTTGTGGCCGAGCTATTGTTCTTGGCATGCTTGAATGTCCGACTGAGTTGGGCGACTCGGGCGCTTGGAACTTGAGCTGGTTGTGGCTGAGCTGGGCGGCTCAGGCGCGTAGAATTAAAAGACTTGACGAAATGCATGACTTCTTAGCATCACATAAATCATGTTCTAAATGTGATATGTTAGATAATGTTAATGAAGAGAATTGCATGTTTAAAATAATACTAGAGAAATTTGAGATAGAAAATAAATCTCTAAATATGATCTTTGTCAATAAGGGTCATATTAATAATAGAAATGAATAGGATTTGTTGGAAATGTTCAACAAAAGCCAACCATCTTTGTAAAAGGACCTACATTAAATGTGCCACAAAGAATCAAGTGTAGTTCTTATAAAAAATTAGGACATAAAGTCTACAAATGTTCATTCAAAAATTATAGTCCACATAAATTAATTTGGGTTCCTAAAGGAACCATAAACAACTTTATGCCATTAAAAAAAAGGGAAGAACATATCATGAAGGACCCAATGTTAAATGGGTACCTAAATCAAAACCTCTCATAATATAAAGTTATTTTCTAACAAGGCTATGAGCAATAAAAATATTTTGAAAGTAGATGCTCAAGTCATATTACTTGAGATCTAACACTCCTTCAAGCTTACTAGCCTAAGTAGTAATAAAAAAATTATTGAAATTAAAATTATTGACATTAAATCTTTTAATGATTCATCATTATACAATTAATCTTGATGATGTATAGCTAGAACATATAAGTATGAAAATGAACTAGAACCAAATAACCTTAGTTATTGAAGAATATGTTGAAATTTACATAAATGAGATTTTGATGATGATTGAATAATAATTTCAAAGTCATAGGTTTGAATATTTAGAAAGGCTATTGTTGAAATGAATGTTGATAGTTGAATAGTTGTATGTTAAGATTGAATGTGTGATGATTATGTTTGAATTTAAACATGAAATAAATAAAAATTTAGAAATAAGTTGGTCAACTCCTTGCACTATGTGCAAAAGGGTTAAAAGTTGAAATTTAGATAGGTTGAATTTTGATTGAAGATATTTTATGAAACCATGCTTGATAGGGATTATGCTTAGTGAGCTTATATTTCAAATATATGCATGATGATCTCTGCGATTTATAGATTATTGATCCTTGTCATAATGAAAGATTTTTTAGTTTTAAATGAATATACGTGTTTTTATTTGGCTTAAAAGATAAAGGCATGCTTGTATGAAATAAAGGAAATACATTTTTACTTGAAAAAAAATTTATCTTATAAATCTTTCAAAAAGAGATTAATGAATCGATAAAAAGATTAATGAATCGATTATGTTATCATTTATGAATCTCTTAAACTATGAAAGTAATTTTGATGGTTTGATGATTTGAACTTGGATAAGTTATTATCATGAATTTAGTAAGTTTAGAAAATGAAACTTGAAATCTTTACATAAATATTTTGATTATGAAAATTCTTTGTTGAATGAGGAACGATTTTACCAAAATTAAAATTATGAATATTAAATACATGAGATTTTACATGATTGGATTTCTATTTTACTTGTAATTTTGAATATATAAGATTTCTTGATTACTTATGTTAAAATTTACAAACATTAAGGAGGGGTAAATTTATTAACTTAAATCATGTCTTTTGGTATTCATGAATGTATTTTCATATCAATATCTTTCTTGACATAATTTATTTTAAAACTCATGAATGATATAACTTATCACAAAAATTAGTATTTCTTAAATTTATGATAAGTTAAAAATTGAAAGAGATTTCTATTATTATGAATATTTTCTTAATTTCTTTACTTGACTTTTACATTATGGGAATCACGTTATTGATCTCTATGATTTTTTATTTTTTAATAAAAAGAATATTTATGATCTTAACAATAATAATTGAAATTTTTATCAAGATCATTCTTATTTTTGATTAAAAATATTTATCTTGGATGAATCGAGATTATCCCCTAAGACTCATTTTTATTATTTACACAAAGGAAAAAAAAACTTATTAAACGAAATTATGTCTTTTGATATTCAAAAATTTGATTTTATCTTTAATGACATAATCCCCTTGTACTTTTTGGCGTAATTTGAATATGGATGTTAAGAAGAAATTATGCAATCATATTTAGTTTTTTACATTAACAAAGGGGGAGATAAAATTGGAAGCAAATTGGATATGATAACATTGAATGAAAAATAATTTGCTTAGATGGAAATTTAAAATTTTAAATTATATAAATACATACAAAATGCATAATTCACTATTTGAGCTTAGTCTACACTCATGTTTTCTTTTGAAATTCATGATGATTATTATCAAAATTACATGAGATTATTTTAAATACATAAGTAGCTCTTAAACTTTTGAATCTCCTTGAATATCTTGAAGTTTTGAGCTTAATTTTAAATTTCACATCTATAAAATTTATATCTTTAAAATTAAGTATTTTTGTGATATGGTGTTTTTCATTTCTCTACCTTGATTCTACATTCTTATTCACACAAATTTGAGAAAGGAAATCACTAGCATTTCAAGAGATCAATAAGTCTAATAATGTTATTTTAAATCTCTTGAAAATAATTTTGATGATTTTGATTATTAGAAATTAAATGAGTTCGTTACCTATATCATGATTTTGATTTCTCGGAACTATAACTTAAAATATTTAATAAATCAAATCTCTTATGTCTTCTTGTATTATTTAAAATGAGATTTTTACATAAATCATGATCTTGATAACTTGAGAATTATTATGCATGAATCAAGATATTCTATGATTTATTTCTTGATATTCACAATTTGTTTTCATAAATTGAATATCTCATCACTATGTTAATTATTCTTGATATATTTTATGTAACAATTTGTATATTTCTTGATATGTTTATTAAAAAATAATGTAATGGAAAATGTTTTGCACTATTCTAACCATCCATTCTTGTTGACAATGACAAAGGGGGAGCAAAACTTGTTAACTTATAAAATTGCTAGCTAGAATAAAGCAAAGGAAGAAAATATTTATTAGCTTGCACTTCTCGAAAGAGAAGAATGAATTCACTAGCTTATATGTTTTAAAGTAATTACTAAGCTTTCATATATCAAAAACTTACTAATTGTACTTCTCTTTTTATTGATAATAAAGAGGGAGAAGGTATAATAATGTGAAATCATATATGATGATCATGTAAGTAATGAAGATATTAAAAATCTACATAAAGATAATGATTTGTTATTGTTCAGATTTACTTGCTATATTTACTTAAATTATATGAGAAAAATTTGTTGAGCTCATATTCGAAAATATATATATACAAGATTGAGGTGAAGACCTAGAAATGCTAAATTATGAAAATATATAAACTGTTAATATAGTTTTCATGAAATGAAGTCTTTTTGTGATAACATTTCTTGAAAACTTTCTCCATGATTTTATCTTATTATTTTCAAAAAGGGAGAAAAAAATTGCATGAAAATGTGGTACATTTGAAAATTATAAGAGATGACTTTTGCTACATTTGAAATACATAAATAGTCTTTAAATCTCTTGAACTTTTGAGCTCATCTTAGTATTACTTTTAAAATTTATTAAGAGCTCTTCTCTATGATGAAATAATTCAACAACACCTCCCTTATTTTTCTCCTTATTAAAGGGGAAGAAAAATTTATAATACATATACTAAGGGGGAGTAATGTCATCCTATGCTTTAAAATTATTAGCTATATTTCACTTTTTTGTTGATGACAAAAGAGGAGAAATATATATTGATGACACATGATATTGTTGAAATACATGAATATCTTAGATAAGGATATGAACTGGACATCTTGGATATAGATGTTTAATTCACTTTTACTCTTGATTTGATGACTTGATGTAAATTTGTGTTGAAATTTACATAAAATGTTGATTGCTTGAATTTAAGAGTATGTGATTCTCTTAAATTTAAGTGGCATAGATTTAGGTGGAGTTAGGATTAACTCCTATCATCAATTGATTATCATTATCAAAAAGGGAAAGATTGTTGAATCTCAAATTTTGATGATGAAATCAATTGATGGGTTATTGATCTAATATGGATTGTTAGAAATTGATTGATGCAGGATTAATTACGATGGAATGATTATTACAATCAGAATTAGTGAAGGTCAAGTCCATGCATCGAGTTGATGCGGTTGGGAACTTGCCAGGAGTGCGTCGAGAGCTCACTTAGGTTATTGGGAGTTCGCTAGGATGGCACAAGGGAGTTCGCCAGAAGAAGACCGAGACTCGCCGAAAGATTGTCGGGGGTAAGCGAAAAGCTTCCTAGGAGTTAGGATGGTCTTGTAATGAATATTTGGTAATTATAATTATATTTAATTAAGTCATAATTAGCATCATGCATTACTAACTATGACAAGATCAATGGAGTTACAACTAGATAATGGGCCCAGATCAAGCTTAGGCATCGGGCCGGATTCAGACGATGCGATGGGATCTTGGCGGGAGTTCGCTAGGAGATTCACCGAAGGGATCGGGAAGCTCATTGGGAACATGAAGGGAGATCACCGGGAGAAGACTGGAGGACGTGTCGCAAAAATGCCGGAGGCTACCAGATTATGCAGGAGTTAGGTCTTATTTAAGCTTAACTGGTCATTAAGTGTTGTAATCATTGAGTCATAGTTGAGTTTGAGTCCTAATTAAGTTAAATTTGGAAGGAATCTAAATCAACTTAATAAGGCAACCAGGTCCATAATAGAGTTTGGTTGAGCTCAGGTTGAGTTCAACTAGATGACCAAGGGTGTGGTCAACTGATGGTTTAAGTCGAATTTAGAAAAGTGAAGGGAACCACTTTTTCGGAGAATTCAGCAAGTAAATCGTCGGTGAACGACGGTTGGGCCGCCCATACCATAGAATATGAGCGGCGGCTAGCAGCTTTCGGTGGGTAAACCGCCCGTACCATAGAATCCGGGCGGCGGCCAACGGCTGACGGCGGGTAAACTGCCCAGGTCGACAAGTGAATCGCTTGTACCCAAATTTTTCGGATATGTTTAGATTTTGGCTTCAGTTTTGAAGCCAATTTAGGGTCTATAAATACCCCAAGTTTTCTTACATTTAATACACACTTTTAGGGGATTATATTCTGATAAAATAGTGTGTGAGAATTGTAAGAAAAAAGAAAAGGGGTAAGAGAGTGGCTAAAGAGTAAAATCTTGTCTTCCTTGTAAGCTCAAGTGTAAGGGTTTGGTCTTCACCCAAAGAAGATCGGTAGTGGACACCGGTGTGCCTCAAGAAGGAGAACTCGGGAGTAGACGTAGGCCTTTACCGCTGAACCACTATAAAAATTATGAATGGTTCTTTGCTTTCATTGATTACATAATTCTTATATTGAAGCTTTCGATTTATCTCAACTCTTAGAAAATAAAGTTTTCACGATAAGGTTTCCTTCAAATGTTGCTTATCTTTCCAAATTGATTATTATCTTAGCAACTTTTCTTAATTCACTCAATCATTTCACTAAGAACGAAAAGCTTCGATTTTCCTATCTTTGTTTAATCAAAAAGATTTCATCTAAAAAGAAAATTTACACTTGCATTAATTCACACAACCCCCACTCTTAGTGTCAATTGATCCTAACACAATCGAGTTGACCTTTAACTGGATGTTGAAGCTTTGGCAGAACCCTTTGAACTTGGGGTTGTTGAACTATGTCCCATTATATGTGACGATGATTTTGGGTATGCCGAACCAGGTGATGATTCTTCTAGATGAAGCTTTCAACCTGCTTTTTCGTGATCGGCACCAATAGTTCGATCTCGACCCATTTGGTGAAGTAATCAACTCCTACTATGAGAAACCTTCGTTGCCCAAAGGCAGGGGGAACGGGCCGAGCAGGTCCATTCCCCATTGGGCGAATGGGCACACGCGTCAGATGTTGACAAGGGTGTTGCTGGTTGGGCTGCACATGAGCATGTCGCTGGCATTGTTCGCATCTTTGCACGTAGGCCTGGGCATCCCTGCGCATCGTCAACTAGTAGTATCCTTGTCTCAAGATTTTATGGGCTAGCATGCGGGTGTCGATGTGTTCCCCATATATCCCCTCATGCACCTCGACCATGGTTGTCTACGCTTCACTTGGGCGTAGGCATCGAAGCAAGGGTCAGCTAAACCCTCTTCGGTAGAGGCGCCCATTGATTATGTAGTACCATGGTCCCATCCGTTTAACCTAACGTACATCAGCTCCTCCTTTGGGAAGGATACCGTCCTCTTTGAAACGAAGGAGCTCCTCGACCCAGTTTTGCTCGGCTTCCACCATCGCCACCTCGGGCATGCTGATGGACGGTCGGGTGATCCTTGTCAGTCGGCTGGTTTGCTCATCGGTCCCTTGATTTGAAGCGAGTTTTGCTAATGCAGCTACCCATGAGTTCTCAGTCTGGGGTACTTTAATGATGGTGAAGTGGTAGAAGGCATTGACTAGTCGGCATGCCTCGGCCAAGTATTTTATCATCGTCTCATCCCAAGCCTCAAATTCCCCCTGGATCTACCCAGCTACCAATTGGGAGTCGTTGTAGACCTCAATGTCTTCCACTTGTAGTTCTGCGGTCAGCCTTAACCTGAAGAGCAACGTCTCATATTCCACTTCATTATTGGTGGCTTTGAATTCGAGGCGAAGTGCTCGCTCGTAGACCTGGTTTGTCGGGCTCTCTAGGAGAAGGCCAGTGCCTCCTCTCTTAGTATTGGTCGACCCATCCACGTACAGCATCCAAGCAGGGCTCGGGTCGGATGAGTTGCATGGGGCTATGAATTCTGCAATGAAGTCAGCCATCATATGTGCTTTAATGGTTGTCCTAGTCACATACTCAAGGTCGAAATATCCCAGCTCGACCGACCACTTCAACATCCATCCTGCAATATCAAATTTGGATAAAATCTGATGGAGTGATTGGTCGGTAATTACATTCATGGGATGTCCCTGAAAGTAGGGTCTTAGCTTTCTTGCTGCCATGACTAGGGGCAGGACCAGCCTTTCGACCGGAAGATAGCACTCCTCTGGGCTATTGAGGATGTGCCTGGAATAGTATACAGGCCTTTCGCCTTCCTTGTCGAGCGTCACTAAGACCGAGCTGATCGATGATGCAGATGTCACCATATACAGCCTGAGGGGTTCTCTCGGAGAGACCAAGGCAAGTTGAGGTAATCGGGTGAGATGCGCCTTTAGTTCGTGAAATGCCTCCTTACATTGTGGAGTCCAAGTGAAATTTTTAGCCTTTTTCAGAGTTCAGAAAAAGGGCTGAGTTTTATCCCTTGCCCGAGAGATGAACTGACTTAAAGCCTCCCAATAAGTTGTTGCACTTCTTTGACCATCTTGGGAGACTTCATTTGGATGATACCCTTCACCTTTTATGGGTTGGCATCGATCCCTCGATGATGGTTTATAAAACCGAGGAATTTTCCCGAGGTGACCCCAAAGATGCATTTGTTGGGATTGAGGCGCATCCCGACCCGTCGCATGGTTCGGAATGTCTTCGCTATGTTGTATAGATGAGTGTCTAATTTTCAGCATTTTACTATCATGTCATCGACATAAACTTCCATGGTTCTTCTGACCTGATTTTTTAATAGGTGATTTACCATCCTTTGATAGGTGGCTCCAACATTCTTCAACCCGAATGACATCACCTTGAAGCAATATGTGTTGATGTGAGTTATAAAAGCTGTATTCTTCTGATCTCGATGTGTCATCTGGATCTGGTTGTATCCTGAGTAAGCGTCTATGAAGGAGAGCATCTTGTGCCCCCACGTGGCGTCAACGGACTGATTAATCCGAGGAAGGGGATAACAGTCCTTCGGGCAATCCCGATTGAGATCGGTGTAGTCCACACACATCTGCCAACTTCCATTAGGTTTTTTTGACAAGTACAATGTTTGATAATCAGGTCGGGTATGTGATTTCCATAATAAAACCGGCCTCTAGCAGCCACGCAACTTCATCTTTGATAGTTTTTTATCGTTATGAGGCAAACCTCCTCAGCTTCTACATGACTGGTCGGGCACCTGGAGCTATATTGAGGCAGTGTTGAGCCACTTCGAGATTAATGTCGGGCATCTCCCTCGGGGTCCAAGTGAACAGGTCGGAGTTCTTTCCCAGAAACTTTATCAATTGAACTTGTTGCTCCCCCGAGAGTGCTGAGCTGATCTTTAAGGTTATGTATGGTCGTATCGGGTCAAAGGCAACCTCCTTTACCCCTTTCGCAGGCTTGGGGTTGAGAGCAAGCTTGTTCGGCTCCCTTGGATCGGTAGCCGTGGTCGGTATTCTAGGTTTCTTCGGGAGCGAAGTTGCCATCAAGTAACATCGACGAGATTCTCGAGGGTCACTTCGGGCTTCATTGACACCAGTACTGGTTAGGAACTTCATAGAACAATAGAACATCGATATGATCACCCTCAGCTTGTTGAGTGTTGGTCAGCCAATTATTGTGTTATATACTGATGGGAGATTGACCACCATGAAGATAACCATTAGTGTTTTTGTCCTCGGCTCATTGCCGACCATTATCGGTAGGGTCGTTGTGCCGAGAGGGGAGATAGAGTCTCCTATAAACCCTGTCAACATGGACGTTAGCGGAATCAAATCCTTGTTAGTTAAGCCTAACTTCTGGAATGCATCAAAATATAGAATGTTGGTCGAACTCCCTATATCGATCATTATTCGCTTGACCTGAGCGTTTGCAACATGCACCGCGGTGACCAGGGCGTCGTCATGGTCCCGGTACTCTTCTCCTTAAGGCTGGAAGTAGATCTCTGGATCACGATGGCATCTTGGCCTTTTCTCGATCGTAACCCAAGCATAGGCTTTGCATGCCCAAGAGCTATCTCCTCCAGTGATCGGCCCACCCACGATGATATCAATCTGCTTTTCGACTGGCTCCATTGGACGAGGTCGATGATTTTTGTTGTGGCGCCCTTCAGGGGTGGTTTTGTGGTCTCGGACATAGCGGCCGAGGTGCCCTTGGCGGATCAGGTCCTCAATCTGATTTTTTAGATCACAACACTCCTAAGTGTCATGGTCGTATTCCCTATGAAAACAATAGTATCTTCTCCTGTCTCGGTCCTCGGGGCATGTTTTTATTGGATTCAGGGTTCCGAGGAGTCCCTTCTCTCATATTTGGAGGAAGATCTTGGTCCACGTCAAGTTGAGAGGGGTTGACGATGGTCTCAGTCGGTGAAGTTTTGGCTCGTCAACCCTCCTTCTTAAGGGTCCCGAGGTCGGCCCCCGAGCTTGTTCCATTCTGGGGCGCTTCTGCTCCTCCCGTTTGTCGGCCATCATGGTCTCGGCAATGATGTAGCGGTTAGCTCTCTGCATCATCTCAGGGATCATGGTCGAAGGTTTCTCCACCAATGACTAAAATAACTTGGAAGGTCGTAGCCCCATCAAGAAGGCCTGGATCACCAAGGAGGAATGCGCATCGGCACCGTTTGAATTTCTGCTACAAATCGGCTGATGAATTGGGCAAGGGGCTCTTCCATCCCTTGAGTAATGCCGAGGAGCGAAGTGGCGATGGGTTTAGGTCAAGTACTTGCCATAAAGTTTTGCTTAAACTCCCTCACGAGCTGGTCGAATGAGGAGATTGAGGCTAGTTTGAGCTAGCTATACCACATCCGAGCCGGCCTTCTCAAAGTAGTGGGGAAGACTCGGCACATGAGCACGTCTGAGGAATCGTACAAAGCCATTTGAGCACGGAAGGCTGCCACGTGCCTGATTGGATCCAAGTTACGATCATATGATTCTAGGGCAAGTAGTTTAAAATTAGCCGGAATTGGCTTGTCTTGTATCTCGGGAGTGAATGGTGAGCCTCCCTTCGAACTTTTGCCCATTTCTTCTTTCAACTTGGTGAACTCCTTTTGCACCTCGTCCAATCGTCAGTTCACCTGACAAAGCTCTGCTCTGAGTGAGCTGGTCGAGTCTTATGATAGAGTGTTGGGCTCCCGTGGGGCGTGTTCCGCCTCAAGTTGGTGTGTGGTTGATTTCCCGAGAACAGCAAGGGGGGCTTTGGACCGGGTTTCCGACGGAGGGTCCTGCATCATGGTGCCGGGCCGAACCGACACAGTGCCTTCCTAATGACTATCGTGGTTCGCTCGCGACTGCTGAGGCTTCGGCTGAACGGGAGTTACCGACTGCGCCAATTGGGGGATGTGGGGGATGATGGCCTGTATCATCCGAGTCAATGCTTGGACCCAATGGAATAGGCTGAGGAAGGCCTCGGTTGAGACCGTTGGAGGCAAGGGATGTGAGACTGGGGGAGTGAGTGATGGATCGTTGAACAAACGCCAGTACCGATCGGGGTTAGTGCGGACAGTCTTGCATCTGTCGGCATAGCTTGAGGGGCCGTGACTCCGACTCCGACTGGGGGTGTCAAAGCCATAGCCTCCTCGATGTATGACTCGGGAAAATGTTGGAAGGACGCTCTTGTGACATCGGGCCCTCCTTCTAGTGCCAAATGTTGTGGTGGTTCCGCAACATGGACTGATGAGTCAACTCAACGAGGTTTCCGCCCCCACCCCTCGTGGATGTTTGGGGGGTTTTTATACTTGTGGTTGAGAGAGTTATCGTACAGGGTCATTACTACTACTACAATACCTGACTACGTCGGGTACAACCTCTACGAGGTTCTTGGGTCCTTTGATGGCACCGCATGCCATCAGTCGCACTGTCAGCCGCATGCCGTTAGCTGCACCATCAACTGATCGACATGTCAGGTTTCCCGACTGTCCTCACCGAGACAAGGTCAACCTCCAACGTGGCCTTGTAGAGTCCAGGTCAACATCCGACATGAGAATCCCCATGACATGGCTAACCGACATGACTTAAGGGGGTCATGTTGGAAAGTTATTGAGTCTACCCGTTATTGGCCCTATCAATTTAGTACCTTGAAATCATTATCATGCATAATACATGATTAAAGAGAAGAAAATAGAAGTCGGAGGAAAGAAAAAAATAATTGTTTACTTTTATATAAAAGGGCAAAATTCGGATAGAAGTTTGATTCTGTCACTTTCATCTTCTATCCCGAACGAGAAAAGAAATAATTTTCTTTTTATTATTCATCTTCCGTGGAGCATATGTTGTGCTCGATGGCACTGAAGCGGACGAACCATGTCAAATAGAAAAATTGGAAGTCGAACTTGCCATTTTTCAATTTCTAGAAATCAAGCAGAGTTATGTCTAGATTAATCCATTCAAGTGATCAACAACAACTAATGTGTCCAAGAACGGCAAAACAAGTTAGGTGTATATAAGATGGTGGTTATGAAGTTAAGCGAGTTAGTTCAATAGTTGGATGAAATTAAATCAAAGGAGAAGTTACACCATATTTACATCAAAATGATAAGTAATTATCAAGAAAAAAAGCCCTCAACATTCTTTTAGAACCAACTAAGGGATACAAAAAATGCCAAAGAACATGAAAGCAAGTTATTTACATAAGTTAATTAAGGTTGTTTAAAGTTTCAGCAAATATGTATATAAATAATTTACTTTCATGTTGGTCGGCATATTATACTTAATTATATGCATATCTATAACCCATGGTTTGCTTGAAAACGTTATAATATGGGTGGTACGATCTAGGGTTGGATCGACACATGGATTACTCTCGTTTTGGACGATTTAATTAAAATATTAAAAAGTTTAAAAGTGGTGAAATCTTATCTAACTCAGCATTAAAAAGAAAAAAAATAGGATTTGTAAATATGAGCCATATTCTTCTTCCATACAATGTTGCTGCCCTCACCACTAGTTATGATGTTAACATTGTTTCTAAGGTACATTTGTATTGTACTTTTTTTTTTCTTTTTTCATCTCCTCTCTTTCTCCACCACTCTTTTTTTTTTTTTTTTTTCTTCGTCGAAAAATCAATATGGATCCACATACCATATGTACATATATCAATATAAATCAATATGTATCGGACTAATGATTATTGAAATAGATTTGATACCCAAAAAAGATAATTCTTTTTATAATCTATAATTATAATTAAAATATTAAATATATTTCTTGATAGTTCACACACACACACATAAAAAAAATGGAAGAAAACATATAGTTTTGTGAATAAATCTAGATAATATAAAATTATACCTTTTCATATGATCAATATTTTTTGGCTAATAATAATTTGATAAGTAACATCTAGGTAACTAAGCTCGGTATGTTAACGTGAACTAAATAGAAGAATTTTATTTAAAATCTTTTATATTAAAATATTTTTTTCTTACTTTATAAATTAGAACCTCTTTCCTAGAAGGGAAGAATCTTGACAATAGTACGTCTTAATCAACCAATACAAATTAAATAATTAAAATAATATTACATTCTCTTTTAAGATCCAAGCAATTAATAAATATATATTTTGAAGCAATTATTGAATAATTAATTCTACGTAGAAATATCCGCTGTGTGGGTGCACCGACGCGGGGCCCATCAGTAGACGAGTAATGCCAGCTCAATCACGTGTACGCAATGAATGCTTAGGGACCCACCGGAATACGGCACAAGTACACATGCCTACGGAGAATGGAACAGTGCAATAGAGCCGTGAAAAGGGGCGCGTCCCTTGGTAGCTTCGCACCACTCAAAAAGTTTCATCGAACTTTTCCATCGCCAACCCAACCAGGAAGGAAGTGAATGCCAGTGGACATCCTTAGTTGATGGAACCACATGCACAGCACAAGGCCAGTGCAAGAAACTAATTAATAAAGTATTACACTGATTATGAAAAAGTTAAGATTGACCTGACCTGACCCAAGAAAATGCCACAGCACAGAGAGCCAAATAGGAGGACGGCTCCTATCTAGCTGTCCCGAGACAAACCATGTTTCTCAGATAAGAGGTTCCTAAATGATTTAGGATGTGATTTTTGCCATCTATATACAATATACATCATTCACGGGAATCGGACATCAACAAAGCAAGTCTCTCGCGCTGGAGTTACGACATGGATTCAGAAAAGTTAGCCGAGTGTATGTATTGACATGGATGGAACAGACGTCCAAAGGGAGCCCACTGGAGGAACATGCCCATGTTAGTCACATGAATCGTGTTCTCCTGGGCAAATGGATCCCATGTGGACGTCAAACCACGATGGGGCAGGCGTGTGGGTGCACGGAATCCATGGATGATTCACTAGTGTTACCAAAATATATATATATATATATATATATATATATATCGGTGAACCAAAACCTTAATGGAGGGTGGACTTGATGTCGCTCGTCTTGAAAAGGATTAATCATTGATGCGGCTCGACCAATTATTGATCGGTAAATGGCCGAGAAACTTTATCCAATGGACATATTACCCGTATACATGTTTATCAAAGCAAAAACAATTAGACAAAGTTGGCCATCCTTTGCTAATCAATCATTAATCGTTGATATTTATATACCCAAAAGATAAAAAGGATACCCAAAGGATTAAAAGAGAGGAGATGAAAAAGAATGGCCAATTATTTTCCATGCTGTCGCTTCTAACTCTCTGTAGTATACCCAAAGGATAAAAAGGATGGCATGCTGTCGCTGGCAGCTACGCCTCGGTAGCGTGCATGGCACAGAAAGGATTTCCGTAGCACGTGGCGAGTAAGACAAAAAGAAAGCGACTCAGCAACTCTGTACAGAGTCTACTTTGACATGGAAAAACTACCTACGTTCGTTCAGTGAACAAAAAGGAGGTGAAGAAAGGAGGGAGAGGCCACCGGCTCTCGGCGTCCATCCGGCCTTAAAGCTCGCCACACGCCATATATCTAACTCTTTCTGTGGGCTCCAAGTTTTTTGTCGGTAGCACTTAAAAGGGCGGGCGGCTCCCACCAAGCGACTTCTGCTCCAATCTTCTCCACCCCCCCCTGTAACTGCTTCCCCAGTTGCCAAGCTCGCGTTCGCCATTGTTGGCGAGACTTAGTAGGAGGTACAACCAAAACCTGCAGACTTGGTGTTCGGAGAAATAACTCGGGCGAGTAACCGTAGGAATAGAAGAATCTTCTCCACTGAAATAAGATTTAACGAACCAACTACTTGTACCATCTCTTCGTCAAGGTAAGGTAAGACATAGATGACTTCACGTTTGGTGATCCGATGTGCAAGCTGATCGAAGAAGCAAAGAGAAGATTTCTCCACTGATCAGTGATTACAGAGGCATGAGCACCACCAACTTTCCGTTCCCCGCTATGCTTCCTTTGCTTTTATGCTTCCCGTGAAAGATTAGAGACCACAATACTGTGTTTCACTGTTCCAGGATGTTGCAAGGACAACTTACAGAACGTTTAGAGTATTATTTTAGGGATTGCCTTAACAAGTGCTCAGATCTCACGCATTACAAGACAAGGGACGCGAGACATATCCAAATCATCTCTGTGTACTCCGTGTTGTTACGTTCACGGATTCACATGCAGTCCTGCAACGTACAGCCTTATAATCCAGGAGAGATGCTTGCATGGAGTTGCCACAAACAATTCTTTGTTTCACTAATGTCGACAGAATTTGCGATCGGAGGAATCGTGCTGGAACTATTTGGACTGTCTTGACCCTGAGGCATGGAGCTTAGCCGGTGAAGGAAACCGATTGTTTCTTGCTTGGCCTCTTGCCATTATTTCCTGAGCTGCGAATTGGATTTGTGTCTGCTGCAAGCTCAAAATAATAGCTAGTGGAGTGAAGATGGTAAGGTGTGGTTGTTTCGCCATGTTATGGTAATGCTAGTGGATGTTATCTGAGGTGCAACGTAACAATTACGACGGTCTTCTTCAATTCCTACCCTACTGGTCAGCCTCAACGTGCAGTCAATTACGTTGTCCAACATCAAGTACGCTAAAATAAATTGAATACTTGATGTCATATTTGGCTTTTGAGTCCAGTTCTAGTTGTGGACGAACAAAGACAAAGCATTTTCCGATGCTGATTGTAAGCGAATCTAGATCGGATTCTGATTCTGCTTTCAACACCAATCAAAATGACATCTAACTGTCTTAAATTGTCATTGCAAGAATAAAGTTACTTTTTTTTTTATGAAATGATTTAAGTTGACGATTCAGGATAGTTCTCTCAGACAATTCAACTCTTTAACAAGCACGATGGATACGAAACATAGTGACACATGACATCAGTCATAGAAAACCATTTGCCTCTCTCTACCTTCGAATCAAATTGAAAAGGCTCTGTAGGTAAAACGAGACATCCCTGAAACCTTTCTGGGTAGTTGTGATATTTCTCACAACACAATCACTAATATAACATACGATTAAATGTATCAATTGGACATTTTCATTACTTCTTATTTTCAACATGGTATCAGAGCTCCTCTCCCTATAAGAGAGATTATTTTTCTTTTTTTCATTGTCAAACGATAGCTTCTATCATCATTTCTCCCTATAAGAAAGACAACTCCGCTGCGAAATCGTAACTACCCAGGGTTCATCCACCGCCACCTTCTTAGACATCCACTGCTTCCTTTGCTCCGTATGTAACTCTCTCCTCATCAGTGCAGATCTATCTCTTCTTGTTGTCAAATGGCAGTCTCTTGTCGACGTCGAAGCTGGAGACTTCTAGTGCGTTGGCTTTCTTTTCCTCTGTTGGACTTCTAGTGCATCGACTTTCTCTTCCTCCGTTGGACCCTGTTGGCTTTCTCAATTCCTCTACCGAGGCATTCTTTTGCACGAGACTATCTTCCTTGTGCACCACCACTGTCGCATCAGCTCCAACAAACAACAACACATTCCCTACCCCATCTGCAGCAGACGACGGCTTCTACACCTGCTCGCTGGCACCATCCCTCATGCTCTGTTGCTCTGTTCTCTTTGCCGAGAGTACCTGTACAGGCCATTGCTCATCGTCTCTCAGTGCTCTACAAAGAGGGTACAACAAGTTCTTTCTCGCTATCAAACAATAGTAAATATACGATTACAGCGCTTCTCTCGCTGCCTTTCAGATCTACCGATCGCCCTAGCCATAGCAACATCTCCTCCGCCGAAGTCAACTAGCGTCAGACCTTTACCGCAGTTGACAACACAACGGTCTCCTTGACATCGGGTTAAGATCGAGCTTGATCTTGCGGGGGCATGATAGTCCGATCTAATCAGATTGTCGAATTTGGTTCTAGCATAATCGTCTGCTCCTTTCTTCATATTCATTGTCATCGGTTTAAGATCAGCGTCCTTAGTTCAAGATCGACGTCCTTATAGGAGCTCGATCTTGCGGAGGGCATGATAGAAAATAGGATTAAGTTAAGATTTAGATATAATTTAAATAATATTAAATTAAGATTTAGATATAATTTCTCCAATTGTCACGTAGGTTAATTGAGAAAAATCCTCCTAAATTGACTACAGCAACTACTGATAAAGGTGCAACTCGGTGTGAGAAAAATCCTCCTAAATTGACTACAGCAACTACTGATAAAGGTGCAACTCGGTGTGTGTAGGATCCGTTGAGAGACTTCAGTTATGGACTCGTATATGATGCTCTGACCGTCCATAGCAAACTTATCAAATAGGATTCCACGAATTCTACGACAATCCTAAATCTTACTCCACGAAACCACTGCCCTTCACCCAATACTACAGCAATAGGGACCACACTCTCCGTATTGTGAAGTCAAACAAACATGAATTGGAATATCAGTAGTCGACCTTAGGTCCAACGACGTCGTACGTGCCCATCCACGAGCAAGTTTCCCTCTGCGCTCAATGAGGCTTCGTTAATTAGCAGAAACTGTTATCCAAAACTTACATATTACGACGCGTTGCTTAATTTGAGCCGTCAACGAGAGAGAATACCGGGAGGAATCGTCCGCAAACGAGGTGGTCGCACTGAGTCCTATCTCGCACGTGTCCAACCGACACCTCTCTCACGTGCCGCGTACTGACGGCCCCGTCGGTGCTCTCCCTACCTCCAACGACCCCGTTTGACGGCAGCCAGGATTGTTGGTGCTGGTAATAACCAAAGCCAGTTTAACCGCGGTTAAGTTGGAAGCGCGGTGGTGGCAATGAGCGGAACGCTCGACTTCTCTATAAAATGGCGGTGCGTTAAGTCTCATATTGGTATCTCTCTCTCTCTTCTATTCCTTCTCTTCACCTTCCTCTATTATCGTTTTGACAACTCTCATCTTCTCCCTCTGCCACGCCGACATTTTCGAAAGCGTGTGGGGATTGCAGCGTAGATCTGAGATCAAAGAAGAGGGAGTACGAGATAGCAGAGGCAATGGCAATGGCGGTACGATCTCTGAGGAGTTACAGTTTGCTGGTACTCGGGCTTTGGGTTCTCCTACCTGGAGGCATGGGGTGGTCTGGCGAAACCGTCTCTGGCGCGAGGTACATTTCCTTCTTCTCTTCCTTGGATTAATGGATCACAATTTTTTCCGAGTAATCTCCTGGAATATGAGCTACCGAGGAATCAAATCGAACATTTCGTGATTTGGCTTTGCTTGGTTCTTAATTATGCCAAATGTACGCGATTTACCTGAATCCCACTGGACACTTAGGCGGTGACGGAGACGGTGGCGCGTCGGACCTCAAACGCAGTCGCCACCGCATGGATCTGAACCATCACATCGAAACAGTTGAATTCCTTTCGCTTTTTTCGTCCAAAAAATTTTACTGCAAATAAAAAGGCGCAATCAAATCGATTCTTCTTTCCTCCAAAGTTCTCGATCCACCACCACGAGGACTGCTGGGACAGAACACCGGTCAAATCGGGTAAAGGATGTGGGAGTAACTGCCTCTCCCGCTCCGTTGTCTTCTTGAAAATTGACATGAAGGTCACTGATCGCCTCAGAGGGCGTAATTCTCCCATACAGTGGAGATATATCTTCTTCGATGTCCATAGAAATTGGATACATTGTTTTTCTTTTTCGCCCGATTGGTCAGATTAGGCTTTTGGATTCTCATGTCGTTGGCCTCTGTGTGCTCTCATTTTCTTACAGTGCGGCTGGGAAGGAAGTGGTGGTGGGCGCGATGGACGATCCGGAACTGGTCGCGTCTGAGGTACGCATGTAAGTTCTCTTGATCACCCACCTTCCTTCCCTTTCATCAAGGTTTTTCCCATCAATTTTTTAGTAGTTTCCTCCGAAGCAAAAGATTAAATAGAATTCTCCTTACTCACGTGACCTCTACCTCCTCACGTGATCTGTAACCGTGGTTACTGTTAGCATTTGCGACGTGTACGGTACGACGACGCGGCAGCGCCTTGGTTTCCCCTCAAAAGCAGCCTTCAACTGCCCTCTATGATAATGGAAGACCATTTGACGTATGTTACGTCTATTCCCATGTATCAATGCGTCATTTACTTTTTTTTTTTTTTGGAAGGAAAATAAAAACTATATCGGATTAAGCATTTAGCTACAGAAAGCTGAGCCTTTGGATTAATGCGCCTTTTCCAGCCGCTAATTTTGAACTACCTCCTAACCCACCACTGCGGTCCACCTGTCGCGGACCAATTGTACTTTTCTCTTCTTTTTCTCATTTACTACTGTCCTAGTGGTACCATGGATAGATCCTGTGGCCACACACCATGGGGGGTGGAACATGCCCTGCTCCGCTGGCTGTCCTCCCACTGAGCAATAATGTGGCAACCAAACCCCACGGCCAGCCAGCCACATCTTCTGTATGCACTGTTGGGCGGCGCAAGCCTCCATGGATGAGGCCCACTAGGTCTTTTAAACAATGTTATGATAACAAGAAATCGGAATCTTTTGCTCCATGGATTTTGTGACTGTTGCTGTTGTCATCTCCACACGTACATCACCTCATCTTTTTGTTTTCGTAATATTTGCTGTGAACAGGCTGATAAAAAACAGCACCGCTCGCCGGGCCCTCGGGTACTTGTCCTGCTCGACAGGGAACCCCATCGACGACTGCTGGCGGTGCGACCCCGAATGGCACCTCAACCGCAAGCGCCTGGCAGACTGCGGCATCGGCTTCGGCCGCAACGCCATCGGCGGCCGAGACGGCCGCTTCTACGTCGTGACGGACTCCGGTGACGACGACCCGGTGAACCCGCGCCCGGGCACCCTCCGGTACGCGGTCATCCAGGAAGAGCCCCTCTGGATCGTGTTCAAACGGAGCATGGTCATCACCCTCAAGCAGGAGCTCATCATGAACAGCTTCAAGACCATCGACGGGCGCGGCGCCGACGTCCACGTTGCCAACGGCGCCTGCATCACCATCCAGTTCGTCACCAACATCATCATCCATGGACTCCACATCCACGACTGCAAGCCAACCGGGAACGCCATGGTCCGCAGCTCCCCTTCCCACTACGGCTGGAGGACGATGGCCGACGGGGACGGAGTGTCCATCTTCGGAGCAAGTCATATCTGGGTCGACCACAACTCTCTCTCCAACTGCGCTGATGGCCTTATCGATGCCATTATGGGATCTACTGCCATAACCATCTCCAACAATTACTTCACCCACCACAACGAGGTATGGTCCCCGATCTTTCTGTACTAGCACATGCGAAGCAGCTCTGCAGTGCGACTCGGTTGCTTACTAATCACAAAAAAACTCGATCGACTTTAAGCAGGTGATTCTTTTGGGCCACAGTGATTCTTACGCTAGGGACAGGGCCATGCAAGTCACCATCGCCTACAACCACTTCGGCGAAGGTCTCATTCAAAGAATGCCTAGGTAAGTCTTTCTACCCAAAGCCATACCATTCAGCTTTACTCGGAGGGCTTCTGCTCCACAGGAGTTTCATGTCCAATCCATTGTCTATAATTCGGTATAAAAAAAAAATACAGGTGCAGACATGGCTACTTCCACGTGGTGAACAATGACTACATCCACTGGGAGATGTACGCCATTGGCGGAAGCGCCGACCCGACCATCAATAGTCAAGGAAACAGATACCTCGCTCCTACCAACCCGTTTGCCAAGGAGGTAAGATAACATCGATATCGCTGCTGATGATGCTTGGCATTCTCGACATATGGTACTTCCGTCGAACAGGTAACCAAGAGAGTGGATACGGAATCGAGCGTGTGGAAGAGTTGGAATTGGCGATCAGAGGGTGACCTTCTGCTGAACGGCGCCTACTTCACCACCTCCGGAGGTGGAGCCTCCGGAAGTTACGCGAAGGCCTCCAGCCTTGGAGCCAAGTCCTCGTCCATGGTTGGCTCCATCACATCTGATGCAGGCGCCCTACGCTGCCGCAAGGGTTCCCAATGCTGATTCAGTTACTTAAATGGTAATATTAAAGGGAAAAAAAAGAAGAAAAAGACTCATATTTGATTTGAGAGCAATCCTTTAACCCCCCTTCCCAACCTCCCCTGTTTCCACTGTAACTCAGTCCATGGAGCAGGTGGAAGCGTTGCTAATTCTTTTCCAATTTTCTTTACCGCTGCAAGTTCTCTTTCACTCTGGTGTATTCTACTAGTCGCGTTCATTTGACCATTACTTTCTGTAGGACGTTGTAATGCGCTTGAAGCTTGTTCCCTCTTCTCACTGACCATTACGTTTCCTTGTGAAAGAACTCTTAAAAAAAACAAAAATGTTAAGAGTCCCTCTCTGCCCAATCATACACTCTCTAATATATATTTTTTTAACCTATTCTCATTTCGAGTTAAGATATAAATAAATAGACACATCTCATTACACTAATCGTAAGATGCTTATAGTAATCCAGGGGTCGAAGATTGAGTTATTTATATTAAATATTCTTGCTATGACTAAATCCAATTTTTTGATACCTACAGAAAGAAAAAAGTTCACATTCTTCCTTTAGGGGAAGAGAGGATTATTATGTATTAATCTATGTCTAAAATCCTCCATTTCCCAAATTTTCATGCCTTTGATATCGGGTTATATAGCTTGATTTGTTGTAACATATGCAAAAATAATTAATATTGCAAAATTTGCTGGTTAATTTCATGTCATTTCTTATTTGTTTTTGAGTTACGACACGTTGTTATGATAAGATCGAACAAAGAAAAAAAAAGTCTATTCTTGACCTCATCATGTACGATAATTCACTTTGTGTTTTTATATAAGAGACAAGAAAAATATAAAAAAACAGTTAATATGAAGTGAAAATTGCGGCATAAACTGTATTCTTCTGTTAGATTAATAGTTTAGTGAAGATAACATTTAGTTTGTCTTCTTGCCCGAACTGATTGAAACGAGACATAAGCTAATCCTTCTTCTCGTCCCATATCAACATTTTGTGAAGCTCATTTTTTCAAATTCAGTTCAGATTGTTCATAATAAGTTTTAGTGAAGCTCATAGTTCAAAATATTACTTATATTAATCTAAATCCTAGATTAGGTGGCAAAGGTTGAGATTAAGAGTACAACGATAGCTGAAAACGTGGGAGAGAAAGAAGACTACAGATTGACAATATAAGCCAGAAAATAAAAGATCTAAGAAATGGAATAAGACAAGGACAGGAAAAGACTATTCTCAATCATTCATATCTCATGTTAGATCAGTTTGCAGTGGATTCTTACTGTGATCTCTTGAGAAGGTTTTGGATATTGTGCTTAGTATTATAGTCCTTGTATCTCTGTGATTCTCTTGTAGCTATTGCTTTGGGCTTGGGCAATAAGCTTTGAGATTTGTATATTCATTATTTTGATAGTAAATTTTTTCTGGCTTGTCCCGTGGTTTTTACCCTTCGAGTTGAATGAGTTTTCCATGTAAATCTTGATGTTCATCTGATTGTGATTTCTGTTTGATTTCGCTGTGTGTGACGGTCTGCTAGTATTTGTTCGTACACAAAATTTATTCCTATTTTATTCCCATCAACTGGTATTAGAGCAGAGTTTTGGTGGCATTTAATCTTTTGTATTTGAACATGGAGGCCGATAATATTTCTCGCATGATTAGTTTAAACGAAAATAATTAGATGATATGGAAATCAAGAATGAAAGATCTCTTGTATTGCAAAGATTTGTATGGACCTTTGCAAGGGGATAGTGTAAAGCCAACAAGTATGACAGATAATGAGTGAAAGATGTTAGATCGAAAAATAGTTGGATTTATTCGTTAGTGGCTTAATGATAGTATCTTTCATCATGTTTCTACTGAAAGTTCTGATTACTCTCTTTGAAAGTCTTTATTTAATTAAAACGACTGGCAACAAAGCTTTTCTGATCAGAAAACTTGTGAACTTGAAATATAAAGAGGGTACTTTTATTCTTGAGCATTTGAATGAAATGTAGAGTATTACTAACCAGTTATCCTCTATGAAAATGTCTCTTAATGATGAGTTGCAGACATTGTTACTTCTCAGTTCTTTGCTAAAAAGTTGGGAGACACTGGTGGTTTCCCTTAGTAATTCTGCACCAGATGGTGTTGTCACTATGAGTCAAGTAACTAGCAGTTTGTTGAATGAGGAGTTGAGGAGAAAAAATTTAATAACTTTTCAGATTGATTCACAGGCTAGAAGTGGTTCACGCATAGGTAGAAGCAAGTCAAGATCAAGGAAAGATATTATTTGCTACAATTGTGGTGAGAAAGGATATTACAAGAATCAGTGCAAGCAACCTAAGAAGAACAAGAAAAAGGGAAAAGAAGTGGAGCATACAGACTCAAAAGAGATTATGACAACTACAATGCAAGGTAGTGATTATTTGATTTTGTTTACTTTTGATGATATTTTTTCTTGTGTGTGCTAGGATCTTGAGTAGATAATTGATATATGTGCTTCTTATCATGCTACACCACGGAGGGAGTTCTTTGCTACTTACAGGTCTGAAAATTTTGGTGTTGTCAAGATGGGCAACTATGACATAGCAGACATAATTAGCATGAGAGATATCCATATAAAGATCAACCTTGGCTGTAAGTTGGTGCTTAAGGATGTGAGACATATGGTTGCTTAAGACTGAATTTAATTTCAGTTGGAAGGCTGGACGATGAAGACTTTGATATCAGATTTCATAGAGGGCAGTGGAACCTCAGTAAGGGTTCTCTTATTATAGCTAATGAGAAGAAATGTCATACATTATACAGATTGCAGGCTAAAGCTTGTGGTGAGCAGTTAAATGCTACAGAGAAATATTTCAGCATGGAGTTGTGGCATAGGCGACTGAGACACATAAGCGAGAAGGGGCTGCAAGAATTTTTCAAGAGAGAGGTATTGCCAGACCTTAGAGGTACACGTTTGAACCCTTGTATTGATTGTTTGGCTGGTAAACAACATAAAGTTTCCTTTGTTAGTCCTGACTTATCTAGAAAAATACATGCCTTGGACCGTGTCTATACAGTTATGGGTGGTCCTTTGAGGACAAAAACTCTTGGTGGATCTGTTATTGTTCCTAGTATCAGTGGTACATTTTATTTATTACTTTTATAGACGACTTTTCCAGGAAAGTTTAGGCCTATGCTTTGAAGACCAAAGATCAGGTTATTAATGTCTTCAAGGAGTTTCATGCTAGAGTTGAAAGGGAGATAGAAAGACAATTGAAATACATAAGATCAGATAATGGTGGTGAGTACACATGATTATTTAATGATTATTGTAGGTCACATGACATCCATTATAAGTTGATAGTTCTAGTACACCTCAGCACAATGCAATTACAGAGAGGATGAATCGCACTATCATAGAAAAGATCAGATGTTTGCTTTCACAGGCTAAGCTACCCAAAATATTTTGGGATAAGGCTTTGAGGATTGCTGTTGATGTAATCAACTTATCACCATGTACAACTCTAGATGATGATGTTGCATAACATGTATGGTTAGGGAAAGATATCTCCTATAGGCATTTAAGAGTGTTTAGTTATCGTGCATTTGCACATGTTCTAGACAATGAGAGGTCCAAGCTAGATGGTAAGACAAAAGAATGTATTTTTCTTGGTTACTCATATGATCAATTTGGTTACAGGCTTTGGGATCCAGAAAAGCAGAAGGTGTTCAGAAGCAGAGATGTATTCTTTGAGGATCAAACTATTGAGGATTTAAAGAAGGAGACACCAACTAAGACTTCTATATAGAGATTTATAGACTGTGACCCAGTTATTCCTCCAGTATATCAGGGTAATTGGGGAGATATGCAGGAAGATGGTGCAGAGCCAGATGTTGATCTACCTGCAGGACATGTTGAACAGGAAGAAGAAAGAGAGCAAGTTCCCATAGAACCTCAGTTAAGAAGATCTTCTAGACTGCGTCAATCTTCCATAAGATACTCTACAGATGAATATATGATGCTTACTGATACAGGTGAACCAGAGAGTTACCAGGAAACAATTGAAAGTGAGTAGAAAAAGAAGTTGTTTATTACTATGCAGGAAGAGATGGATTCTATACAGAAGAACCACACATATGATTTGGTGCAACTACCAAAGGGAAGTAAAGCCTTGAACAATAAGTGAGTTTTCAAGTTGAAGACTCAAGAATATTATTCTCAACCAAAGTACAAAGCTAGATTGGTTGTGAAAGGCTTTGGTCAAAAGAAAGCTATTGATTTTGAAGAGATTTTTTCTCCTGTTGTTAAAATGTCTTCGATCCATGTTGCTCTTGGTATTGCTGCTAATATAGACTTGGAGATTGAGCAGTTAGATGTGAAAACAACTTTCCTTCATAGTGATTTGGAGGAGAAAATTTATATGGAGCAACCAGAAGGCTTCAAAGTCAAAGGTAAAGAAAATCTTATCTACAAGTTGAGGAAGAGCTTGTATGGGCTGAAGCAAGCTCCAAGACAGTGGTATAAAAAGTTTAATTCATTTATGATTGAAAATAAATACAAAGGAATAACTTCAGATCATTGTGTGTACATCAAACGATTTGGTGAGGATTTTATTATTCTCTTACTTTATGTTGATGACATGCTTATCCTTGGGAAAAATATGTCTATGATTGACAGGTTGAAGAAGGAACCGAGTGAGTCTTTTACAATGAAAGACATGGGGCCAGCAAAATAAATACTGGGCATACAAATTTCTCGTGACAGAAGAAAGAGGAAGATTTGGTTGTCACAAGAGAAATACATTAAGAAGGTATTAGATAAGTTCAGTATGAGTAATGCAAAGCTAGTTGGTTCTTATCTTGTAGGTCACTTTAAGTTGTGCTCAGAGCAGAGTCCATCAAGTGATGAGGAGAAAGAGAAAATGCAAAAGGTTCCTTATGCTTCAGCAGTTGGAAATTTAATGTACGTGATGGTATGTACGAGACCGAACATAACATATGCAGCGGGTGTTGCTAGCATATTTCTTGCAAATCCATGCAAAGAGCATTGGGCAACAGTGAAGTGGATTTTTAGATATCTCAGAGGAAATTCTAAAGTTTGTTTAAGCTTTGGAGGTGAACCACCTATGTTGACAGGTTACACAGATGTAGATATGACAAGAGATGTTGACACAAGAAAGTCCACATCGAATTTTGTACTTACTTTTACAGGGGGAGCTATGTCATGACAATCCAAATTGTAAAGGTGTATTGCTCTCTCCACCAAAGAAGCAGAGTATATTGCTGTTACATAGGTTTACAAATAAATATTATCGATGAAAAGATTCTTACAAGAATTGGGATTGAAATAGAAAAATTATGTGGTGTATTGTGACATCCAAAGTGTCATCCATTTATGCAAGAACCAAATATTTCATTTTAAGTCAAAGCATATAGATGTCAGATATCACTGTATTAAAAATGTGCTTAAAGAGAAGCAGTTACAACTTCAGAAGATTCACATAAATGATAATGGGGCAGATATGTTGACCAAGACTTTTCTGAAAGAGACACATGAGATGTGCTGACGCTGGTCGGCATGGGTTAACATTGAGGAGTCATGAGACAACCTCCCTTATGGGCTGAAGGGGGAGGTTGTTGGACAGATGACCCAGATTCAGCCCATAATAGGCTTTAGTGAAGCCTATAGTCCAGAACATCACTTATATTAACCTAAACCCTAGATTAGATGGTAAGGGTTGAGATTAAGAGGACAGCGGCGATTAAAAATGTGGGAGAGAGAAAGAAGACTACAGATTGACAAGGATATGAAAAGACTATTCTCAATCATTCATATCTCATGTTAGATCAGTTTGTAGTAGATTCTAACTGTGATCTCTTGAGAATGTTTTGAATATTGTGCTTAGTATTATAGTCCTTGTATCCCTGTGATTCTCTTATGGTTGTTGCTTTAGGCTTGGGCAAGAAGTCTTGAGATCTGTATATTCATTATTTTGATAGTGAATTTTCTCTGACTTGTCCCGTAGTTTTTACCCTTCGAGTTGAAGGAGTTTTTCATGTAAATCTTGATGTTCATCTGATTATAATTTTTATTTGATTTTACTGTATGTGACGATCTACTAGTATTTATTCATCCACATCTGATCCGTTCAGCTCCTGCTGCCCACTCATGATGGCTCGCAGAGTCTAGACTTTACTTTCTCCTCTATTCAAGTGATTATTCTGCAATATGTTCAAACAGATACTGACGTACTAATATATATAGTCTCAAGGACGGAAAAAAAAGAGGTCTGTTTTTTGTGTTATTTTTTAGTGTTTCAGATTTCAATTTATGATCGCCAGCACTTCAAAGTACAATTGAACTCTGACTCCGTGCCCTGCTTCTCTCTTCTTACCCTCATCACCCTCTCTCATTCCTGAAAGAACCAAGAGTGATAACCTTTTTTTAAGCATCTGAGACACTCGTTGAAGTCCCTTGTATGTGATTTGACTTTTAATAAACCATGCAAATTGAGGGCGCAGGAGTTTTGCTGAAGTTGGATTGGAATTGGTCCTGTTCTTGCTATTCTAGCTGCAGCTAAGGCTGCTTTTCTTCAGTTTGGTGGTACTGACATCTTTGAAATAAATGAGGTAATAATGTAGAAGCTACCATATCATTGAAATTTGTTGTAAAGAACAAAAGGTAAAACCTTTATTCCTTTTCATTTTTCTTTCTAGATCTTCTCTTTTCAATTTCTGTATTGTTGCTAAAAGCTGAAGTTGCACCACAGGTACCAAGACATGTAAGTCTATTTCATTTTTTATTTATATGTTTTTTAAAAATTAAGGGCACAATTTCGAGAACAACCTTTTCCTTGGTAGCGTCCTCGTTTTCAAAATTCTTTAGTAGTTTTTTTCCTCTAACACATGGAAAACCCTAACGATATACTTCTTTCTACTCCTTTCTCTTATGGATCAGCTCATAGGGTGAACCGATTTAATTATAATATTTTTATAATTATATTTTTTCAATAATATAAGAAAAATAATATAATATAATATAAAAATACTATAATATAGTATTTTTGTAATATGTTATAGTATTTTCTTGATATTATTTAAAAATATAATATAGTATACAATAGACATGATATAATATTTTTTGATATTACTAAAAAATTATAACTGGATCAGTCCATTTAAAAAAGAGAAAAAGAGTAGGTGACTCACGGTTAAATCAAAGATTTTGGTATTAGGTAAATGAGATATTATTAGAAAATTTTGAAAATGACGATATTTTCAGAGAAAAATATAAAAAAATTAAAAATCCACTCAAATTTTAATATTAACTAATAAGTTTTAAATGACATGATCACTATGTTCATCTAAATTTTAATAGTTATTGGTAGATGGTAAATGACATGATTGCCAAACTACTCAAAGTGACCACACATGGTTTACAAGTGGCAAAAAATTTAGGCAACACACTAGCATCACAAGATAACACAATCACCCCACAATCATAGATGATCTTGGTATTAATGGTCCTAAGGGTCACCTATAAAAATGGCTCCTCTGGTACACTAAAAAAAATCTAGTTATCCAACTAGTCCTTCGAACCCAAAACTAAATTGATCATCGAATGAGCATTTGTATTAATGGTCCTAAGGGCCACCTATAAAAATGGCTCCTCTGGTGTGTTCCGCCCCTACACTAAAAAAAATCTAGTTATCCAACTAGTTCTTCGAACCCAAAACTAAATTGATCATCGAATGAGCATTTGTTGGGAATATGCTTGATTTTGGTTTTGCAAGTTTGGCTCTCCCAGGCAGTGACTAGGACTGACATTGAAATATGAAGTACCTCGATTGAATCCAAATTTGTTTTTAGCTCGAACAATTACAATCTACACTAATAGACTGACACTAGAAGGAGGGCCTCCTAGATGTCTCAAAAAAAATTTCATAAGACCTTCTAGGCTAAATCATGATGACTCGAACGAGCTGAGTAGCTCGAGTCCAATCATGTCGAATGCCCTTATGTTGATGATAGGACTCCAGCAGGATTGAGTCTTAATCTCCCTAGAAGTAGTCAATATGATAGAACCCCAGATGGAGCTCTATAGATTTTGATCCTTGAGGGGATCAACCCTTGGAACGCTGTAGGGGTTCCTCCCTCCTAGATTCGGCACAAGGCTGAAATAAAATTGATAATTGCTTAATAAAAAGAGGTGGAGGTTACATGCTTATATAGGGCTCCAAACCCTAGCCCTAGGGGTGCTTGCCTAACTAA
This sequence comes from Ensete ventricosum, assembly GCA_029747655.1. Classification (NCBI taxonomy): domain Eukaryota; kingdom Viridiplantae; phylum Streptophyta; class Magnoliopsida; order Zingiberales; family Musaceae; genus Ensete; species Ensete ventricosum. Next base: position 23,000,780 of record JAQQAF010000001.1, on the reverse strand, counting down.
AATTATCCTTTTGCCCCTTTTATAGCCTATCTACCTTAGAGGGAACATGTAGCGGCTAGGTTGGCTCTATAGCCGACTTAAGCAAGGGAAAACCCTAGCCTACCAACCCAGTAAGGGGGGCGACGGTCACTAAGCCATAAGGGCTAATATAAACCCTAGCCATACTCCTTTATAAGATAGGAGTGACTTTATTACAATCTAGTAAGGTTTTATTGACTACTTCTAGGGAGATTAGGACTCAACCCTGCTGGAGTCCTATCAAACCCGCCCTCTTAAAATCAGCATTATCCTCAAGGCTGAAGTTTCATGAACTCAGGGAATCGGGTCTTCAGCTCCTCATCAGCTTGGGTGTCAGTTAAAAGAACTTGAGCTGAGTCATCGGCTTTAAATTTCCATTTGAGGTGGAATACTTGGAGGATCAACTGTAATTTTAATCTGGTTCACAGATCTGATCTCCAGGTTAGGGCCCCAATGTGATCCCAAATTTTGCAAGGCCCAAAGAAATAAGGAGACCACTTTCTTGAGGCTTGAATTTCGTGTTGGTGGAGCTGAAGATGAAGGGGGACTTAATCTTTCTCAAGAAACTTTCTTCTGCTTCAGCGTTTGTCAGGGGGAAGTTTCTTTCTTGCATGAGCTACCACGTGGTTGTTCTGTAATAGTAGTCATGACTTCTTTTGCAGTGAGGGTTGTCCTCTATTAAAATCTCTAATGGTGTGAGCCTGATTTGAGTCTGAGGTGGGTAGGAGTGGTGATTTTTCAGGGCCCATTTTTACTTCTTCGTGTTGTTGACCATCTTGCATGAGGATCGTGCTGACCCCCACTCTGGATGTGTCTGCTCCAATAATAAACACATGGCCACGATTTAGTGTAGACGACATCGTGGTCGTGAGGGCTATAGTTCCACTCGACCAAGGTGGTGCATCTTTCTTTATAATAAGAGGGATGATGTTCATGCTTCGTTGAGTCGTACGAATGATCCTTCCCTTTTTTTGATTTTGCCACTAGAGGGGCTCAATTTTCTCACGGTCTTGGGTTGTATATCGGAGGTCATCATCAAAGAAGTCTTTAAACATCATGGTCCGATCCTAGGGAAAGTCATGGAAGTCACCTGAGATTTGGAAGTGCTGCATCAGCAACCTTGGTGAGTTCAACAGAATGTAATACTTTAGAAGTAGCTTATCTCCAGGGAAAAGGATATAGGGACGTGGCATAGCGGGAAATAAGCATGGTTGAACAATTTGTATCTCTGTCTTCTCTTAGACGACCCTTTTATCTTTGACCTTCTGAGGTTGTATGAAGCAATCTGGTTGAGCAACAACTGGTAGAAGTTTCGACCTGTTCAGCATAGGGGGGTCGGCCACCTTGAGAGGAGGTAGTCGGCTTGATTGGGTGGAGACGCCCAAAAATTCAGTAAGCTGTGGGAGTGGTTTTTTATCTTCCATCTCATGAAACTCTTGAATTTGAATTGAGAAACCATTGGATTCTTCTTTTGGTACCCCCTCCAAGTGTGGTGTTGTGGTTGTAGCCGCTGGGCTCCCTTGTAGAATCACCTGCTTTCCTTTTCTGAAAAATTTCATGGTTAGCTTCAAAAAATTCTAGAAAATATATCCAATTGTGGACAACCAATCAATGCCAAGCACTATATCAAAACCATCAAGAGGGAGGAGGAAAAAATCAGCAACTACGTCTTGTTCCTGTAGGATCAGTTTTACCCGCGGGCACTTCTGGTTACACTTCAGAATTTGGCCGTTAGCTACCTTAACTTCAAACCTGTTGTAATATTCTTTTTGGAGCATTAAGTGGGCAGCAACCTTACTACTCATGAAGTTGTGTGTACTCCTGGCGTCGATGAGGATGATGACGGACTTTTGCTCGAGAAACCCTTCGATCTTCAATTTTTGCAGGTTGGTGTAGCCGGCTAAGGTAGGGACCGTGCGGGTGGTCAGTTGTGGTGTATCCTTCTCCTTGGGCTTGAGAGTCGTATCTTCAAATTTGGATTCTTTAGTCGGCGCAATCATCAGCGGGTTGGAATAGCCGGCCAATGCGTGCACTGCGTAGTTGGCCGGTTGGGATTCTTCCTCCATGGCTTCTACTTTAGGTTCAAGGGATTCTTCAGATGTTTTATTGTCCTCATCCTCTGCTGGTTCAATCACGAGGAGCTGACCCTTTTTGCAGTGATGTTCGTGGCTCCACGGTTCATCGCGATGCCAACGTAACTCCTTAGCCGATCGTTCGCGAAGCTCGTCTCTTATCAACGTTTTTGGTGCAGGGGCTTGGATGGCAATAGAGGGGGCAGTAGGCCTCAGCATGGCTGGTCGGGGAGTGACCATTGTCCTTCGTACCTCATGGTTCAATTGTTTCCTAGATACGCGTGAAGGAAATCGCCGCCATAAGAGTGTATGGTTGTCGTGCCTTTACTTCTCCTTGGATCTCCAGCTTTAGGCCCTCGATAAAAGTTGTTTCTCAGACCAATTCTTAGTTTGATTAGATAAATGCTCAAACCTTGTTTGATATTCTTGTATTGTAGAGGTTTGACGAATCTTTGCCAATTGTCCATCGATGTTGTTGAAATCGGTTGGTCCGAAGCGATCTAGTAGTCCTTCCTTGAATGGCTACCAAGAGAGTCCTCCATAGGTGTGCTTAAACCAATTAAACCACTGAATAGCATCTCCCTCAAGGTGGATGGCAGTAATCTCCACCCGTGTGGCGTCGGCGGTTCGATAGAACCGAAAATAGCGCTCTGCGCGCGAGATCCACCCGATCGGGTCTCCTTCTTCCCATCTAGGGAAGTCAACCTTCATGCATGGATTATTGAGATCAGAGGTGATGTGGCCATGTTTTTGAGGATCATCTTGCCGATCTAAAGTTTCTCTGTGTTGTGATTTCCTCGGGTTCAACAGTCGGCCAATGCTGAATTCGGCAAAAAGAGATCGCATCTTCTCTTCCATGCGGTTTCCAAAGGCTTCAAGCTTTGCATCAATTTTCTCCTCTGATGCCATAGTGTATGCCTCTAAATCTATAATATTGAGATCTTTTTTCTGTTGTCAGGTTAGTGGCATGAAAATTTTGGAGAAGGGGGTGGCCGGTTGGAAGGTGAATCAGTTTGGATGGAAGTAGGCTACGATTTAGGGTAGATTTGGGGCTGTAGTTTTGTGGAGTTTAGGCTGCGAATTGGTATAGTTTTAGGGCTGTGATAGTAGTAGATGAATGTTAAGAAAATAGATTTTAGATCTGGGATAGATGGCAGCAAAGGTAGGTGTCTCGGTAAGGAAAGTTAGCTAAAAATGTAAGTGGATCGATAAGGAAGTAGGCTGATTTGAGTGGCTGATTTAGGGGCTGTTTGGATTTGGTTTAGGGTAATATTTGGAAGGGTTTTTGGTAAGGATGATAGGGTTTGGTGATAAGGAAAAGAGAGTCTGAAATCTCATAAAAAATAGCACTCAAATCCGATCGAATTCGACAAAAAAAAGTACGACGATGTACAGTCCTGCTGAACAGATTTTACGTCAGAGAAACGATGACTTCTCGACATAAATTCCAGAGGAAAGTTCAAGAAAATTATGCAGAAACCCTTGGTTCAGATGTTTTTAATACAAGTAAAAATTTTGACGAAATTTTGGCAGCACAACAGTAGGGAAATAGGGCAAAAGATGAAAGGTAGATTCCTTCATCGTAAAATTCTAGAACTGTGTGCTGGTGAAAGTTTGCACAAGAAAGCCGGTTTTAGAAGGATTTTTTTTGAGAAATGAATCCCAAATGAAAGCCAAGTTGATATTTGGAATTGTATAAAAATTTTGGCCAAAAAGGATGAACAAAAGTTCAGTTTCAAGAGGCCAATAGACGGAAGGCAGATTCTCCATCGTAAAATTTCAGCACTGCGTGATGAAGAATCGTAGCACTATAAGTCTGGATCAAGAAGGAGTTTTTTTTATGAGATCAGTCTTAGATGAAAGCTAAGATGATCTACAAAATTGTGTAAAAGTTTCAACCAAAAAGGATGATTAAAAGTTCAGTTCCAAGAAGCAACAATCGGTTGAAAATTTCTGCATTATTTCGCCTTCGCAACAATGATAACGTTTGCAACGGTAAAATTTTGCAGCAAGGAAACCTTTTGAAAAACTTTTTCAATGTGTAAGGTAAAAGATTTTATAGGGCTCTAAACCCTAGCCTTAGGGTGTGCTTGCCTAACTAAAATTACCCTTTTGCCCCTTTTATAGCCTACCTGCCTTAGAGGGAACAAGTGGCAGCTAGGTTGGCTCTATAGCCGACCTAAGTAAGGGGAAACCCTAGCCTACCAACCCAGTAAGGGGGGCGACGGTCACTAAGCCCTAAGGGCTAATCTAAGCCCTAAGATCAATCTACAATTTAGCCATATGGCCGACTACTGGGAGGGAGGAACCCTTATAACGTTCTAAGGGTTGATCCCCCTCAAGGATCAAAATCTATAGAGTTCCATCTGGGGTTCTATCAGTTGAACTAACTTGTCCCAATCCTCTCGAGACCGACTCAGCTTAGACTATCAATTGTACCTACTTCTACTTTTTAAGGACTTGATCCTTTAGTTTTTCGTCAATTATTTTAGGATCCAATCACTTTCCCAATATCCAATTTTATTTTATTAACTTAGGCTATGATAATACTCACTGAAACCTTCCACAATCTAATCCAACAGGTCCAATTTTTGATTGGAATATTATAGAGTGTGGCTCCCTATTTCCCATAACTTATCCAAATGGCACAATAAGGGTCACACCCAACTCCACTTATTACATCTTTTCCTTTCCCGATTTCACCATTTGGTCTAGCTCCCAACTTGATGGCAAAATCATGTCCTCCCCCTACTCATTTGTTCTAAGAGAATAACGCCCCCCAAAACCACCCTTATAGGCCACTCAGCAATCTTCACCAGGAGTCCGGGGGACAAAAGGAACTGATTGCCCAATCATTTAAAATCCCTTTAGATGTTAGAGTCTAGCTCTACGAGATAGACTAATAGTTGAAAAACAAGAAGAAAGAGATCAGACAAGAAAAGCTGCTAGAAGTCGACCCCTACTTCTTAAAGTCTTCCTTCATTAGAAGTATTATAGAGAAATCAACCCCGTAGGGGTTATGAATTTGACATTGAAATTATATTAAATTTTTTTGTTCCTATTGTACATATAGTCCCATTCACTTCACAAATGATGTTGTTCGGGATGGTGAACTCCCTTGTATGTCATACTTCCATGATAACTTTTAGACGAGTAGCAAGAGAATGATTCTCTAAGCTACTTCCAAAATCAATCTCCTCCTTTGGGTAGTTTGCCAAGGAGTTTGAGCTCAACTTTATCAGTTATAAACTACCAAAAAAGTCTACAACTTCCCTTTTAGCGATACGAAAATGGGAGCAAGATTCTCTAGCAAGCTATATAAAATGATTCAATGATGAAGGTTGGTTCTTGACCCAAGCTCATCCATCCTAATTAATGCTTATATCGGTGAGCTCCAACTAGTTAAGTTTTACTACTTGGACATCATACAACCTCTAGCCACATTCCTAGAATTATTATAAGAAGCAAATCATCATATCATGGTTGAATCTATTATTCTGAGAAGAGAATCTTGAAACCTAGGAAGATGACGAAAGAGGAAAGAGCCCCTTGGCCTAGTTGTTGCTGGGTGACCAGCCGTGTCCGAGGAGTCAGCACGACATAGTCCGGCCTGCATGTGCAGGAACAACACAGTAGGATTCAAAGCTCAGGAACGATGCGAGGCGTCAGTTGGGCTTAGAGGTGTTCTAGTCGTCCGGGGGCCCTTCCCCGTTCTGTGGTTGGGTACCTACAAGAAAAGACCTCCGTCGAGGGAGGACCTCCGAACGAGGCCCCTCCGATGGCTAAGTTAGCCTCGTAGGTGAGAGTATTTCCGACACCTTCTCGGGCATTGGAGCTTTTCTTATATGTATTGTGAGTGGAGATCCACCACCCGAGAGCCCACCCCCACCCCCCCCCCCCCAGGGGTGGCTTTTATACCTGTCTGTCGGTGGCCAATTGTACTTTTTCCATCCATCCTTGCAGCATCCTTCGCTAGGGTGTTTAATGCTGTAGGCATCACCGACGGTCGTCCATGCTACGGGCGAGCATGTGGCATGTCATTTCAGCCTTGCTATCGTACGATCTCTTCAGATTCTTTGAAATTTGGTGGCGATTGCACGACACTTGATGATGCTACACATTAGGCTCATCCCCTCGTTGTGATGCATTACTTGTCAATTTATTTGGCTGCGAGGAAATGACTGGGAGTGGATGGTGCTGGAGGTTTATACATTACTGGTCGAGGTGTGGTTCTCATCCTTCGGATATCTTGGTTGAATTGCTCCTCCTAGATTCGGGCGAAGGAGATTCCAGCCATCAAGGGGTAGGGCTGCCGTGTTTTTATTTCTCCTCTTATTTTTGACTTTAGTCCTTCGATGAATGTCCCTAATAATTACTTTTCAGACCAATCATAAGCTTAGCTAATCTTTCAAATCTGGTATTGTATTCTTGGATTATGGAGGTTTATCGGATATTCGTGAGTTGACCGCCGATGTTCTCATACTCAGATGGTCCAAAGTGGATCAGTAGCCCGCTCTTAAATTGTCTCCACGTCATGACTCCTTAGGTGTGCTCAAGCCAATTATACTATTGTATTGTATCTCCCTCGAGGTGGATGGCAGCGATGTCCACTATGGAAGCCTCCGGTGTATAGTGATAATGGAAGTAGCATTCCACACGCGAAAGCCATCCCATCGGGTCTCCCTCTTCCCATTAAGGGAAGTCCACCCTCATGCATGGTTGCGTCAAATCAGTGGCTTCTTCTTCCTTTCCTTCAATGAACTCTCAATGAACTCCCAGCATTCTTCCGGTGAACTCCCAACAACTTGTCAGCGAACTCCCGACAAACTTCTGGTGAGTTCTCGATGAGCTCCCAATTTCCTTCGGTGAACCCCCGACAAACTTCCAGCATTCTTTCGACGAACACCCGTCGAGCTTACGACACCGATGAACTTCCTGGCAAACTTCTGGTGAGTTCTCGACGAGCTCCCGACAAAATCGTCCGAACCTCGCCAACCTCCGATGAACTCCCGGCGAGCTCCCATTACGTCGTTCGAACCTTAGCCCGATGCTCAAACTTAACTCCGGCCCAACATATGATTATACTGCTCTTTATTGTCGTAGTTAATCCTGCATCATTTTCTTTAACACATAAGTTAGATCATAAAACCCATCAATTGATTTTATCATCAAAATCTGAGATTCAACAATCTCTCCCTTTTTGATGATGACAACCAATTGATGATGGAGTTAACCTTAACTCCCCTATATATATGCCATAGGATAAATACAACAAACATGAATTCAAAAGAAACTATCACTTTTGAATTCAAGTATAGTATTTTCATAATTGAACCATTCATGATACCATACATTATAAAAATTTTAAAACATTCATTTTCTTGGCATCAGATAAAAATTTCAATCATTATATTCACAATATAACCATGTTATCAATTATGATATAGTAAATATAATCATTCATTTCAACTATTTAAAAGATGTCAAAATATATCTCTTATGTCATGAATTATGTCATTTCTTCCCCTTTGTCATCAATAAAAAGGAAAATTGCTCAATTTATATTTGAACATTTATCATAAATATTTATTATTTTTGAATATTTATCAAAAATATTCAAATATACAATTTATCATTTGTCATCAATATTCTATCTCTCCCCCTTTTGTCATAAAAAAGGAGAAATGTTCAACATAACTTTTCTAAACAATTATTCAAAATAAATGTTCATTATATGATAAAATTTTAAACACAACATTTATCATATGTTATCAATCATGTTATTTCTCCTTGATATAAAAAAGGAGAAATATTCACTACATATTTGAATACTAAGTGTTCTATACATATGTCAACATATTTATCATAAATATTCATTACACAAAGAAAGAAATCTAGTCCATTCTCCCCCTTAGTAAAAAAAAATAAAGTTTAATCCATTTCGTATCAAATTATTTTCTTCCCCTTTGTAAATAAAATAGAAGAAGAAGAAGGGGAGGGGTGTCAAAGATCCAAAAATGAAGTATCTCAAAACAAAATAAATTATTAAGAGAGGGGATACATTTAAAAATATTCATGAATCCAAGAATCAAAATATTGAAAGAGACCTAATGAATTTTATCACAAGAGAATTTTAACTTATATTTTTTTTTTTGTAAATGTCAAAAAAATAATCAAGTGAAACCATTTCAAAGGATAGCTCAAAAAGTTAAGAAATCTAAGAAAAATATAAGAGCTACTCATATCATCTCATATAATATCAAGAAATCCTCATTTAAGCAAATTGTTCCCCTTGGTTTAATGATTTTATTGTAATTTTCTTCATATGTAATTGAAGAAGGTTTTTCATATGTAATTTTCTTCAAGCAAATTGTTCCTCATTTAATGATTTTATTGTAATATAGTAATTTTATCTCCCCCTTGGTCATTGTAAATAATGAAAATGAGTCCTGGGAGAGTAAATAATCTTGATTCGTTCAATGTAAATCTTAATACATATAATTCATTCAAATAATTCTTCTTAATAAAATGGAAGAATGATCTTGATTAAAAATCTTAAATTAAGAACATAAATCTCTTTTTTATTAAAAAACATAGAGGTTAAAGATAATTTTTATAAAAAATAAATCAAGTGAAGAAGTCAACGAGAAGTTTTAAGAAAATCATTCAATTTTCAACTCATCGTAAATTTAAGAAATATTAATTTGATGATATACCGTACATGAATATAAGGAAGTCATAAATGAATCATATTATGAAGAATATTAATACAAATCATGAATACCAAAAGATATAATTTAATTTGATAGATTTTCTTTTAGGTCAAAAAGAAATTTTATGAGATCAAATAATAAGAAGGATCTCGTTTCATATAGATAGTTTTCTTTTATGAAACAAAAAGGTCCTAGTAAATAATCTTGATTTTTATAAAGTTATCAAATTATGATTTTCAAGATGTCAAGATCCTGATAAGACCCTTTTTATGGTACGTCGCATAGGAGAAAAGAAAAAAATTTTGATTTATATATAGAAAATTTCAAGTTATCAAAATCATAGTTCTTAATGAAAATATCAAGTTATAATATCATAATCTCTTTGGTAAAAAAAATTATAGAAATAAAAAAATAATTCTCATATAAGATGTCTCAAGTCAAAAATCATGAGAAAGTTTATGATTTGGCCAAAAAAAAAATCTTATTCAAATTTCAATTATCAAAATCATTTTTGTAGTTCAAGAGATTCAACATTAATCATAACACTTTATCTCTTACTAAAAACTTGATTGAGAAATTTTCAAAGAAATTTTTTTCCTCTTTTTAGTTATTTAAATCTATATGATTTGTTTCACACAAAAATTCCTTCACCTTTTATGTCAAATTCATGCATTGATTGTCATTTAAATTCTAGTTTCATCTAAAAAGAAATCATCAGGATCATTAAAATAAGTAAAATATTTTTAACCTTTTAAATTTAAAAATCAAGTATCATTTCTAAAAGAAATTATAAAATATTTTCAAACAAAAACTTTGATTTATTTCAATTCCAATTATTTTTAGAGTGAGTTACCATGCTCATTTTATTCTCATTAAATGTATTTTTAATTTTTAAAAAAATACTAGACAATAAAGCATGATTTTTCTTTCCTTTTTTATAATGTTCTATAATCAAATTCTATCATTCAATAATATCCATTTAATCATACAACCTATATTTCAAGTTACTTCTTCAACATTATCAAGGCCATTACAATAACACATCAAAATGATAAAATATCTTCAAAGCAAAAATTCAACCAATCTTAATTCCAACATGTAAATGAGTCTAACTTTTTACACATAGTAAGGAGTTGACAAACTCATTTCAAAAAAAATTATTTATTTCAAGTCTATCTAATATAACATTCAAATCATACAACTATTCAACCATCAATCATTCATAACATTTTGGTCATTTAACAATAGTCTTTCCAAATATTCAAACCAATGATTTTGAACTTATTATTCAATCATCATCAAAATCTCATTTATGTTAATTTCAATATATTTTTCAATAACTATGGTTCTTTGGTTCTAGTTTGTTTTCATACTTATATGTGCTGGCTATGCATCATCAAGATTAATTGTATAATGATGACTATTTTCAATAAAAGGATTTGTTATAATAGAAACAAGGTTTATTAAGCCTCAAACATCTTAATTCAAATAATTTTTCTTATTTTAGCTAGGAAGCTTGATAAGTAAGTTAGATCACAAGTTAAATGGCTTGAGCATCCATAAAATATCATTCCATTTTGCTTCTAACTTTAGTTTAGTGACAAACCTATAAGAAAGATTTAGGTACCCATTTTACAGTGGGACCTATATGAAGAAATTTGTCTTTCTTATCTAATGGTTTTTGGTTATTTGTTGTTCCCTCAAGAACCCAAACTAATTTGTGAGGACTATAGTTTTTGAATAGACACTTGTAAGCCATATGTCATAATCTACTATAAAATTATATTTAATTTTTTGTGGTAAATTTAAGATAGGTCCTTTAACAAAAATAGTTGGTTTTTGTTGAATGTTACCAACAAAGTCTATGTCATTTCTTCTATTAATATGACCCTTATTGATAAGGATCATATTTAGGGATTTATTCTCTGTTTCAAATTTTTTTAATGTAGTCTTAAGCATGATATTTTCTTCTTTAACACTATCTAGTGTTTCACATTTAGAACAAAAATTATGTAATGGTAAAGTATCATATGCAAGGTTTCATGTTTGGTGCATGTATTGTGTGATGGTGCTACTTTATTCATTTCATCAAGTTTACTAACTAATGATGCATGCTTTACCTTAAGTAATTTATAGGATTTGCTAATCTTTCTAAATTCATCATAATAACTCATTAAAAGTAAAAGAGCTTTCAGATGGGTTACTTACCTCATCATGGTTGGTCATTAGCGCGAGATCTTCCATTTATCATGATTGTGTTCATCTTTGGAGCGCCTCGGCTTCTTGCATTTATAGCAAGAAGTTTTATCCATCTGTAAATCATTCTTATGGTTCAAATTAATTAATTTATTCAGTTCATTTGTCAAATGTTCAAAGTTCACATCACTCGAGATTTCACTCGAGGAGTCATGTGTTCTCTTTAGTTTCAATTCCTTCCTGTCCTTTGGAAGGTGTTCTTGGGTTCTCAATGTCAAATTTTTATTGCTCGTAGGAAGGTATTCTTATTGTTCATTTTTGTAAGACATTTTGTTTAATGATTCATTTAGATTTAGTGTGCTTTCATGTGTTAATTATAATGTATGTCAAATCTCAAAAGCCGAATCACAAGAGGAAATTCAATCAAATTTATTTTTGTTGAGAGCATAATATAAGGCATTCATAGCCTTGGCATTTAAAGAAAATATTTGTTTTTCATAATCATTCCAATCATTTATTGGATTGGATGACTTTTAAAAAAAAAATTAATAATACACCACAAATCAAAATCTATCAAAATTAGAAAGATGCACATTCGAATATTTCAAGATGTGTAGTCTGTTCCATTGAATATAAGAGGACATGTGATAGAAAGTCCCTCTTGATTGCCAATAAAAGTTATTTCTTCTATATTTTAAGCAAATTAGAGAGAAAGTGGCTCTGATACCAATTGTTAGGATCAAAGCGGCACTAAGAGGGGGGGGAGGGGGGTGGCGTGAATTCGTGCTTATAAAAATTTCACTCAATAAAAACCATATCGGAAATGTGTTTAAGTATAAAGATGTATTTAAGCATAGAGATGCGTTTAAACGTAGAGATATGTTTAAGCGTAGAGATATTTGTAAGAGTGCAAGCAAAGGTAGTAGACAATTAAGCAATGAATATAAAGAGCAGAAAAGATGAAGCAAACCAATTTTATAGTGGTTTGGTCCCCTTGACCTACGTCCACTCCCTATTCCTCTTCACAGATTCGTTGCCACGGCTTCGAAATCCGTGGATCGATTTCCGCTTCTTGGGCAGAAGGGAAGGGTGCTGCAAAAGAATAAAGAAGGAAGGGGATTATACACGCACGGGGATTATAAACAAACAAATAAGGAAGGGAATAGATGAGCTCTAACAGGAATATGATCAGGAATATGATCTTTGATTTTCCATTTCATAAAATACAGATTGGATTCATTAATGAAACAAAATATAGCACAACAAACAAGCAAACATAATGTTGTGCTAATGGGAGCTGCAAGCCCTTTGCTGATAACAAGGCTCGAGCACTGCACTAGCATAACAGGACTAGGTTAGCCCGCCCCGACCTCATCCCAGTATCACCTTCCTTGATTTGAGTCTACACTTACTTGCTTCCAAACCTAAACTAATGCTAGGCTCTTGTTTGGTTCTTCGAAGACACCAGCGCAGAACTCAACGCTGCAATCAGAATAAGAGGGCTGCTTTAGATGCCTACTTTAAGTAAGAATTTCGCTAAACGCCGCGCAACTCGGTGGTTGCTTGGCGCCCGCCAAGGCACATACGTGACGCGGCTGAAAGAGTGTAGCGGCGCTAGCCGCACAACTCGGTGGTTGCTTGGCCGGTGGTTGCTTGGCGCCGCGCAACTCGGTGGTTGCTTGGCGGCATGCGTCAGTGCCGGCCGACAAGCTATAGTTTAGCGCTTTGGAATATGGTTTCAAGTTGGCTAGTTCATCGTATCTAATAGCTCGGGGTCGGCAAAACAGATGACTTGAAAACGGAGATTGATTAATGGAGCTTGCTGCTGACTCTTTAACCGATCCTTTTCTTTCTTCAGATCCAGATGTAGCTCCATCTTCTGCTTCGTATAGGGTTGCAGTCACAGATTGGAATCGTTTCGCGCGACAGGGAAGGGCTCCGAAAAGAACGGCCTCTCAACCACCTTCATTCGTTTTGCGTGTGCTTTTGTGTGTGTTACGCATGCCGGTAAGTTTCATCGTCCGTTCTTTTCGGAAGGCTAGTCCACTTTTTTTAATGCAAAAAAGTGCTTGTGTCATGATTTCCGTAGCGGTTAAGTTAAGCCTTTAGATTCTCTGTTAAAGCTTTGGATTTCGGTTCGCATCGAGGAAATAGGGATGCAGGTTAATCACCCCCGTATCTCGCATCCAGGGTAGTTCCCAATCACAGGTTTAGGAGATAACATTTATAATTCTCTCAGCTCTCCCTTAAATAAAAACTAGATAAGAAGAAATGAGGGGACCTCTCAAAGGATTGCAATAGCGTTTTCACAAGTTTTTCACTCTTGATTCTTGCTAATTTACTAGCAAGAAAAGGTGGGGTATTTATAGGCCCCAAATGACTTCAAAAGTGGAGCCAAAAATTAATTTTTTAGTATTCTCGAGTTGCTAGTCTCGAAGACTATGTTCTGGGCGGTTCAGTCGCCTGACACAATCTGACAGACTGTGTTTGGGTGGTTCAGCTGCCTAATAGTCTGGGAGACTGTGTCTGGGTGGTTCAACCACCTTACACACCTTCGAAGATTGTATCACCTTGGAGACCGTGTCTTCGAAGATCGTATCTTATCTGACCTTGGGTTACTAAAATAACTTTTATAATAAGTCCAAATCAGTCCCAATTAAGGCCTAATGGTCTCTTAATTAAGTTAGTAAAAACTAACTCTCATTATGATGCTAACTACAACTCTCAACACACAATCTTCATTGTTCGACCGTCTCTTGGCGAACTCCCGGCATCCTTTCGATGAACCCCCGATGAGCTCTCGATTTCCTTCGGCGAACTCCCAACGAACTCCCAGCATTCTTTCGGTGAGCTCCCGACAACCTGTCGGTGAATTCTCGATGAACTTCCCGATAAACTTCTGGTGAGTTCTCGATGAGCTCTCGATTTCCTTCTGCGAACTCCCAATGAACTTTCAGTATTCTTCCGGTGAACACCCGGTGAGCTCTTGACAACCTGTCGGTGAACTCCCAATAAACTTCTGGTGAGTTCTTGGAGAGCTCCCGATAACATCATCCGAACCTTGGCCAACCTCCAGCTAACTCTCGGCAAGCTCCCATTGCGTCATCTGAACCTCGGCCTGTTGCTCGAACTTGACTTCGGCCCAACATCTGATTGTACTGCCCTTTACTATCACGGTTAATCCTGCATCATCTTCTTTAACACACAAGCTAGATCATAAAACCCATCAATTGATTTCATCATCAAAATCTAAGATTTAATATTGTTCTCATGAAAATCATGTATGTCCTTGATACGATTGTGCCCACGCCGGAGGAAGGGGCAAGCGAGGATGAGATTGCTCGCTATGTGAAGTCTATAGAGGATTCCACCTTAGCAAAATGCTATATGTTGGCCTCCATGACTTCTGAGTTACAGAGGCAACATGAGAGCATGGATGACACTTCCATCATTCTTTATCTTCGCTAGCTGTTTGAGGGAAGAACTCGAAGATATGAGATATCCAAAAGTCTCTTCCCAGCCAGGATGACAGAAGGGGCATCAATTCAGAATCATATCCTGAAGATGATAGAGTGGATCGAGAAACTCGCTTGTCTAGGAATATCCTAGAGGATAGATAACCTGTGTGTTGATCTTATACTTTAGCACATGCCAAATTTCTTTTCTCACTACATCATGAACTTCAACATGAGTAAGTTTGATGTGACTCTTCTTGAGCTCCTCAATATGTTGAGGGAAGCTGAAAGTGTCATCAAGAAAGAGAAGCAAATTCTCTATATTGGTGAGACCAAGAAGAAAAAGAAAGCTAATAAAACCCTTAAGAAGGGCAAGGGTATGGATAGACCGGATAAGGCAAAGTTTACCAAGAAAGACCTAGCAAAGGACAAAGGGTAGTGCTTCCACTATGACAAAGACGAGCACTGGAAGAGGAATTACAATGATTACCTTACAGAGAAGGCAAAATAGAAGCTTGGAGAAGCTTTATGTATATTAATGATCAATCTCCATTTGTCATATTTTCATGGTAACAAATGGGTATTAGATACCAGGAGTGCTTATCATATCTATAATTCATTTCAGGTTCTGGCAAGGCCTAAGAGATTGGCCAGAGGCGAGATGAACCTCAAGATGGATAATGGAGCAAGAGTTGCTATAGTTATTGTTAGCGAGGTCAACCTACATCTGCCTGATGGAGTTACCATTGCAATAAATGTATGCTATTATTTTTTTATTATCAAAAATATTATTTCCATCTCGTGTTTGACAGTTAATGGATCTAAAGTAGTTATTGAGAATAACAATTATCCAATAATTTTGGATGATGAGATCATCACAAGAGAGACTTTGATTAATGGCTTATATGTACTACATATTTTTTCATACATCATGAATGTAAGTATGTCCAAGAAGAAATGTGAAGAGGTGAATAAAGCATACCTATGGCATTGTAGGTTATCATATCTATGAGGGAAGGATTCAAAAGTTACTGAAAGATAGATACTTAGATCCATTCGACTATGAGTCGTATGTAACTTACGAACCTTGCCTTCTTAGAAAGTTGACCAGTTCTCCTTTTGGTAGAACTAGACAGAGAGCCACCAAGTTATTTGAACTTATACATAGTGATGTATGTAGTCTCATGTCGACTCAAGCTATAGGTGGTTACTCATATTTCATTATATTCACTAATGATTTATTTATGTACGAACATATGTACTTGATGAAGTACAAGTCTGAGGCCTTTGAGAAATTCTATGAATATAAGAATGAAGTAGAGAACCAGATTGAAAAGAGTAGTCAAACTCTTCGATCAGATTGAGGAGGAGAGTACTTGAGTACATAGTTCACATGTTTCCTCAAGGACCATGGGATTCTATCCCAGTGAACACCTCCTTATACACCTCAGCTTAATGTTTATCAAAAAGGAGGAATCACACGCTGTTAGATATAGTGTGATCCATGATGAGTTACCTGACATACCCATCTCATTCTAGAGATATACCCTAGAGACCGTAGCATACCTTTTGAACAGGGTTATATTAAAGTCGGTAAGTATCTACACCATATGAGATATAGAAAGGGAAGAAGCTCATTCTTAAGGTGGTTAAATTTAGAGTTGTCTTGCCTATGTTAGAAGACAACTATGACAAGTTGGAATCAAGAACATAATGGTGCAAGTTCGTATGATACCCTAAGAAAACTTAAGGATATTATTTATATCATCTCGAGGACTAGAAGGTCTTTGTTGCTAAGAGGACTATATTCTTTGAGAAGGAATATGTTCTTAGTGGAAACAGTGGGAGTGTGATAGAGTTGAGTGAGGTTGGAGAACCTAGCTTAAGCATCATTCTAGAGCCCGAGTCTGTTCAGGTACCTAGAACATAAGTTTCAACTTTACGCAGGTCTAGTAGAGTATCTCACCCTCCTGAAAGATATACGGGACATATCAGTGATGATGACACTCAGGATATTGATCCTCAAACCTATAAGATGACTATTATGAGTATAGACTCAAGGGAGTGGCAAGAAGTCATGAATTTTGAGATGGATTCTATATACTTGAACAAGGTTTGGAACCTTGTGGATGCACCTAAGGGTATCATACCCATCGACTGCAAGTGGATCTTCAAGAATAAGATTGGAGTAAATGGAAAGGTGGAGACCTATATGGCAAGGTTGGTGGCTAAAAGATATCATCAAAGGCAATGAGTTAACTATGACGAAACCTTCTCACCCATAGCTATGCTAAAGTCTATTAGAATTCTTTTGACTATTGTACCATACTATGACTATGAGATCTGACAGATTGATGTGAAAATTATATTCCTCAATAGCAACCTCGAGGAGGTGTAGATGATACAACTAGAGGGATTTGTATTCAGGGAGAGTCCAGATAAGGTGTGCAAGTTGCTCAGGACTATCTATGGACTGAAGCAAAGATTGAAAGATAGTAAAGTGTATCCTAAAGTACTTGAGAAGGACTAAGGATCATTCACTGGTATATGAAGGAGGTAGCCTCCATGTTAAGGGCTACATGGACACGAGTTTTCAGTTTGACATCGATGATAGTAAGTCAAATTCAGGGTATATCTTCACCTTGAATGAAGGAGCAATAAGCTAGAAGAGTTCCAAGCAAGATATTACTACTAACTCGACCATAGAGGTAGAATACATTGTTGTAGCAGAAGCAGCAAAGAAAGGGTTATGGATGAAGAAGGTTATCAGAGATTTGGGAGTCATACTAAGCAGCATGGAGCCGATTCTCATATACTACAATAATAACGGGGTTATTGCTCAAACAAAGGAACCAAGGTCTCATCAAAAGTCCAAGCACATTCTAAGTGTTAGGACTGAATCGACACTGAGAGAGGGTGGGGGATAGGATGTGAATTATGAAAACGTTGGTTTGTAAAACTTCGTTCGATGAAAACTGATATCACTTAGAGTAAGTGAGCAGCTAAGTAAGTAGCAAAAGTAAACAGCAAAGAAGAGAAGGCATACCAATTTTATAATATTTCGATCCACGTGAATTACTCCACTCTCGATTCCTCTTCACTAAATGCCACCGACTTCCACTACTGATCTTTTTCCATTGGGTGAAGATCAACCACCTTTATTCTTACTATTCCATATAAGAATACCTGGGGTATTTATAGACCCCAAATGGCTTCAGATCTTAGAGCCAACAATTCAAACACCCCAAGATTTTGGAGTACGAGCGGTATCATAGTCGGCACCGAATGGTGCCATAGCTGAACAAAGCCCTAAAATCTGAGCTCTAGTGGTATCACTGGCCAGAATAGGCAGTACTACCACTGCTGATACCATCGCCAAGAACCTAGAAAAGTATGTTTTAGTACTTTTCATACCTTGGGCTATATCATCTTTTGACCTGGTTGTACCTCCTCCCAGGTCAATGAAATAAGCCTCCTAATAGGCTCAAATCAGCCTTAATTAAGGCTTAAATATGGTCCAATAGACCCTTAATTAAGTTGACATAATTACATTCAAAACTAACTCAATTAGAGCTCTAAACTACTTTGATCTAGATAAATTATTATAAAGAATGAATCACATGTTGTCTGACATGTCATTGGTTCATCCGGCGCTTCGTCCGACCCTTCGATGCATCATCCTCTCTTACGGCGTATTGTCCAATGGGCATGTTGACCTCCGCAACATCTGATCTCCTTGGCGCAATATCCGATCCTTCCAGCTCGATGCCCAAACTCATGGCACGAAGCCTTCTGCCGACATGATGACCAATTTTCTGATGTGTTCCACTCCAAACCAATAATTGATTCTTCCTTCTTTAATCAATTTACCTCTCCTTGATCGAAGCTAGTCTTGTGTCACCCAAGCGCTAGTTAGATTAAAACTTCATCAATCAATTTTATCATCAAAATTTAATATTCAACAATCTCTTCCCTTTTTTATGATGATAACTAATTGATAATGGAATTTAACTAAACTCCTCTTATCATTATGACATATCGATAGAAATTTTAAATTCAGAAAATTATGAGAATTGCATGCATCATAAAATTATGTTTATTGCATGCATAATTAAATTATTTTAAAATATCAAAGTATATCATGCCATGCATGATTCAAATTTCACGTTATCATCATAACTTCTCTCCCTTAAAGTTCATCATATCATACATGAGTAAATCATCATCATAACTTCTCCCCCTTTCTAATCAACAAAAAGGAGAAAAGTGCAACATACAAGTTATTGAAACAAGCAAGCTAGCAATTTTTGAGATGGGTAAGTTTTGCAATTTTTTGCTATTCTATAGATGTGTAACTAGTAAATTCTTTCTTCTTTTTTGAGAAGTGCAAGCTAGCAATGTTGCTTCTTCTTCTGCAACATGCAATCTAGAAAGTTTTATGTCCTTAAATTATGCAAGCTAGTAATACTTTCTCTCTCTTTGTCATAGTCAAAATGAAGGAAATAATACAATATTGTAATTCTTTTCCCTTTACAATAATTTCCAAATTATCACAAATATTCATAACAAAGATAAATTGATATCAATATTTAAATCATAGAAAATGAAATATCAAGCCCTGAATGCCAAAATACCATTAGTCATTTTTAATAATTTTCTTCTTTTGTAAATAGAAGAAATGATAGGAAACGATATGTAATCAAGATAATGATTCAAAAAATGTATAAGAAGAATTGATGTATTTGGGAGTTTTAGCATACCTAAGTTTAACATTCAAGCTAGCACTTTTGCTTTCTTTTGCATCAATGTTCTAATCATAACATAAGATATACAAACATAATACAAATGAGTCATATGAAAATCATAACATGAATGATATTAATATGGAAGATCAAGAAAGATGAATTCATTGATACCAGAAGACATGATTCATTTTTACAAATCTCCTCTTAAATAACACAGAAATCTTAAGAGATCAATCAAAGAAAAATTCTTGATTCATATAAAATTTCAAGTATCAAGTGTAAGATTTGAATAAAAACTCATTAAAATTCAAATCATCAAAATCACTTTCAAGATATTCAAAATGACATAAAATAGATTTAACAATGACTAAGGATCTCGTTATAGAAAAATTGAAAAGCTTTTAGAGATAGAGAATTTCTTTAACAAAAATCCATTCCCTTTTTAGTTGTGATTGATTTCATACAAGCATGTTCAAGTCTTTTAAAAACATGCATCATTGTCTAAAACCGAAAAACAAGCTTTATCATAAAAATCTTAAACATTTAGGCATAAACCATCTTTAAAAAAAGATTTAATAAAACAAAAAATCATCAAGTTTCAATGATATATATATATATATATAATTTTTAAAAAAAATACATTTCTTACTAACTTTTTTTTCATCAAATAATTTATGAAATACATTAAGTAATTCATTATAAGGTAAATAGTTTTGCTTGACTTACCTCGTTGTTGTGAGCCTCATCTTCACTAGTTTGCTCCTCATCTTTGGATGTACTTGATTCATCCGAGGTCGTATTGAGCACGCTCTTCTTCTTTTGCATCTTCTTCTTCAATTTGGGACATTCACTTTTGAAATATCGCGGCCAATTGCATTCATAGCAAGTTAGTTTATTCTTTTTAAGTTTATTTTTATTCTTTGATTTATGTTTTATGAACTTTTAAAATTTCTTGTGAGAAGTTCAAAGTCATCCTCATCACTTGAGCTTTTGCTTGAGTGGTCTTCTTTATTCTAAGTGCCAAGTCCTTCTATGGAAGTTTATTCGTATGTCCATCATATGTCATACATATCATTTCATAGGTCATTAATGACTCAATAAGTTCTTCAAATGAAAAATAGTTTAAGTCTGTTGCTTCTTGTATAGTAGTGACTTTTGGATCTTAATTTTTATGAAGAGATTTTAGAATTTTATTAACAAATTCAAGATTAGAAATATATTTACCAAGTGCTTTTAAACCATTGACGATATATATAAATCGGGGCGTATATCTCTCCAATGGTTTTGCTTGGTTCCATTCGAAACAATTCAAAACTATATATCAAAATATTTATCTTAGGTTTTCTAATTCTACTAGTGTCTTCATGTGTGATTTCAAGTGTATGTCAAATATCATGAGCAGTTTCACATATAGAAACACGATTGAACTCATTCTTGTCTAAAGCACAAAATAAGACATTTATAGCCTTATTGTTCAAAGAAAATATTTTTTTTCAAAATCATTCCACTCACTCATTTGACTGGAAGATTTTTGAAAGTAATTTTCAATAATGGTCTACAAATTAAAATCGATAAAAAGTAAGAAAACTCTCATTCAATATGTATAGTTCGTCCCATTGAAAATAGAGGACAAGTGATAATGTAACCCTCTTGATAGCCGAAAAAGTCATTTAGTCTCTTTTGGGTGTTAAACCAATTAAGAAAAAACTTGGCTCTCATACTCATAGTTATGACCGAATCATCATTAGGGGGGGGGGGGGAGATGGGTGTGTGTGGGGGGGGGGGGAGGGGGGGGTTGGGTGGTGTTGAATTAGTGTTTTTGTAAAAATATAGATTTGTAAAATTTTGTTCGATAATTAGAGTAAGTATAAAATAAAGTCAGCAGCTAAGTAAGCAACAAAGTAAATAGCAAAGAAGAGAAGGCACACTAATTTTATAGTGGTTCAGTCCACATGATCAACTCCACTCCCGATTCCTTTTCACTCGAGGCCACCGGCTTCCACTACTGATTTTTGTCCAATGGGTAAAGATCAAGCACTGCTTACACCTCTTTCTCCTTTTCTTAGGCTCAGGAGTGAATTATACTCCTTTACAAGTATTCCCTCACACTCTCCCTTAGAACAACCTCTAAGCTTCTAGAGAATAGAACTTAATTTTCTAACAGGGTTTTCACACAAGTTATTCAATCTCTATTCTTACTATTCCAAGTTAGAATACCTAGGACTTCTGTAGACCCCAAATGGCCTCAGGTCATGGAGCCAAAAATTCAAACACCCCAAGATTTCGGGGTACAAGTGGTACCACCGCTGGCACCAGGCGGTACCACCGCTGAACAGAGCCTGGGAATTTGGTTTTTGGCAATACCATCACCTAAAATAGGTGGTACTATTGTCGACTAGCAATACTACCATCAGCAAGTAGCGGTACCACCGCTAGGAAACCCAGAAAAGTATGTTTTTGCACTTTTCGTACCTTGGGCTATATCATCTTTTAACCTGGTAGTACCTCCTCCTGGGCCAACGAAATAAGCCTCCTAATGGGCTCAAATCAACCTTAATTAAGGCTTAATTATGACCTAATAGACCCTTAGTTGAGTTGGCCTAATTACATTCAAAACCAACTTAATTAGATCTCTAAACTACTTCGATCTAGATAAATTATTATAAAGCATGAATCACATGTTGTCTAGCATATCATTGGTTCATCCAGCGCTTCATTTAATCCTTCGGCACATCATCTTCTCTTGCGGTGTATTGCTTAATCAGCATGTTGACCTCCACAACATATGATCTTATTGGTGCAATGTCCGATCCTTCTGGCCCAATGCTCAAACTCATGGCATGAAGCCTTTTGTCGACATGATGACCAATCTTCTAACATGTTCTACTCTGGCCTAACAATTGATTTTTCCTGCTTTAATCAATTTATCTCTCCTTGATCGAAGCTAGTCCTGCATCACTCAAATACTGATTAGATTAAAACTTCATCAATTGATTTCATTATTAAAATTTGAGATTCAACACTGAGGATGTTCCACCTGATTAGATAGATCATAGCCCATAAAGATGTTGCAATGGAAAGAGTTTCATCCGAAGACAACATTGCAGATCCACTAATAAAGCCACTGGCTCGAACTATCTTTGAGCGTCATAGGGTCTAATAGGGATCAAACACATAAGTGATTGGCTTTAGGTCAAGTGGGAGATTGTTGATCATGATGAGATCACGATAATGAGACTGATTCACCTTTAAACACAGATTTTAAATAATCCCGATCAAAGGTTACTCGAGAGGGACATTGAGATAATTGGACATACTATTGTGTTATATACCCATCCTTATGATAGAGGCGGCTGGTCTCATAGCCACTTATGTGGAGATACTAAGGACATAGTACAGGTGCTCATTGGAGAATGAGTTCAATAATTGATCCACTTACGAAATGCTATATAGTTAATGATACCTAATGTTAGACAATAATTTCATAATCTCAGTTGTGTATATGGTCCTTAGATTTGAAACACCAAGGATGTCTTATTTGAGTATTCATTTTTTTGACACTGGACTTATAAATATGAAACGTTCTAGATATGGTATAACCGATTATCGAGATTAGTAGCCAATCTTACTAAGACAATTAAGTGTCAATAAAAGATTATACACTCTCGTTATCATGAAAGAAATATCTCGTATGCTCTTGCTCAGGTAAATCCTAGATCAGGTTGTTGGGATTGAGAGAAAAAGAGTTTTCTAGTGGAATCCGATTAGAGCGAAACTTGGACAAATTTTGTATATAGTCTGATAGTACTATACCTAATATATAATCTCTGAGATATTAGATTGATGAGGGACTATAGATACATGATAAATGAGGATAGATAGGTCTAATAGATTAGATCCCCTACACCATCTAGGGACTATGGCGCAATGGCCTAGTATGTCCATAGTCGATGAGTCAAGAGAATTGTTATGAGATAACAATTCACTAAAGTCAAAAGGAGTTCTAATAGGGAGGACTCACGGCCAGCTCAGTGTTGGGCCTAAAGAGTCACACAAATATTGTGGATGTTTCAACAAGTAGAGGATTGGATATGAGTTATCAAATTAGCCATTGTTCTCATTAGATGAGACTCAACATTGATGAAAACCTTGCATGAGGCCCAATTAGAGGCCAATTAAGATTATTGGATAGAGATCCAATAATCTAAGGAGTCCGGATAATTGGATAGAGATCTAACACCTAGTAAGGCAGGATCCATTAGGATTTATGGTGGCTCTCTATAAATAGGAGGCAGGGATGACACATGTGGAGATATGCTGCACATTTGGCCGCCCCCTCTTATTCTCCTCCCTTCCTTATCTTCTTAGTTGATCAGCCCTTCCATACGACGAGAGGATAGCGAAGAAGATAAGTTATCTTCTTCCATGAGTACTACGAGAAGATATGTAAGAGATACAAGTTTTGGGCTGCGGTTGGAGGAGCATCGTTGCAACGATATATTATATGGATACCGTTAGAGAGGAGAACATTTTACCTTCTTCATCCTCTCTATCTGGATCTAGAATTTCAAGGATATATAATCTCCCTAGGTAATCAATCTCTCACATATCATAGTTTTTTATCTTACAGAATTTTCATGCACCAATCTTTGCACAATGACTTGATACACATGGGAAACTTGTTTTGTTTTCTTTCTTCCACTATGCAAGTGATGCTCTGATGGTTTCCCAATAATCTAGCATTCCAGCATGTTATTTGATCATCTGGCACTTTGTTTGAATCTCTGACGTATCATCCTTTACTTCGACGTGTCGCTCGATCCATCGACATGTTGACTTTCCATACCATCCGATCTTTTAGCACATTACCCGATCCTTCTAGACCAATGCCTAAACTCATGGCATAAAGTCCATCCTTCAACACGTCGACCAATTCTTCGACCCAATGTCCAATCTCTAACATGATACTTTTTTGCTCTGTTGAATCTCGGATTTTGATGTTGAATTCAATTGATGGATTATTAATCTAACATGATTGTTAGAGTTGATTGATGAAGGATTAATTACGACAGAAGGATTATTACAATCAGGATTGGCCAAGGTCAAGTCCATGCATCGAGTCGATGCAGTTGGGAACTCGCTAGGAGTGCATCGGAAGCTCGCCGAGGTATCAGGATCTTGCCATGATGGTGTAAGGGAGTTTGCTAGAAGAAGACCGAGACTCATCGGAAGATTGTCGGGGGTAGCCAAAAAGCTTGTCGGGAGTTAGGATGGTCTTGTAATTGATGTTTGGCAATTATGATTATATTTAATTAAGTCATACTTAGCATCGTGCAGATCTAACTATTGCAGGATCAATGAAGTTACAATCAAATGATGGGCCAAGATAAAGCTTAGGTATCGAGCCAGGTTCGGACGATACGGTGGGATCTCGTCGAAAGTTCGCTAGAAGATTCGCCAAAGGAATCAAGAAGCTCGCTGGGAACACGAAGGGAGATTGCCGGGAAGAAGATCGAAGGACTTACCGTAAGATTGTCGGAGGTTGCCGGATTATGCAGAAGTTAGATTTATTTAAGCTTAATTAGTTATTAAGTTGTAATCATTGAGTCTTAGTTAGAAGTTGAGTCCTAATTGTGTTAGATTTGGAAGGAATCCAAATCAACTCAATAAGACAACTGGATCCACTACTGGATTTGGTTGAGCTGAGGTTGAGCTCAATCAGTTGACCAAAGAGATGTCAACGTAAAAGTCAAGCCGAAATTTGAAAAGTGGCGGGAACCACTTTTGCGGAGAATCCGATGGGTAAACCGCTGGTGAGTGATGGTTGGACCGCCCGTACCACAGAATCCGAGTGGCGGGTAGCACCTTTCTGTGGGTAAACCACCCATATCACAGAATCCGAGCGGTGGCCAGCGGTTGACGACGGTAAACCGCTTGGGACGGTGGGTAAATTGCTCGTACCCGATTTTTCCGGGTATGTTGGATTTTGGCTTCAATTTTGAAGCTAGTTTGGGGCCTATAAATATCCCAAGTTTTCTTGCATTCAAAACACACTTTTTGGGGGATTATATTCTGAGAAAATATTGTACATGATTTATAAGAAAAAGAAAAAGGAAGAGAGAGAGCTTAGAGATAGTAACTTTTTAAGTCTCCCTTGTAAGCAAGTGTACGGGTTTGATCTTCACCCAAAGAAGATTAGTAGTGGACGGCGGTGTGCCTCAAGAAGGAGGACTCGGGAGTGGACGTAGGCCTTTGGCACCGAACCACTATAAAATCGTGAGTAGTTTCTTTGCTTTAAATTACTTATATTTTCTTGTATTGACGTTTCTTATTTAACTCGCTCTTTGAAAGTAAAATTTTTATGTTGTTTATCTTTCTAGTTTACTTATCAACTTTCATTCAAACACTCATTCGTTTTTACTAAAAACTAAAATCTTTCATTTTCATACTTTGGTTTAATCAAAAATGATTTCATTTAAAATGAAAATATATACTTGCACTAATTCAACACAACACCCCCCCCCCCCCCCCCCCCCCCCCCCCCCTACTTCAATTGATCCTAATAGTTAGTATCAGAGCAAGGTACTTACTCTTTGGATTAATACCCACTTGAGTAAATAGCTTGTTTTGACATAAATGAGGGACATTCCATCTCACGTCCTCCCATGTTCAATGGGATGGATTACACGTATTGGAAGATAAGGATGTATATTTTTTTTATCTCTTTAGACTTTAATCTATGGAATATAGTTGAGAATAGATTTAAAAAATCTTTCAAACCAATAAATGAGCTAAATGATTTGGAAAGAAAGAATTTTTCTTTAAACGCAAAGGCTTTGAATGCTTTGCCCTTGATATGAATGAGTTTAATCGTGTTTCCGCTTATGATTCGGCTTTCGATATTTGGCATACTTTGAAAATCATACATGAAAGTACAATTAATATAAATGAATCAATTAATGAAATGCATTACAAAGATGAACTTGAAGAATACCTTCCAAAGAACAAGAAGGATTGTGAACTAAGAATGACATATGACTCCTCGAGTGAAATCTCGAGTGATAAGAACCTTGGACATAAACTTTTGACAAATGAATTGGAAAAATTAATGAACTTGAACCTTATAAAAATTATGGACATAACATCTTGCTATGAACGTGAGAAGCCGAGGAGCTCCAAAGATCAAATGCTCAACCTAGAAGTGGAGAACCTTGCTTTAATGACGATCGAAGATGAGGTTAGTGAGTCTTTAAATATTTTATTTTTAAAATTATTAAATATATTTGATGATTTGTTCAATGAGTTTAAAAAACATAGCAAGTCTTTTAAGTCACTTAAAGTTGACATGATTTGATAGTTAAAAGATTTGATGAAATGCATGACTCCTTAGCATCACATAAACCATGTTTAAAATGCGATATACTAGATAATGTTAAAGAAGAAAATTGCATGCTTAAAACAACACTAGAGAGATTTGAGATAGGGAATAAATCCCTAAATATGATCCTTGTCAATAAGGGTCATATTAATAAAAGACATCGCGTAGGCTTTGTTGGAAATATTCAACAAAAGTCAACCATCTTTGTAAAAGGACCTACATTGAATGTACCACCAAGAGTTAAGTGTAACTTTTCTAGCAAATTAGGACATAAGGTAAACAAATGCCTTTTAGAAAATGTAGTTCACACCAACTTGTTTGGGTTCCAAAGAAAACTTTGCACAATGAAAGCAAACTAGAAAAGAAAGATAAAATTCTTTATGGAGGACCCAATGTAAAATAGATGCCTAAATCAAATATATCTTTCTTGTAGACTTGTGTCAAAATTAAAGCTAGGAGCTCGAATAATATTTTAGATGTCAAGATATATAACTTGAGATCTAACATTCTTTCAAGCTCACTAGCCTAAATATTAACAAGATTAATAATAAAAATAAATTTTTATTATGATTAATCTTGATGATACATGACCATTGCATACTATAATTAGAACAAAGAAATGTTAGTTATCTTGAATAAAAATCATCTGTATAAAATGAGATTTTGATGATGATTGAAAATAATTGATTTGGATGTAAAGACTTTTATTAAATGATTCAAATATTGACTAAGTTTGTGGAATGATTGTTACATTGATTGAAATATCATGATGATTGAATGTTACATTGATTGAAATATCATGATGCTTTTTAAGTAGTTTTAAAATAAGTTTGTCAACTCCTTGCACTATGTGTAAAGAGTTAGACTCATTTAAATATTGATATTGAGATAGGTTAAATTTATACTTTGTCTTATAGTAATAACGTGTTGAAATGAAATTTAGTTTTTTAGTCTTAAACGAAAAATCATTGATTTGAAAATTATTCTTGAAAGAAATCACATAAAACAACCAAAGGGAGGATAATTAATCTTAAAAATATTTCTATCATATGAATCCTTCAACAAGAGATAAAATGATACTATTATTGTTGAATCTCTTTACTACAAAGATAAATTAGAAAAACTTCTAGCTATTTTCTTTTGGAAAATAATCTATGATGACTTTAATGAAATTTTCTGAAAATCGATTTTTGATGATGATTTTGGATATGTTTTCAAATGATTTTGTTTTAAAGAATGGATATGTTTGAATCTATCCAACTTCATTGATATTTTACTTTTGATTATTTGATAACTTAAATCATGATCTTGAAATCTTGAAAATTATAATTTGAGATCTATTTATTCACTAAGATTTCTACCCTTTATTAAAGAAAAGTTTTCATCCTAATCATGATCTTGACTTCTCAATATTTATAACTTGATATTACTATAAGAATCATGATCCTTCTTATTTTGTCTCCTAAGATTTCAAAAGCTTTAAAATTTCATCTAGAAAGAAATGTGTCAAAATAAATCATGTTCTTGGCATTTATGTTTTGATAATAATATTCTTCATGACATGATTACTTATGACTTTCTTCTTAATATAACTTATTACCAAAATTAGCATTTCTTAAGTTTGTGATAAGTTGAAAATTAAAAGAGATTTATATTATCATGAATATTTCCTTAATTTCTTGACTTGACTTATACGTTATAGGAATCACATTATTGATCTCTATAAAAAGGAGATTTATGATCTTAACAATTATAATTAAAAAAATTATCAAGATTATTCTTCTATTAAAAAGATTTATCTTAGATAAATTAAGATTATCCCCTAAGATTCATTTGTATTATTTACAAAAAAGGGGGAAAGAAACTTATTAAACAAAATCATGTCTTTTAGATTTGAATTTTTAATGACATGATATCTCTTATACTTTTTGGCATAAATTGAACATGGATGAAAAGAAATTATGCAATCATATTTCTTTCTCGACAATAACAAAAGGTGGGAGATAAAATTTTTAATATGATTATAAGCAAACATTGAATGATGAACAAGTGCTTAGAAGAAAATTTGAACTTTCTAAATGCATACTAAATATTAGGTTTACAATTTGAGCTTAATCTACTATCATATTTTCTTTTAAAATTCATGATGATAATTATCAAAATCTACATGAGATATGATTTGCTTGATTTGCTACCTTGCTTGAAATTTGCATAAGATAAATTAAATTACATGGGTAGCTCTTGATTTTTTTTCTTGGATTTTGGAATTCAAATCAATAAAATTAAGTATTTTTGGGATGCTTTTCACTTCTCTACCTTCGTATTCACACAAAGCAAAGAAAGGAAATCACTAGCATTTCAATAGACTAATAAGTCTATTGATTTCATTTTGAATCTCTTGAAAGTGATTTTGATGATTTTGAAATTAAATGATATCATGATTTTGATT
This sequence comes from Ensete ventricosum, assembly GCA_029747655.1. Classification (NCBI taxonomy): domain Eukaryota; kingdom Viridiplantae; phylum Streptophyta; class Magnoliopsida; order Zingiberales; family Musaceae; genus Ensete; species Ensete ventricosum. The sequence continues at coordinate 22,971,754 of JAQQAF010000001.1, read as the reverse complement.
TATTAGAATTATAACTTAAAATCTTTATAAATCAAATCTCTTATGTCTTCTCATATTATTTAAAAGGATATTTTTGCATAATTATGATCTTGACAACTTGAGAATTATTATGCATAAATCAAGATATTCTATGATTTATTTCTATTCACAATTTATCTTTATTAAATTAAATATCTCATCCCTATGGTAATTGTTCTTGATATATTTCATGTGATGATTGGTATATTTCTTGATATGTTTATTGAAAAATGATATAATGGGAAAAGTTTTGCACTATAGTAACTATCCCCTCTTTTTGACAATGGCAAAGGGGAAGCAAAACTTGTTAGCTTGTAAAATTGCAAGCTTGAACAATGCAAAGGAAGCAAAAATTTGCTAGCTTGCACTTCCCAAAAGAGAAGAAAGAATTTACTAGCTTTATTTGCTATATTTTCTTGAAATTTACATGAGAGAGATTTGTTGAGCTCATATTCTAAATATTTTTTAAAATTTTTATATCTACAAGATTAAGGTTGAAAGTTAAGAATGCTAAATCATGAAAATATATAAATTATTAATCTAGATTTTATGATATTAAGCTTTTTGTGATAATATTTTTGAAAACCTTCTCCATGTTTTTTATCTTACAAAAAGGGGGAGAAAATTTGCATGAATATGTGCTACGTTTAAAATTTATAAGAGATAATTTTTGGAATCAAGAGATGACTTTTGCTACACTTGAAATACATAAGTAGTCTTTAAATCTCTTGAACTTTTGAGCTCATATTAATATTACTTTTAAAATTTATTAAGAGCTCTTCTCATGATGAAATGATTTAACAACACCTCCCTTGTTTCTCTACTTATTAATTATAAAGGGAAAGAAAATTTTATAATGCATATACTAAGGCGGAGTAATATCATCATGTGTTTTGAAATTATTAGTCATACATTTCACATTTTTGTTGATGACAAAGGGATAGAAATATATATATTGATGACACAAGACATTGAAAATTATTCATTGATAACACTTGATGATATAACTTGGATATACAATTTATGATTTGATAACTTGATGTAAATTTGTGTTAAAATTTGCATAGAATGTTGATTGCTTGAATTTAAGAGTGTGTGACTCTCTTAAATTTAAGTGGTATAGATTTAAGGGGAATTATGATTAACTTATGTTATCAATTAATTGTCATCATCAAAAAGGGGGAGATTGTTGAATCTCATATTTTGATGATGAAATTAATTGATAATTATTAATCTAACAGGATTGTTAGATTTGATTAATATAGGATTAATTACGACAGAAGGATTATTACAATCAGGATTGGCCAAGGTCAAGTCCATGCATCGAGTCGATGCGGTTGGGAACTCCCCAGGAGTACGTCGGAAGCTCGTCGAGGGTATCGGGAGCTTGCCAGGATGGCGTAAGGGAGTTCGTTAGAAGAAGACTGAGACTCACTGGAAGATTATCGGGGATAGCCGAAAAGCTTCCCGGGAGTTAGGATGGTCTTGTAATGGATGATTGGAAATTATGATTATCTTTAATTAAGTAATAATTAGCATCGTGCAGGTCTAACTATGGCAGGATCAATGAAGTTACAACCAAATGATGGGCCAAGATAAAGCTTAGGTATCGGGCCAAGTTCGGACGATGCGGTGGGATCTCGTCGGAAGTTCGCTAGGAGATTCGCTGAAGGAATCAAGAAGCTCGCTGGGAACGCGAAGGGAGATTGCTGGAAAGATGACCAGATTATGTGGAAGTTATGTCTTATTTAAGCTTAATTAGTCATTAAGTGTTGTAATCATTTAGTCTTAGTTAGAAGTTGAGTCCTAATTGAGTTGGACTTGGAAGGAATCCAAATCAACTCAATAAGGCAACCGGATCCACTACTGGGTTTGGTTGAGCTCAATCAGTTAACCAAAAAGCTGGTCAACGTAAAAGTCAAGCTAGAATTCGAAAAGTTGAGGGAACCATTTTTACGGAGAATCTGACGGGTAAATCATCGGTGAGCGACAGTTGGACCACCTATACCATAGAGTCTGGGTGGCGAGTAAACCGCCCATACCATAGAATCCGGGCGGCGGCCAGCGATTGACGACGGGTAAACCACTTGGGACGGTGGGTAAATCGCCAGTACCCCGATTTTTCCGGGTATGTTGGATTTTGGCTCTGGTTTTGAAGCCAATTTGGGGCCTATAAATATCCCAAGTTTTCTTGCATTCAAAACACACTTTTTGGGGGATTATTTAATGAGAAAATATTGTGTGTGATTTGTAAGAGAAAGAAAAATGAAGGGAGAGAGCTTAGAGATAGTAACTTCTTAAGTCTCCCTTGTAAGCAAGTGTAAGGGTTTGATCTTCACCCAAAGAAGATTGGTAGTGGATGCCGGTGTGCCTCAAGAAGGACTTGGGAGCGGATGTAGGCCTTTGGCACCGAACCACTATAAAATCGTGAGTTGTTTCTTTGCTTTAAATTGCTTACATTTTCTTGTATTGACATTTTCGATTTAACTCACTCTTTGAAAGTAAAATTTTCATGTTGCTTATTTTTCAGGTTTACTTATCAACTTATCAAATTTCATTTAAACACTCGTTCATTTTTACCAAAGACTAAAATCTTCCATTTTCATACTTTGGTTTAATCGAAAAGGATTTCATTTAAAACAAAAATCTATACTTGCACTAATTCACCCTCCCCACCCCCCAACACAACCACCACCCCCCCCCCCCCCCTAGTGCCAATTGATCCTAATAGGCTGAACGTATTCTCCTACTTCGATAATTTACCTTGTAATGGTTCGTGTCTGTGATCGAAGTTTTTTCTATGTTATCTCAAAATCTTATTAGTTCATAGTCTTATTAATTAATTTCATCATCAAATCCGAGATTCAACATGCTACACATGGCCAACACACCAATCGCTTGAGGCTATAATGACCACACATAGCTCATGTTATATATGTTAGGACTGAATTAGTGCTTTTGTAAAAACATGTTGATTCAAAAAACTCGTTCAATTAAATCCATCTCAGAAATATGTTATGTAGTGAGCAAGTGAATCAATGAATGATAAGAATGAAAAGCATGAAAGATATATGCAAACCAGATTTATAGTGGTTCGATCCACGTGACCTACCTCCACTTCTGATTCATCTTCACTCGAGGCCACTGGCTTCCACTATCAATCTTCTTTCAATAGGCGAAGATCAATTATTCCCTTTACAACTCTTTCTCTTTTTCTCAAACTTAGGAGAAAACCTTTACAACCCTCTTTTACAAGTATTAACTCATAATCTCCCTTAGAATAACCTCTAAGATTCTGGAGAAGGGAACTCAACTTTTTAACAAGGCTTTCTTACTATAAAATATAAGCTTATGATCCCAGTTCTTGCTACCTCAAGCAAGAATAAGTGGGGTATTTATAGACCCCAAATGACTTTAAAACATGGAGCCAAAAAATTAATTTTTTTATTTTTCGGGATACGGGCTGTAACACCGCTACTGATGGGCGATACTACCGTCGCCTAATAGTTTCGGAGACTATATTCTAGGTTATACCTCTAGCCTTTATGGTACCACTGCCTGACAATGGGTTGTACTACCGCTTGGATACTCAGAAAATTATGTTTCATACTTTCCAACTCATAAGCGGTTCCACCGCCAAGTCTGGCGGTGCCATTGCCAAAACTAACTTTTGGTCACTGAAATGGGTCTTCCAATAGGCCCAAATCAGCCCCAGTGGCCCCTTAATTGAGTTAGCATTGTTACACCTTGAATTGACTCAATTAAGACTTAAACTACTTCGATCAAGACAACCAATTATAAAGCATGAATCTTATATTGTCCAGCATGTCATTGGTTCATCTGATGCTTCGTCCGACACTTCGACTTATTACCCGATCTATCGACATATTGCCCGATCTATCGACATATTAACCTCTGTAACATCCGATCTTCTTAGCGCAATGCCTAAACCTTCTAGCCCGATGCTCGAACTTATGGCACAAAGTCCCTTCGGTACGTCGACTAATCCTCCAACTCAACGTTCAAACTTCTAACATGGTCCATTCCAGTTGAAGGGTTGATTCTTCCTGCTTTGATCTATTTTTCTTTCTATGATCAAAGTTAGTCCTACGTCAATCAAACGATGATTAGATCAAAACTTCATCCATTGATTTCATCATTAAAATCTGAGATTCAAAAATCTCCTCCTTTTTCATGATCACAACTAATTGATGACAGAGTTTAAACTAAACTCCCCCAGTCAATATGACATATCAAAATAAACTTTAGATTTAGAAATCATAAGTATTGCATCATTGCATGCATCATAAAATCATGTGTATTGCATGCATAATTTTAAATCATTTCAAAATATCAAAGTAAATCGTACCATGCATGATTTAAATTTTAAATTATCATTTAAATTTTAAATTATCATCATAATTTTTCTCCCTTAAAGTACATCATGCATGATGAAATCATCATAACTTCTCCCTCATTGTCATCAACAAAATAGAAAGTACAACATGCAAGTTATTGAAACATGCAAGCTAGCAATTTTTAAGATGTGAAGTTTAGTAATTTTTTGCTTCTTCTTAAAACGTGCAAGCTAGAAAATTTTGTCTCCACGTTTGAGATGTGCTAGTTTGTAAGTGTTTGGTTCTCTTGAGATGTGCAAGTTTAGTAATTTTGCCTCTCTTTTGAGATGTATAAGCTAGTGTTTCTTGCTTCTCTTTTGAGATGTGAAAGCTAGCAATATTTGCTTCTCTTGAGATGTGCAAGCTAGCATTTCTTGCTTCTCTTTTGAGATGTGTAAGCTAGCAATTTTTGTTTCTCTTGAGATGTGTAAGCTAGTATTTCTTGCTTCTCTTTTGAAATGTGCAAGCTAGCAACCTTTGCTTCTCTTGGGATGTGCAGGCTAGCAAACTTTCTCCTTGAAAGCTAGCAAGTTTTTCTTCTTGAAATGTGCAAGTCAACAAGTTTTTCTCCCCTTTTTGTTATTGTCGAAAAGAAGAGAGAAATATAATGGTATAAGGTCAATTTTCTAATCACAACATAAGATGTATAATTTATGAATACAAGGGAGTCAAATGCAAATCATGTCATGAAAGATATGATATCGAAGACCATGAAAGATCAAGTCGTGAATACCAAAATATATTATTTATTTTGACAAATCTTCTATTTAGTAAATAACAAAAAAAATCTTAAGAGATCAAATAGTAAGTGATTTTCAAAAGAAATGCTAAGTCATGAATTTCGAGATATCAAGACAAAACTCATGATTCATTTGGATAAATCTCCTCTTTAATAAATGGCAAAAAAAACATAGGAGATAAAATTGTAAAAGATCTTAATTTATATATAAGAAATCTCAAGTTATCAAGATCAAAGTTGTTAGGATCAAAGTTTCGAATATGAGCTCAACAAATTTTTCTCATGTAAATTTCAAGAAAATATAGCAAATAAATCCGAACAATAACAAATTATTATCTTAATATAGATTTTTAAAATCATCATTACATGCATGATTATCATACATGATTTCACAATATCATGCATTCTCCCCCTTTGTCATCAACAAAAGGAGATGTGCAATTAGAAAGTTTTTGATATATGAAAGCTTAGAAATTTGACAAATTTTCATTACTTTAGAACATGCAAGCTAGTGAATTTCTTCTCTTTTGAGAAGTGCAAGCTAGCAAATTTTTGCTTCCTTTACAATATTTAAGTTAGCAATTTTATATCATGCAAACTAACAAGTTTGGCTCCCCCTTTGTCATTATCAAAAAGAAGGGATGGTTACAATAGTGCAAAACTTTTCCCATTACATCATTTTTCAAATCATCACATGAAATATATCAAGAAAAATTAACATGGTGATGAGATATACAATTCATGAAGACAAATTGTGAATATCAAGAGACAAATCATAGGAGAAATAAATAAAAATGATTCATACATAAAAAATCTCAAGTTGTCAAGATAATGATTTATATAAAATCTCCTTTTAAATAATACGAGAACAAGATTTTGATTCATAAAAGATTTCAATTCATAATTTTGAGAAATCAAAATCACAATATAGGCAAAAACTCATTCAATCAAATAATCAAAATCATCAAAAACAATTTCAAGAGATTCAGAATGAGTCTTAGGGGATTAAATAATCTTAATTTATTTAGGATAAATCTTAAGACATATAATTCATTTAGTTATATCCTTTTTTTAATAAAATGGAAGAATGATCTTAATAAAAAGTTTCAACTTATAATTATCAAGATCATAAATCTTCTTTTTATTAAAAAGAGAATATTATAGAGATCAATAACGTGATTCCATAACGTATAAGTCAAGTCAAGAAATTAAGGGAATATTCATGATAATACAAATCTCTTTCAATTTTCAACTTATCACAAATTTAAGAAATACTAATTTTACTAGTTTTAAAATAAATCATGTCAAGAAAAATATTAATATCAAAAAACATTCATGAATATTAAAAAAATAATTTAATTTAATAAATCCCCTCTTAGATGATAAAATAGAATCTTAAGAGATCAAAGAAGAGTCTTCATTCATAAAGATATCAAATTATAGATATCAAGATCATAAGTTAATTTTAAGGAAGAAAAAGTAGAAGATCTTGATTTATATATATGAAACTTTAAGTTTTCAAGAATATGGTTCATAAGAAGATTTTCAAGTTATATATCCGAAGAGATAAATTATGATTTATTTATATGACTTTCTTTGAATGAATTTATATAAGGATTTCAAATTGTAATTTTTTCAACTTGTCAAGATCATAATAAAATCATCAAAATATCAATAATGTTAGATAAATTCATCAATCTCTTTTTAAAACAAAATCAGTTGAACACTTATCCAAAATCATCATCAAAAATCGCTTTTCAAAAAATTCAATGAAGGCATCCTAGATTATTTTTTTAATAGCTAAAGTTCTTTAATCTATTTTTGTAGTTTAAAAGATTCAACAATAATAGTATTATTTTATCTCTTGTTGAAGGATTAATATGATAAAAATATTTCTAAAAATAATTATCCTTTTTCTAAAATTTATTTTAAGAATGTAAAGTCATTTAAAGTCAAAAACAAAATTTTATTAAGATTATTGGAATAAAATATTTTCAAACAAAAGCTTCAATTTATTTTAAATCCAATGATTTTTGTATATTGGAAGATTCTATCATGTTATCAAGAAGTTTTTCTTTTAAAGATAAATGACTTTGTATATGACTTTTTAAATTCAAATTCAATATTTGGTCATTTAATCTCAAGACCACATACATAAATACAAGCACACAAATCAATACATTAATTATCATCAAAATCTCTCTTTCATGTTCATAATTTTTATTAAAGATAGCTAAACTTTCATTGTCCTAATTCTAGCATGCTCTATCTATGCATCATTAATAAATCATCCATAAGATTCATTACCAATAATTTTATTTTTAATATTTTTTTGTTATTTACTAGTGAGCTTGAAAGATTATTAGATCTCAAGTTATGTGTCTTAAGTATCTAAAACATTATTTAGTGCTCCTAGCCTTGTTATGAGACAAATTTATAAGAAAGATTTAGGTACTCATTTTACATGGACCTATATGAAGAACTTTGTCTTTCTTATCTGATGGTTCTTGATAGTTTGTTATTCCCTTAGAACTCAAACTAACTTATCAGGACTATAATTTTTAAATAGATATTTGTTTGCTTTATGTCCTAATCTATCACAAAAATTATATTTTTATTTTTAGTGACAAATTTAAGGTAGGTCCTTTAACAAACATGGTTGGCTTTTGTTGAATATTTTTAACAAAGCCTATGTCATTTCTTTTATTAATATGATCCTTATTGGCAAAGATCGTATTTGAAGATTTATTCCAATTTCAAATTTTTCTAATGTTAACTTAAGCATGATATTTTCTTCTTAATGTTGTCTAGCATTTCACATTTAGAACTAGAATTATGTGATGCTAATAACTCATATGTTTCATCAATTTTATCAACTAACAAATTATATTTATTTTTAAGCAACTTAAAAGATTTGCTAAGTTTTTTAAACTCATCAAACAAATCATGGAATATGTTTAATAATTCTGAAAAAGAAATGCTTAATGAATCAGTAACCTCATCAACGATGGTCATAATAGCGAGGTTCTCTACTTCTTGGTTGTGCATTTCATCTTTGGAGCTCCTCGGCTTTTTGCATTCATAGCAAGAGGTTTTGTCTATCTTTAGATCATTTTTTAAGGTTCATGTTCATTAATTTATCCGATTCATTTGTTGAGGGTTCAAAGTCCTCATCACTCGAGATTTCACTCAATGAGTCATATGTTCTCAGTTCAAATTCTTTCCTATTCTTTGGAAGGTGTTATTTAAATTTATTTTTAGAAATATTTTAATTTAATAATTCATTTAGATTAGTTATGCTTTCATACGTCATTTCTAATGTATGACATATATCGAAAGCTGAATCAAAACAAGAAAACCGATCAATTTTTATCAAGTGCATAATATAAGACATTCATAGTCTTTGCATTGAATGAAAAATTTTATTTTTCATAATCATTCCAATCATTTGTTACAGTGGATGACTTCTGAAAATCTTTTTCAACAATACACTACAAATCAAGATCTATCGAAATCAAAAAGATACGTATTCATATTTTTCAAGATGTGTAGTCTATTCCATTAAATATATAAGGACTTGTGATGCGTTAACTCTCGTTAGTGTCGAAAAGAGCCATTTCTCTTGGGTGTTAAACCAAATGAGAAAAATGTGACTCTGATACCAATTGTTATGATCAATTGGCACTAAGAAGTCTGTGGGGGGGGGAGCGGGGGGCAGTGGGTGGGGCGGGGGGTTTGAATTAGTACAAGTGTAAATTCTCATTTTAAACAAAATTTTTTTGCTTTAAACAAGATAGGAAGATCTAAAGTTTTTCATTCAAGTAAAGCAAGTGAGTGATTAAAAGAAGATTGCTAAGTTACTTGCTTAAAAATGACTTAAGAGGAAATAAACAAATCCCAATAAAAGATAATCAACATCGAAGGAAAGTGTTTGACTTGAAACTTTGCTTTCAAAGAGTAAGTAAAAATTAAAAGCATCAATACAAAATTAGTAAGCAAGGAAAGCAAAAGAAGAACTCATAAGTTTTACAGTGGTTTGACACCAGCAGGCCTACGTCCACTCCCGAGTCCTCTTCCTTGAGGCAAACCAACGTCCACTATCGATCTTCTTTGGGTGAAGACCAAGCCCTTACACTTGAGCTTACAAGGGAGATAAGACTACAACTCTTTGATCACTCCCTTACCCCTTTTCTTTTTCTTACAATCTACACAATTTTTTCACATAATTTTATCCCCCAAATTGTTATATTGAGTGCCGAAAGTGCCCAGATTCCTGGGTATGAGTGGTTCGGCCACCCAGCCTAGGCAATTCAACTACTGACAACCACTCGAAATCCTGGGCGACGTCGGTTGAACTGTCACTCACCACCGATTTACCCGTTGGAATCTTCGAAAAATTGGTTCCCTCCACTTTTCAAATTTCGGCTTGAACTGATGTTAACCAATTATTTGGTCAACTGATTGAGCTCAACCAAACCCTCATAGTGGACCCGACTGCCTCTTTGAGTTGATTTGGATTCCCTCTAAATCACACTCATTTAGGACTCAATCTTAACCTACGATTTAAAGATTACAATCAAGACATGACCACCAAGCTTATGACCTTACTCTCACAATCCAGCAACCTTCGGAATCTCTAACGACGAGTCTTACGGTCTTCCTCTAGCGATCTCCCAGCATGTTCCTAGCGATCTTCCCGATACCCTTAGCGAAGTCCTATTGAACGCCCAGCGAGCTTTGACCGCATCGTCCAAAACTTTGGCCCGATGCCTAAGCTTGATCCTAGGTCCATGTTTTATCTGTAACTCATTCTTCTGTTATGGTTAAACTTACATGATGCTAACTACGACTTAATTAATTATAATCATAATGCCAACACATCCACTTCAAGACCTTTCCAACTCCCGACAAGCCTTTTGGCTACCCCCGATAATCTTTCGACGAGTCTTAGTCTTCTTCCGGTGAACTCCCTTGCCCCATCCTGGCAAACTCCCAGTACCCTTGACGAGCTCCCAACGCACTCCTGACGAGCTCCCAACGCACTCCTGGCGAGTTCCCAACCGCATCGTCTAAACCTCGACCCGATACATGGACTTGACTTTGGCCAAACGTCTGATTATCATATTCTCTCCGTCATAGTTAATACTGCATCAATCAACTCTAACAACACATGTTAGATCAATAACCCATCAACTTCCATAAGTCTTCTTCTTTAGTAAATGATAAAAAGAAGAGATAAAAAAAGATTTTGATTCCACAAAAGAAACTCCAAGTAAATAAAGAGAAAGTTTATGATTTAGTAGGAAAAATCTCATCAAAATCACCTTCTTATTCAAGAGATTCAAAATCACACAAATAGACTCATCACTAAGGATCTCTAAGATGAAAACTCGATATGCTTTAGTGATAGCAAAATTAAAAAACAAATGCATTCCCTTTTATGTGACTGATTGTATACAAACATGCTCTTGTTTTTTTTTAATGCCAAAACCATGCATCATTGTATAAAACCGAAAAAACAAGCTTTATAACAAAAATTTTAAACATTTAAGCATAATGTCCAAATCATATTTTTATATAAATATTTAATAATTTATATTTATAACTAACATTTTTCATCAAACAAATTATGAAAAGCATCATGTAATTCATTATAAGGTGGAGATGATCATTTGAGTTACTTATCTCATTGTTGTAAGCTATTAGAGCATAGTTTGCCACCTCATCTTCATTTGTTTGCTCCTCATCTTTGGATGCACTCGATCCATCTCAAGTCACCTTGAATACTTTCTTCTTCTTTTACAGCTTCTTCTTCAATTAGAGATATTTACTTTTGAAATGTCTCGACCTTTTGCATTCATAGCAAATTATTATGTCCTTTTTAATTTCATTTCTATTGTTAGATTCTCTTAAATTTTATTGTGAGAAGTTCGAAGTCATCATCATCACTTAAGCTTTCGCTCGAGTGGTCCTCCATTATTCTAAGTGTCAAACCATTCTTGTTCTTTGGAAGGTTGTTCTCATATTTATTATGTGTCATATAAGTCATCTCATAGGTCATTAATGACTCGATAAGTTCTTCAAGTGGAAAGCAGTTTAAGTCATTTGCTGTTTGAATAGCAGTGACTTTTGGATCCCAATTTTTAAGAAGAGATTTTAGAATTTTATTAATGAGTTTAAGGTTAGAAAAACTTTTACCAAGTGCTTTTAAACTATTGACGACATCCATAAAATAGGTGTATATGTCTCTAATAGTTTTGCTTAGTTTCATTCGAAACAATTCAAAATTGTGTATCAAAATATTTATCTTAGATTCTTTAACTCTATTTGTGCCTTCACGTGTAACTTCAAGTGTATGTCAAATATCGTGTGCAATTTCACAAGTCGAAATATGATTAAATTCATTTTTATCCAAAGCGCAAAATAAAACATTCATAGCTTTTGTATTTATATAAAATAATTCTTTTCTCAAAATCATTCCATTCAATCATAGGTTTAGAAAGTTTTTAAAAATCAAGTCCAACAATATTTTATAAATTAAAATTCATAGAAATAAAAAAAAATCTCATTCGAGTTTTTCAATATGTGTAGACCGTCCCATTGAATATAGGAGGACGAGTGATAGAATAATCCTCTTGATAGCTAACAAAAGTCATTAAATCTCTTTTGGATGTTAAACTAATTGAGAAAATTTTGGCTCTAATACCAAATGTTAGGACTAAATCGACACTAAGAGCGGAGGGAGTGAATTAGTGCTTTCATAAAAACATGTTAATTCGAAAAAACTCATTCAATCAAGCCCACCTCAAAATATGCTAAACTTAAAAACATTTATACGAGTAGGAAGCAAGTGAATCAGTGAATGATAAGAATGAAAAGCATGAAATAGATATGCAAACCAAATTTATAATGGTTCGGTCCATGTGACATACATCAACTCCCGATTCTTTTTCACTCGAGGCCACCGGCTTCCACTACTGATCTTCTTTCAATGAGCGGAGATCAACTACCCCCTTTACAACTCTTTTTCATTTTCTTAGGCTTAGGAGAGAGCCTTTACAACCCTCTTTTACAAGTATTCCCTCACACTCTCCCTTAGAACAATGTCTAAGATTCTCGAGAAGACAACTCAACTTTCTAATAGGATTTTCTCACTATAAAATATAAGTTTATAATCTCAGTTCTTGGTATCTCAAGCAAGAATAAGTGAAATATTTATAGATCTCATATGGCTTCACAACATGGAGCTAAAAATTCAAATTTATGATTTCTCGGGATAAGAGCAGTACCACTGTCATTAATGGATGACACCACCATCGCCTAGTAGTCTCGGAGATTGTATTCTAGCGATATTACTATCAACCTGGGTGGTACCACCACCTAACAATGGGCAGTACTACCGCATGGATACTCGAGAAAGTATGTTTCATACTTTCTAGCTCACACATGTGGTTCCACCGTCAAAATTGACTTTTGGTTACAGAAATGAGCCTTCCAATAGCCCAAATCAACCCCAATTAAGGCCCAGTGACCCCTTAATTAAGTTAGCTTGGTTATACCCAAAACTAACTCAATTAAGACCTAAACTCATTCGATCAAAATAATCAATTACAAAGCAAAAATCTTATATTGTCCGGCATGTCATTGGTCCATCCGATGCTTCGTCTGACCCTTTGGCACTTCATCTTCTCCTTCGACGTATTACCCGATCTATCGGCATGTTGACCTCCGCAACATCTAAACTTCTTAGTGCAATACCTGAACCTTATGGCCTGATGCCCAAACTTATGGTAAAGTCCCTTCGGTATATCGACAAGTCCTTCGACTCGACGTCCAATCTTCTGACATGTTCAATTCCGGCCCAACGTCTGATTCTTCTTATTTTAATCGATTTTTCTTCTATGATTTAAATTAGTCTTGTTTCAATCAAATACTTATTAGATCAAAATATCAATTGATTTCATTATCTAAATCCAAGATTCAATAATAATTTTCTTACATGAATCAAGCCGATCAAAGAGTATTCGACACACATGACACACGCTCCTAATTCGACCCGAGAATGATGCACAATCACCTCGTGATTGTTGATCATATTAGAGTAACAATCCTTACGTTTACTTGTAAAATGGGTTCCTCGGGTATGTTCCTGAAAAAATCTTCTCAAGAGAGCTATCCGCTAGTCTAAGTCAAAATTAACTTGACTGTTAGATGGGCATTTTTCGGCAATGTACTTGACTTAATTTTGTACGTCTGGCTCTTCCAAGTGACGATTAGGACAGATTGTTACAGGAAGGATCTTGGTTGAATTCTAATTTATTTCTGGCTAGAACAATCGGTATCTATGCTAACTGCTACCAATTTACTTGAAAACTTAAGTTGATGGATGAGGTGAGATTATATTGTTTATATTTTAGCACATCCCCCTTGAATGAGGGCTGGCTGAATGGCTCAAATCCAATATATCAGATCTGAATCAAATAGGTCAAAGAGTACTAGGCTTATATTATCAAATCTCCCACTCTAGTATCATGTTAAAGCTATTAAATAGTTACATATATTAAGTGTATTGTGAGTCCTATATAGAAAAGCATTTCAGCCATCCATCCCAAGAAAGATATAGTGACTGATATAAATCTTGAGCGGGTTAAAATGTATTTCTGATGTAATTTTGGTCATGAATTAATTAAATTATTATGACTTTCTCATATCTAAAATAGTTCATATACTTTAAAAAACGTAGCATATAATTTTCTTCCATCAAGTCTAAGTCAACAGATGCTAGAGTCCGCTTAAGTGACATATTAACTCATAATAAACTATTAATATAATAATATATATATTTAAGTTAAAAAAGATTCATTTTAGCTGTTATATTTTTAAAGATATATGGGCTATTTTATATATAAATAAAATGATAAGGACTTATATGATCGATAACCAAAACCAAAATAGATAAAATAGATTTTTTTTAAACTTAAATTACATGTATTATTATATTGATAGTTTATTATAAGTCAGTATATTACGTAAACAGACTCTAACTTTTATTAACTCAGACTTGATAGAAAATACTTATATATTATATTTTTTAAAATATAAAAGTTATCTTAGATACAAGTAAACCATAATGATTCACGATTGAAATCAAGCAACTAAAATAAATCTTAGGCCAAATTCCTATTGACCCTCATATTATGCCTTAAAATCAAAGTCATCCCCCGTACTTTAAAACTCATCTAAGTAACTTCTCGTACTACGATTTCACATCAAAATCACCCTCATACTTTAAAACTCGTTTAAGTGATCCCCGTACTATGCCTCAAAATCAAAGTCACCTCCTGTACTTTAAAACTCGTCTAAGTGACCCCTCGTACTTTAAAACTCATCTAAGTGACATCTTATATTATGATTTCACATCAAAGTGGTCCTTTTTGTTAGAAATAAGATTACATCATTATGTAAAATAATTTAGGAGATTATTTTTATTTGAAGATTACAACTAAATAGTCCCAAAGCCCTAATCCATTTTCTCCTCTCTTTCTTTCTTCTCCAACCTCTATCGGCGTTCTTTTTTGCAACTACGATCTCTGCTTTTCTTAATCAACCTTTATCGATGTTAGTTTGTTCGTCTTTCTGCTATCTTTCTACTTTTCTTATTTTTTCTTCGATGTTAGTTTGTTCGTCTTTCTGCTGTCTTTCTATCTTTCTATTTTTTCTTTGCTTGATATCAGTGATTTCTATAATTTTGTTGACAAATAAATTAAAGGTAAAAATGAGTATATTTTTTTTAGCTTTAAATTATTTTATTGATAAATAATCTCATAAATTATTTTACCTAATAGTGTAATCATATTTTTAATAGAGTGGACTACTTTGATGCGAAACCATAATACGGGAGGTCAATTAGATGAGTTTTAAAGTACGAAGGGTGATTTTGATTTTGAGGTATAGTACGAGAGTCATTTAGACGAGTTTTAAAGTATGATAAATAATTTTAATTTTGAGATATAGTAAAAAGATATCATCAATAATAATTTTAACCTAAATCATATCCGATCTTAATTAAGTAGACTCAGATATTTGATCAAATTATACTTATCTTTGATTGGCATCCTAATCATCGTTAGCTGTGAACCGATGATTTAGTCTACACCTTCCACCACCAATTATAATTTTAAAGATTGCAACATCCTCGACAAATTTGTGACCTTGACATTGATTGGAGCAACTTTTCTTGCCATCAAATCACGTTCAAGTCTACTAAGTTGTGGCAACACGAGTCCAATCACTCGGCATATAAGATTGTGCCAATTCAAGGGAGACGCTAATTGGTTTCTCAAGGTTTTTCTTCTATGGTGTTTTTGCCCATATATCCCTTTAAAGGTCCGAAACAGTGTGTTTGTCATTACAGAAAAGTCAAATAAATCGGACTAACAAACATTTTTACATCTAAAACGTTCGTACAATCATGATAAATTTTAAAGGTAATTAGTGTCAATTTAGAGCTTTAACAACAATGAAATAGTAATTTGCTAACGAAAAAGTTTTTTAAATGAATTATTAAAATCGGTAATGGCATATTTAAATTTAAAATTTGTAATAATAAATAAAAAACTTAATTGTAATAATAAAATGTAATTTCCGAACTTGCTCATGTAAATTGACATTTTTTATAAAGTGAATTGAAAACCCATTTAATTTGCTTTCAGTGCACGTCGGTCCCACCGACAGGGACTTTTGTCTCCTTCCCCCTCGACACCATTAATGTTTTTTTCTTCCACCCTCTTCTTTTCTTTTTTTTTTTTCCTTTTTCCTTCGGCCTCCTCCCATTTCAAAACCTTCTCCTCCAAATTATTAACTACCCTCCTCCCAACGACGTCAACCAGCGCTCAGCGTTCGTGTTCGCTCGTCCCTGCGAGAGCCGCCCATCCGCCTCTCCCCATGGCGCTCCCACGGCCGATTCCGACGCGCGCATACGACGCCTCGTACGAGGCGTGTAGGCGAGGCGGAGGCCAGCCGTGGGCCCCGCAGGCTTCGAGCAAACTTCTCGTCTGCGGTCGCCGCTGTCGGGGCCCACCCCTGTCGGCCGTTCCTCGGCGGTCATTTTTTTAAGCGCTCCGGGGCCCCACCTCTGTGCCCTCGACCTATCGATGCCACCGTTGGATTACTCACGACGCGGAAACCAACGGTAGATGTTGAACGGTCGCATGGAAGTCGCATGCGGGGATCTTCAGTTAGCTATAACCACGGGCCAAGACAAAACAGAAACAGCCCAAAACCAAATCGAAAGGAAGCCCTCTGCTTCCTTCCTCCGTAACGCCCTTCCTTTCCTTGGTTATCTCCTCCACCAAAACCCAACAGCTTCTTCCTGACGGCGTTACTCTCGGAGCGCCTTGTCGAGGAATAGAGCGGTATGGTTTTCGCCGGGGATGACACATCGTGGTCGATGGCGACGCCGGCGGCGGAGGTGGATATGGTGGGGAAGGACTACGTGGGGATATCGGAGGTGAGCTCCTCTTCTTACCCCGGTTCGGCGGGCGTTGGATGTGGAATGGAGGAGGAGGAGGAACTGGAACTCGGTCTGAGCCTGGGGACAAAGAAGGCCGTCGGCGGTGGCGGAACGCCCTGGGCCGAATACTGCCGAATATTGACGGCGGAAGACTTGCCGTCGATGGGGTCGCGTGCTTCTCCCTTATCTTCTTCGTCGTCTGTTTCATCCTCGTCCTCTCCTACCGCGGGCGGGGAGAGGTGCAGCGGCCGTGAGGCTAAGAAGATCTCCAATAACCCACCGAGGTGTGCGTTTCCTTTTCTTCTCCACGGCTAATGGATTTCTTCAGGTGTTTAAGAATTTAATATCCTCTATCTTTTAATGCTTTGTATCCTTAGCTTTGGGCTTTCCTTTATTGTTGCACTGTTTACTATGAATATCCCCTGATATGTGTGTTTGGTAAAGCAATCATGTATTACAAATGTGTACAGTGGTGATTAGGTTTTAAAATCTATGGGTTCAGTCACAACACACCAACTGCGTTCGTGTATGTAAAGAAAAAAATAATAGTGCATCTTAAATCAATGTTGTATGATAACATTTTGTTTTTGTTTTTGGTTTCTCTCAATAGTTTCAACCTATTATCATCTGGTATTTTGCTGAGTATTGGTCAGTTTTTTTGCCAAGTCTGTTAACTGGCTCAATGTCCTTTGTTCTTGGCTCATTGCAGGAATAACTTGCATGAGCTAGTGAATTTTATCATCTTATAGAACTTTGTTGTCTTCGTAAAGTGAAATAGATCAAAATCTAGCTTTCAACTTTTGTGAATTTGTCTTCGTATTTACTTTTCTAGTTTGAGTATTAATTTTCTATGCAGATATTATTAGAGAAATCTGTTATGCCAATTATCCTGTGTTACTTTTCTAGCTTGAGTATCAATTTTCTATGCAGATATTATTAGAGAAATATGTTATGCCAATTATCCTGTGTGCTAGCGTTAACCTTTTATCTACTCCAAATATGTAATAATTTTTATGAGGATAAAATTAATGCAAGAATAAGCAAAATTAGTGGAGGGATCTTAGTTTTGCAGGAGGATGCACGTTGAGGGAAAGAGTAAATAATTGCATGGATTTGTAAAGACAACTGCATTAAGTGGAAAAACACTGAAATTCACTTCAAATAATTTATTCACCATCCCCCTTCATGAAATAGGGTACACCAGAGAAACATTTCTGGTGAAGGTTCGCAACACCATCAGATTCTTTTCTATGGCTCAGATTATGATGTCAGCAATCAGGATATAATGTATAAACCTTTTTATCCTAACCATTTAGTTTCTTAGCTTCCATAAATTTACTTCTTCAGGCCCTTGCTCTACATAAAACGTGAGCTGTAAGCACACCATTATGTAATTCTTTAGTTCTTTTATGGAGTAGTTGAAACCATAATATCCACCTAATGGTAGATGAGTGAGATGAATCCATTGAGGCCAGTGGAAAATGATCAGGATTCATTAAAAGTTGTTGATTGGTCATGCATTAGAGTAGGAGTCACTAGATGGAAATGGGAACTCCAACTGTTCTGTCCTCAATGCCACCTATATCCAGAAATTGATCACTTCAATGATCTTTGACGAAGATGGATGTTTATTGTCCCAACCATTTTTGTTAGCCCAATACCAGTGAGGAAAGGGATAATGGAAATTCAAAGTATGAACAAGATGGATGTTTTTGTTAGCCCAATACCAGTGAGGAAAAAGATAATGGAAATTAGTAAAAGAATAGCACATTTTATTTCCTGTTCAAGGCCATCTCCAGAGTTAGTGTTGCTTCTTCTCCTGGATGTTGAGAATTCTTGGGTAACAGTTATAGTCACAAAGAATATTTTATATAACACTCTCTAAATGGAGATAATCAAGGACCATATGCAAAATTACATCAGTGTCATTGCTATATGGATGTGTGGTTACACAGCAACAAGAAATGCACTTCAGTTGAGTTTATCACAAGGGTTGCTTTAAGGTATTACCAAACCGTTTAAAGTGAAACTTTAGCAGTTCTCAATATTGGACATGATTAAGGATAGATAAGTTTGAGATAAATTCAAGAAGGAAACTAAGAAGCCGATTAACCATCCATTGACTAGAGGTTTCAATAAAAATGAGGCACTGTGTTTTGTGCTCTTTTCCTTATTTTGTTGCCCTTTCTTTACTCCTTCATCAATAGGTGTGAGCTAGAGAGGTTGCTTCAGGGTCAAGAATATAAAAGGAATCTGCTCTATGCACCAAAAGCATGAATCTGGTTCTGTTTGTGTTTTTGGTTTCTTGGCATCAAGCTCTCAAATGGGAACTACTCATGTATACTCTCCCTAGACACTTTGGTAAAGTTGTGGAGTCCCTTGGTTAGGTGTGCCAGAAACAAGGGGATAAAAGAGCAGTTAAATTTACCAGAGAATACATTTGGTAACTTTACCAAAAAGAAGTTTCTCGTTCTAGTTATCCCATGAAGATGGATCTTCCTATTTGCATTCTCTTGTACTTGTCACTTGTGTGCTTGACCAAATCGAAGAGAGTATCGAGTATCGACATCATGTATTCTCTTTTTATTAACTTGTTGGAACAGCATATAATTCATGTTTCCAAATTTTCATCTGGCAGTCAAATGGTGGTAGGATGGCCACCGATAAGAGCATACAGGATGAACAGTTTAGTCAACCAATCCAAAGAAAACACATCCGCACATGCTGCCATCACGTCAACTCACAAGAAGGCATCTCAAAACATCAAGAACAAGAAAACTGGGGAGAGAATTTGCTGCAAGGAAATTGAAAAGAAAGGAAGATCCTCTGTGAATTCCCTCTTTGTTAAGGTGAATTTGGATGGAGATCCTATTGGGAGGAAGGTGGATCTCAGTTCCCATCCCTCCTATGAAACCCTTGCGCTAGCACTTGAGGCCATGTTCCTTAGACAAACATTACTCAGTAGCTCCATTTGTGAGTTCCTCTATATTTTTAATTCCTGTTTCTGGATGTATACTTAATTATATATAATGTTTCTTTCAGGACATATAGCTCATTGATCTGTACATTTTAGACATGTGGCTTTCACTGGTAATACTTAGATAAGAGGCTGCCTGATTTCTTGACTCTATTGTGATAGATAATGGCCCAAGGACCTCAAAATTGCTGGATGGCTCATCTGGATTCATAATCACATATGAAGACAAGGATGGCGACTGGATGTTAGTAGGTGATGTTCCATGGGGGTATGTGTGCTACTTCTTTTGTTTCTCACACTGATACTATTACAATGCAGGAGAAAACTTAACAATCAGCATAAAGTAGTGGAAGGTTTGCTTGTGCAAAACAATAATTTCTTGTTGGTGTCACGGTTCACCCATGCTAATAGCCATTTTAATTGCAATTAATTGAAGTTGCATTTGATGATGGCATTTACTGTCGACTTTCTTATGCAACAAGTCATTTGGAGGACTTGCATAAATTACTTTGAATTTTGCTTTTCCTTTGTCTTTCTTTTCCTGGGCCTAATAACCTCTCTAATCATTAGTGCTTTTTTTTTTTGCTTTCAACAGAATGTTCTTGAGCACTGTCAAGAGGCTTAGAATCATGAAGACATCTGATGCTAGTGGGCTTGGTAAGTTTCTTCAGCCAACCTATGTGATCGATTTATCATATGCCACCTTTATCCAAGGACCATGGTCCTATACATAGACCTTTGGTATGACTAGCTTTAACCAACTTATACCTAAACACTTTGCTCAAATGAGCAAACAAAATATTCATCAGAAATTTTAAAAGTGCATCATATTTTTTGTTGCTTTAGACCATTTGGTGGGGCTAAGTGTCTAATGAGTCTGTTGGCTAATAATGCTGTAGATCAAAATTATTCCTAATGGCTTTAGTCCGTCGTTTTTCTTCAATATTCATTTCATTGTGGTTTGGTTACTTTCTACAGCACCAAGATTCCGTTCCTGGCCCAATATGGGCCGTAGCTAGTTTTCCTTCCTAGCATCAAGGCAAGGCTTTTGGAATTTTTTATCTTCAGCACCAAGGTATTTGTTTCTTTAGCATGTCTAGTGATCGGTTAGACATCAAAGCAAGGTGCATGACAGTTGTGGAGAGAAGAGCTCCAAAATAGAAGGCAAAAACATATCTGATACCTGTTTTAGGGTCAAACATAGATATGATTGATCATATCAACAAATTTTCATGTTGCCTTTTTCTTGTCGTTTTGGACTCTAAACACTTGCGTTTGGGGGTTTTCATTGTTCACTAAACTATGTAATGTTTCATATCTGGTTGAATGCTCGCTTGAACATTGTATATATAGATTTCCTTTGGTCACCCCATTTGATCTTGGACTTAATATTTTTTCTTCACCTTTATCTTAGGTTTTCTCCATATTCAAGTTTATGATTCTGTGAAGCGCTTTGGGTAGACAGTGTGTTGGTTATTGGATTTAAAAGCTCAAATCCTTGTTCTTAAGGATTTTAAACTCCATTTATGGTCTGTTTTAATTAATGGCAGAAAATTAAGAGGTGGTTTAATCTACCTTGTATGACTATTCTTTCATTAAGTTCAATTATTTAATTGATTCCATGATCAAGATTATACTTTAAAAAATATTTTATTATTATTATATTAAATAGTGTACGTGATGAAGCTCATATGTGGATTCAAACTTAAGCTGACAATGAACTAATCAATTTGAATGTATAGATTATATTGCATGACTGGTTGTTAGTATACTTAATAGTTTTTTGTTTTCTTAATTTTATAAATATTCATATAAAAGTTGTTGTTTTTTATATTTAATATTAATATTTAAAATTTGAAGTCCCAGCCACTCGAATAATTCCAATTATTTGTATTGAAAATCTTGCAAAAAAAACTGATGGTTATATCGGGACGAATGTTTTTATTCCAAGTATTTGAGGATAAAAAAAAATGATCTATAGTCACTTCATAAAATTAAGGAAATACTTCCTGTTTTAAATTGGTCTTGATGGACATAATGTAGAACCCGAAGTTCTGTATGTTTGAAAATAATTAAATGCGTTTTAGAAACTATAATTCAATGTTTTGCTGACTCTGTTGTTCTTTAGGCAAATGGTACTGCCAGAGTCATATTCACCCATCTTGCGCGTCGTGATTCTTTCGAATGATACCTTCTCACTCTTAAAGGGTTAATTTAACTTAGCCTCATGCTGATCGTTTTCAAATTTTTTTTTTTTTTCTTCTAAACAAAACGCATCGTTTCTCTCGTACTCATCCTTAAAATGTGAATCAAGTATTAGAGATAGCATGGATATTCGTATTTAAGAGTTTGGGTGCTGTGATTCATGAAACTTAAGCGCCCGGGAAAGTATATTCACGCATCACACTTTTGCGGATGGACGTGTAGCAGTGTCTTTATGCAATGTTTCATGATTGATTAGATGATACACACGTCTAACTTTATGCAAATTCAAGCTGGTCTTCTGCCAGTGTCATCGTGTTCAATCTTTTGCAATGGTAGATAGGCATCGTAGATGGAACACTATAATTTATATTTATCTTATTTTTGACGTGTATTTCTTCCATGACCAATAATGAATTTATCTTGCTTTTATTCTTCATACCATAAAGAATTTATCTTGATTTTGAACTCAGGTTTGACTATTCCGGACTTGAATCTTACCTCCACTTAGATTAACTTATCTCAACATATCCATATTTATTTAACCAAATTATATAAAACTTAATCTGGCTAACTCTGTACAATATAAAGCCGTCTTTAAGTTCTCCGAAAATAACTTTAATCTTCACACCGCAAGGTTGCGGCTGGATTCTCCAAACCAAGAACCCTTATTGTTTGTGTAAAGCCAACGATCAAGTGAAACAACAGCCGACGGCAGCAGCATTGCATGTTCTAATCTTGGGATGAAGGTAACTGATACGGCAAATATTGACTCCCGAGATATAAGGCAAGTCTCTCCCGGTCACCTTCAGACTCCCGACCCTCGAGCCTTACGATGGCAGCGGCGATCCGACAGAGCACATCGCTGCATTCTGCACCCAGATGGCCCTGTACGACACGTCTGAGGCGCTGATGTGTTGGGCTTTCCTGACCACCCTGAGAGGACCGGCTAGGACTTGGTATTCTCATCTCAAACCCGCTTCTATATCTTCGTTTGATCTATTGGCAAAAGAGTTTGAATTAAACTTCCTGGTGAATGCACGCCCCAAACCGACCACTGCCTCCCTCTTGGGGTTGGTCCAAGGAAGCGATGAGCCCCTCTCCCAGTTTGTGGGACGGTTCACCTCACAGGTCCAAGAAATTCCATACCTCCATCCATCCCTAGCCATCCAGGCATTTTTTACAGGCCCCCCCCCCCCCCCCCCTCATTCCCCTCAATTCGACTCGAACATAAATCTTCTTTCAAATTCGGGAGAAGGGCCTCTTGAAAGCTCCAAATCCAATGAAGTCACACTCCGAGAGGCGTGACAAAAGGAGGTATTGTTGCTTTCACAGGGAATACGACCATGACACGGAGAAATGCCGCGACCTGCAATATCAAATCGAAGACCTCATCCGGCGCGGACACCTGCATCAGTATGTCCGCAACCAATCCTCACTCCCCGATAGCCGACCCCCTCGAGACTCGTCGCCCCGACCCAAAGGTCTGGTTAAGAAGCAAATCGACGTCATCTTCGGAGGGCCAGCCTCGGGCGGTGATAGCTTCTCGGCACGCAAGGCCTATGCACGATCTGAGGTCGGGAAGAGGCCGGCGCATGACGAAGACATTGACATCACATTCAAGTGGGGAGGCGAGGAGTACCCATGCCATGATGATGCGTTGGTGATCTCAATCCGTATGGCTAACGCCTATATCAAAAGAGTTATGATTGACACGGGAAGTTTGATGGACATCTTATATTTTGAGGCCTTTCAGAAATTGGGGTTGACCGACAAAGATCTCGTTACTCTAACATCTACCTTGATAGGGTTCACCGGGGACTTCGTCTCTCCCTTGGGGGCGACCACGATTCCTGTCACGTTCGGAGGAGAACGAGGTCAAAGACTCTTATGGTATCATTCATGGTGGTAAAGCTCCCATCAACGTACAACGCCATCATCGGGCGCCCGACCCTCAACCGGCTTAAGGCGGTCGTCTCGACCTATCATCGGCTCCTAAAGTTTCCGACCCGAGCAAGGGTTAGCGAGGTCAGGAGTGACCCAAGAGAATCCAGGCAATGTTATTTAATGGCAACAATATTATCCAAGAAGTCAAAGGTCCAATCAGCCGCTGCGGTTCCCCAAAATCCTGAGGATAGTGCTCGGGATCCCCACCCAGCGGAGCAAGTTCTGGAGGTGCCCCTCGATCCAAGCCGCCCGGACAGGCTAGTGAAGGTCGGGTCGGAACTCACGAAGGGCCAGCGAATTCAACTGGTCGAGTTCCTGCGGAAGAATGAGGATGTCTTCGCGTGGTCTCCAAAGGATATGTCAGGGGTCGACCCAGAGATCGCCCAGCACCACTTGAACATCACCCCCGGCACCCAACCCGTGAAGCAGCGTCCGCGCAAGTTCGCTCCCGACCGATAGAAGGCCGTAGAAGACGAGGTCGTTCGCCTGTTGGATGCGGAGCTCATCGAGGAAGTGAAGTACCCGACCTGGTTATCCAACATTGTACTTGTCAAGAAAGCTAATGAAAAATGACGAATGTGCGTTGATTATACCGATCTCAATCGGGCTTGCCCGAAGGACTGTTATCCCCTTCCTCACATCGACCAAGTGGTAGATGCCACGTTGGGACACCAACTGCTCTCCTTTATGGATGCATTCTCGAGTACAACCAAATCCAGATGACCCCAAGAGACAAAGAAAATACAGCCTTCATCACTCACAACGGCACCTTCTGTTACAAGCTGATGTCATTTGGGCTGAAGAATGCCGGTGCGACATACCAGCGGCTGGCAAATCGCATGTTCAAGGACCAGGTCGGGAGGAACATGGAGATTTACGTGGACAACATGATAGTCAAAAGTTGAAAGACCGAGGTTCACCTCTCTGATTTGGTAGAAACTTTCCGCACGCTAAGGAAATACAAGATGCATCTCAACCCGGCGAAATGTACCTTCGGTATCACATCCGAAAAGTTCCTCGGCTTTATTGTGCATCCGCGAGGGATAGACGCCAATCCCGACAATATAAGGGCAATACAAGAAATGCAATCCCCCAGGACGATAAACGAGGTCCAACGACTTACAGGCAGACTAGCAGCCCTGAGCCGCTTCATCTCCCGAGCCGGGGACAAGAGCTCGACCTTCTTCCGAGCGCTGAAGTCGGCAAAAGATTTCAGGTGGACCCCCGAATGCGAAGAAGCATTCCGCCAGCTAAAGAGCCACATCGAACACCTGCCCCAGCTGGCGTCGGTAAGGAATGGGGAGCCTCTCGGCTTGTACCTTGCGGCATCTGACCTGGCAGTTAGCTCGGTCTTGGTGACGCTCAACAAAGCCGGGCAAAGGCCGATCTACTACACCAGCCACGTCCTAGTAGGTCCCGAGCTCCGCTACCCTCCCATAGAAAGGCTGGCCTTGGCGCTGATCCTGGCATCCAGAAAGCTAAGGCCGTACTTCCAGACACATCCTATCAAGGTCATAACCGACCAACCCTTGCGCCAGATCCTCTCGAAGTTTGATGTTGCAGGTCAGATGCTTAAATGATCGGTAGAATTGGGGGAATTCGACATCGAGTACGTGGTAAGAAAGGTGATCAAAGGTCAGGTGGTGGCAGACTTCTTCTCGGAACTCACGCCCCCGGAGACCCCGGCGAGCTCGGACCTTAGATGGACGCTACATATTGATGGGTCCGCCAACTCGGAAAGAGGGGGCGTCGGCTTGGTGCTCAAGGACCCCTCCGGCCACATCTATGAGCACGCGCTTCGGCTATGGTTCAAGGCCACGAACAATGAAGCAGAATATGAGCATTCTTGTTTGGTCTAAAAGTCACAATCGAACTGGGCGCGGAAGACATTAAAATATTTACTTATTCCCAACTCGTTGCAGGCCAAGTTAATGAAGAGTTCGAGACCCGGGAAGCGACGATGATCAAGTACCTGGCCGAGGCGTGATGGATGACGGATCGATTTCGGAGGTGTATCATCACCAAAGTGCCCCATGCTGAGAATTCACAAGCGGACGCCCTGGCCAGGCTTGCGTACTCTTGCGCGACCGACATGTCGCCAGGAGGAACAGTGAGAACCATCGGACCCTCCGTCAACAAAGTTCAAGGCATTTTGTCAAAGTTATCGCATCCAACTAAAGTTTAGCTCGGTCGCCCACCCCCAAGCCAACAGACTTGCCGAGGTGACAAACCGAGTCATTCTTGAAGGGTTGAAGAAAAGAATTTCTGGAGCCCCGACCTCTTGGATGGAGGAACTTCCGAGCATTCTCTGGGCATCTCGGACAACTCCAAAAACCCCAATGGGGGAATCCCTATATAGCATGGCCTTCGGAACCGAGGTTGTACTCTCTCCTGAGGTGGTTTCCCAACCCTCTGGATCTAAACCCACGACGAAGAGGCGTCTAACCAACAGCTGCACAAAAACCTCGACCTATTGGAGGAGAAGCGAGCCGACGCCCATATGCGGACACTAGCTTATAGAAGGGCTGTCACCAAGCTTTATAACCGTCGAGTGCACCCTCAGCTCGTCAAGATGGGCAACCTAGTGCTACGGAAAGCCGAGGTCAGCGACCCGATTCAGTCCCGTGGGAAGCTGGCTCCGAACTGGGAGGGTCCTTACCGAGTCGTCGAAGTTGTCCGAGAAGGGACTTACACACTAGCAACAATGGAGGGGCGAGTGCTACCGAGAACTTGGCACATTTCAAATCTACGAAAATTTTACGCATAATATGGAAAGATGTGTCCCGAGTTGTATTGATGAAAATGCGATTACAAAAGACATCAGAAACAAAATAAGGCTTTTCCCGACCCGAATTACAAAATGATAATCAGTAAATTACGAAGTCAGGACTCGGGCGGGTCTGAGTCGTCGAATGCTTGCTGCCTCTCCATCGGCACCAGATCGTCCTCGGGATGGATGGTGAAGGGGTCCTCCTCAACCTCCGAGTCCAGGTGTAGGGCATGGAAGCGGGCCAACGCCACCCGATACCCGTACTCGTAGGTAACTCGGCCCATCCTCTTCAGCCCCTCCTTGAAGTCGGTTGACTCCTTGTAACGGTCGACCGATTGCCTGGGCAGCTCGACTCGGGCGTTCTCTAGAGCCTTCATAGCTTGTAGTAGCTCGTCGTCCATCTTCCGAGCTCTGACCCGCACCTCCTTCAGCAACCTCTGGATCTCAGCCAGGTTGATCTGGACCTCACCCAGCTCTTTTTTGGAGGCCTCGAGCCGCTGGAGTGCCTCGTCTCGCTCTCGCTTGGTTTTCTCGAGCTCCTGTTCTAGCTCGGAAGCACGCTCCTCGGCCTTGGCGACCGCCTCTGGACCCCCTCCAGACTTTAGGGCATCGAGTTCCTGCTGAAGGTGGGAGATCTGGTAATCCGTGAATGTGATCAACCAGCCCGCATCATGGACTCGGTCGAAGAGCGCCATCTGGAAGTGTTGGCTTTGCACAGAACAACAATTGATAAGAACTCGGTCAAAAGAAAACTTGCGATGTCGAGATAAAGGTCGGGAACTTACCAAAACCATCTCCTTAGCAGCTCGGGCTAGCAAGACCTCTGAGGGGAGTGTGTATAGCTCCCGCACCAGCTGAGGGTGGAGAAGTCCCCTCTCGAACTCCTCGACGGCTGACGAGTCATTCCAGACTTTCGTCGAGTTCTTCAACCCCCTCCACCTGGCCTTCATTTCCTTATCGGGGTCTTGATGCCCCAGATCGAACATTTGCAGGGTGTAGTATCCTGCATCGTCCTTATGAACTTTTGTCTTGAAGAGGTCCTTCATGGACCTCGGGCGGTAATGAACCGGCGATGCGCCCCCCTCCTCAGATTCAACGGGCATCTCGAGCTCCTCTGACGGTGCTGCTGGCTCATTGCCCTTGGAATGGGAGCGAGATTCCCCCTTGTCGTGTCGAGACTTGTGTCTCCTCATCAGCACCTTTACCTTCTTGTGCCGCCGAGCCGGATCATCGACCTGCTCAGTCGGTGCATCGATCGGCCTCTTGGATGAGGCCTTCGGGGCTTCCCTCGCTGGAGAAACGCCGACCTCCCGGGCTAGCGCGGTGGCACGAGTCGAGGGAGCCTTATCGTCAGACATCTTAGGCATCTCGCGCAGGTCACCGAGATCCATCCGATCTGCATCCCGACTCACAAGTTAGAAAATGACCTGGAAAGCTAAAATAGGGCAAACATAATAATACCCCTAGAGGCCGGGCTGAGACCCGCCTTGACCAGCCATAGCTCGGTCATCTCCTTGATCGCGCATGAAGAGGAAAGGATTCCCTTCAGTCTGCCGACCAGGATGAATTCCTCCTCGGATAAGTACGGGAGGGGGCATTGTCGATCGGGTGTGCCGACCAGTCAAGCCTAAACCCCCAGACCGGACCACTCACGAAAATGTAGCGGGATTTCCAACGTTTGTTGTTGGAAGGTGCCCCGCTGACCCGAAAACTGACTCGGGCGGTAAGATAGTAGCCGCCCCCGACTCTTATAAAGGCGAAAATATACCATAAACAAGTCCCGAGTCGGGATAATCCTGGCCCCTCGGCACTCGCCCAGAAACACGACGAGGTAGCGCCACGAGTTGGGCGCTACCTGGCTGGGGGAGATCCTCCACCATCTTAGACACTCTTCTATGAGGGGATGCAGTGGAAACCAGAGACCGGCCCCCAAAGCATCCACCGAGATGCACATGCCGGGCGCGTTCGAACTGTAGGGGCGCTGCCCGGGCCGCGGAACATGCAACCCATATTCGGCCGGGATACTATACCACCCCCTAATCACAGCAAGTGACCCCTCGGTCACTGTCATGTCTAGGTCATGATCCGTTTTCATGACCTCCAGATCCCTTAGGACCCTTGCGTCAACTGGCGACGGGGGCCCCGAAGACGCTCCCGAGGAACCGGCCTTGGGATCACCCTGACTCACTCCCCCCGACCTCGGGGAAGAGATGACCCTGACGCTACTTTTAGAGTCCGAGGAGGTCATTCCGACCTATTCAAAAAATACTGACTGAAGGGACGCTGGGTGGCTAAGGGGGATCCGAGGGAGACGCAAAAGAGGGGCAATGAACAAGTGAGGTCTCAACCTGGCCGTATGAAATTTATAGTATCCAAGGGTGTCATTTCAGCTTCCCGAGGTAAAACAAAGCGTCGCCCTAAAAATCACCCAATGTATTAAATGCATCACCGCATCGAATGAAAACCTGTGCTGAGGGCACTGAGACGCAAGGGAAATAACAAAAATGTACATGTAATAATATTGGATAAAAATGATGATACCAAAATATGTGTGTACCCTCTAGGTCAAATCCCCAAGATTTATGCCCGAGTTCACCTTCTCGGCCAAATCCCCAGGATTTGTGCCCGAGTTCACCATCTCGGCCAAATCCCCAAGATTTATGCCCGAGTTTACCCTCTCGACCAAATCCCCAGGATTTACGTCTGAGTTCACCCCCTCGGCCAAATCCCTAGGATTTGTGCCCGAGTTCACCCTCTCGACCAAATCCTCAGGATTTACGCCCGAGTTCACCTTCTCGGCCAAACCCCCAGTATTTGTGCCCGAGTTCACCCTCTCGGCCAAATCCCCAGAATTTACGCCCGAGTTCACCTTCTCGGCCAAACCCCCAGTATTTGTGCCCGAGTTCAACCTCTCGGCCAAATCCCCAAGATTTGTGCCCAAGTTCACCCTCTCGGCCAAATCCCTAGGATTTGTGCCAGAGTTCACCCTCTCGGCCATATCTCCATGACTTGTGCCCGAGTTCACCATCTCGGCCAAATCCCAAGATCAATTCCCGAGCTCCTGCTCAGTCGGATCAACTCCTGCTTGGATCAGTTCCCGAGCTCCTGCTCGGTCGGATCATTTCTCGAGCTATGCTCGATCCGATCAGTTCCCGAGCTCCTACTCGGTCGGATCAATTCCCGAGCCCCGCTCGATCCGATCAGTTCCTGAGCTCATGCTCGGTTGGTTCAACTCCCGGGTACAAAACCCGGCCAGTCCCTTTCCCGAGACCCGCTCAGTCGGATCATGTCCCGAGCCCTTGCTCGGTCAGATCGACTCCCTCCTAGTCAGATCAGCTAGCTTTCGGGATTAGTTTGACTTCACCGCAAACCGACGGCTCAACACAAGACCTCATCTTCAGCACCCTAATCGGGAACCTCGAGAAGGTCTCCTCGGGGGGGGGGGGGGGGGGGGGGGGGGGGAGGGGATGGTATGACAAATATTGAGCCCGCCAACGTGGTTGACCCGACACGGGCAAGAAGGGGTTAGCGGTCGTACGACCAACCTAACACAGATAAGGTGGGCAAGGTCGACATCCCTCAGCTACGGGCACGTGCCTCGCTGCAAGGACCACGAACGACGTGGTGAGGTGCAGCAGTATGATAAGCAATAAAGAATATAAGGGATTCAGGTACGGATACCCTATTACTGTTGCTATAAAGGCTCCTGCGCCTCTACGAAGCAGGGGGGCCGCAAAATCCACAACCAAACTAACTTGACCGCCGGAGGGGTCACGTCGGGAACCGACCCGACCTGAAACATTTCTACCCGACATGAGCCCCACTACTCTAGCAGCCGACCTCTCTAGCCGGACCCGGGACCCTTTTCCCCCGACCTGAGCTCCAACTCTGTGCCGAGACGATCGCGGGCGAGCCGTGTATATGGGCCTGAACCAACATTGCTTGCTCAGCAAACACGAAGGCAAATCGTATCTACTGGACAGGCACAAGAGTTTTTTTCCCTATCAATAACCAAATATAACAGTACTTCTCACATGTCGATCCCCCGCACCGTCTCCATGTGAGCAAGCTGATGTGGTTCTACCACTTGGTAGAGGCATGGTCAACATAGAACATTGATTGAGAATCCGAAACACCTGATTTTTTCATTTTTTTTTATCAAATACATAAATTAGTGCAACTCCGCATCCCAAAACAAGAGGAAAGATTTGCTAGCGGATTAAACAATTATGCAGCACTGTTGGGCTAAATACATTCTTTTCTGCATTGCCAATAATTCAGCCAAACACCCTCAAAATATCTTAGGGATCTCAGTAGTTCCATAGGCAAGATATGCAATATTCGACTTGATTCACTTCAACCTTCAATGTTACATACAGGAGTACTCTAGTGTGCACTACAATTAAACTTAGACGAATTCTCAAACAAAAAAAAAAAAAGTTCCTTCTTTATGAATATTTATGAGGAGATATGTTTTCCTATTTATTCTAATTCTCGAAATGGCCCCTGATAAAATAGTTGGAGCAATACTAGTTATACCCTATAGACTGGGTCCATATGATACGATGAATCGATCCAAAGCCCTATGTATAAGATTCACACCATCAGTTGTAATAATATTTTTGACATCTCCGTCAAAACACTATGAATATATTTTCATAAAAAAAAAAATCAGCTCATATAAAAATATAATTTTAAATGAATATGTTTGTTACTTTAGGAACAGCAACAACCAGATATAGAGATTTTATGTCAGTTATAGTGTCTTTGAATAGGCGGCTTATATTGGTTTAAAATGTTACTGAAGAATTGAACCTGTTCAAGGACAAAAAAGGAATGAGAATGATTGTTATGACTCAAACAAGTATCTTTTGATAAATAGGAAAACAATATGGATTGAAAAATAGACGCCTCTTGTGAAAAATCTTAAAAAAAGAGGATCGTTTTTTCTCACAAATTCGCCTATAAAACTTAGCACGGACCTCAAAGCATCACAAGTACTTACATTCCCCGAAATGATGTTACTTGTGCAGATATGTTCAGATGAATCAAATCCCGTTACGTGTCCATCCTCCAAACCGTGCAAGCATCTGAAGACATGTTCTCAATCACCAAAGAGTTGCACTCATCTTCAGGGTTCTCTTAATGGTTGCTTTGCAGTAAGTAGCATGCACATGGTATAGAAAGGAACTCTGCCCTAAGCATGTGCTACTGATGCGTGGAGCAAGACGATCCACAAGGAAGATGAAGCTAATCAAACAACAAAAGGCCACAGAGAAACTGATACAAGCATTCTGATGTGCTACATACACTCTTATCCCCGCCATATTACTTGCTTGCCATGTGATGCACCTCAAAGGCACAGATCCCACGGAGATGCAAACCTCTATTAGATAGAGAAGCTTTGACGAAGAAGACATTCCTGGATGAAACAAACAAATGTGGATTCCAGTGGTAGTTAAACGCAGTTAGCTACCGACCAACAGAGAACATGAACTAAGTAGAGCGTAAGAGATGAGGTCACCCACATCGCTGTGCTTATGTTAGATGGATTTAGGACGAGTCTTATGAGAAGGGAGTATGAATCCATATTTTTGTTGTCCCCATTTGTTGAAGCAGATGTTGCCACCCGATGATTTGATTCTCCTGTGGCCGGATGCCATGTGCCAAACACTTCGATTCTGGTTTGACCGAGCACCCGATGTTTGACTATAATTTCCATTATATTAAGTGAATGATGTGCCATTCTTAGCGGAAACCAACATGGATCACTTGCATGAAGAAGAAGAAGAAGAAGAAGAAGAAGAAGAAGAAGAAGAAGAAGAAGAAGAAGAAGAAGAAGAAGACCAAGTCTCCTGACCACAAATGAGTTACATGCAATTGCTTTTTTTTTTATCATCATGCAAGCTATCTGAATTGCTCTTTCTAATCTTCCTAGTGTCAAACGCCATGAGTTTTAAGTTAAACATTAAACCGACTCACAATGAATCAATATCACTAATCCTTTGATTAAGGATTTGTTATGTCAATGGAATACCTATATTTGAGGTATGGCAATCTTTTTAATTAGGTTTCTCTACAGCGTTTCTTGTATAAAGTTAATGGAGCATGATTAGAGACTATGTAATATTGACTCAACCATCATCTATTGCTAATTATTTGTGCTCCCATGGAGTCATCAAACTTCAAGTGGAAGCAACAAATCCATACAAAAAATGAAGGAGAATATAGAGAACTCGATGAGTCACGCATAACCTAACCTCTCATAAAGATCCTGCGGGTGGGTCCCTTCTAATCATCAATCAGAATCGAGAACTATATCTTATATGCCTCATGGTAGTTCATGGCCATTATTAGGGTCCACACTCCTCATTGTATATGGAACTAGGCTTTTATGAAGAGGAAGAACCTCTGTTTAAGTAAAACTACAAAGCTCAAAAGTTTCCTTTGAGATTGGATCTTAATTGCCCCCCATTAGAAATGCTCACAAGCAACATCCCCTCCTTCCACCTTTTGAACTGCTCTTCCTAAAAGCCTGCATCATATCCCTAGGAAGCCACAAAGAAGCTGTCATCCTTCATCCCATGATTTGTAGTTAGGAGCTTTTCGTGAATGAATATAACAATGGTTTAGGCTAATGTGTAAAAAATGTGCTTTACGAGAGCGCAAGTAAACCTCGATCAAAGCATAAGGAGACGTGGCCATGGCAGTCTCCCTCCATTTGTCTGGAGCAACAACTGCTGGTTCTACTCACTTCAAGGCCTATAGAATAAGAGATCGAGGAAGGACTGCACGTTCTACCTCTCCTTGTGACATGAAAAGGGGAGTCTTCTCTTAGCAAACCGAGGTTTCATGCATGCACATGCCTCACCACCGGGCTCTCTCTCTCTCTCGCTCTCTCTCTCTAAGAACAAGATTCCCTAGTTCATCTTCAAGCTGAGCACCACACAAGCATCACAGGTTGCTTCCTGATTAGCGAAATTAAGACCAAATTGATCAAAGATGGCAGAAAGTGAGATGCACAAGACTAGAACATGCTCGAAGTGATTCCATGTAGAAAAAAGGGAGGACCGTATGCTTCTCAGCAGCACATCTTAGTCTTCTCTTCCCCGCATACAAACTCCCTCGGCAAAACGGCAGAGATACATTGTTTGTCTCTGCTGCTTTGAAGGTTTTCCGTGGTATGATGACACCCAGTGGGTGTCTTTGACCCCGTAATCTGCAACTTGGATTCAAGGATCTTGTCTTTCTTTGAGATGGATAGGATTTGTGCATCATGAACACGTAGTTTAATGCCGCGTTGGCCAACGAGGGTATTACCGTGGTGGTGGGGAAGGCGCCGACTCCGTAAAACCACGTGCGAAGAAGACGCGAGCCGTCTGGGTCCCCCACCGAACTTAGATTCCTTTG
The DNA here is from genome assembly GCA_029747655.1 of Ensete ventricosum. Lineage (NCBI taxonomy): Eukaryota > Viridiplantae > Streptophyta > Magnoliopsida > Zingiberales > Musaceae > Ensete > Ensete ventricosum. The sequence goes on along the minus strand of JAQQAF010000001.1, from coordinate 22,937,782 downwards.
CCTGCGGGTGGGACCCACAAGGTAGCGGGTTATTATTAGCGCTAAGGGCTCGGTGGGGACGAGGCGACCGTACTTTGCGCTTGCTCCTGTCGATGTTCGCCACATCACTGCGTGGAACCGTTGGAGTTGGGATGATTTGGACGCAGAACACAACTGAGCATCATATGCTATGCTGCAACGTTATTTTCACTTCTTTTTCTTGCTATTTATTTAGTTTGATTGATAGATGAATGGATCATCAAGTTGTGGATCCAAACTTTTGTATTTAATGTTGTGAAGGTTGCCAGGTTAACATCAGCAGTGGAGGACTTTATGGAAGAACAGAAATAAAAAGACTAAGCAAATCCATCCATTCATATTATGCAGCCTTAATCATCTAGACATCGTTCTTCCATAGGAAGATAGCCATCAATCAGGCTGCGAAAGCTCTTACGTGAGGCCTTGCAGAAACAGGGCACTGCTATTATGACAACAGTAATCATCTCAACCACTTCTTGACTATGACAACAGGAGTTTGTGGCTCTTTGCAAAGAACAATGGATGAAGGAAATTTTTTCTGACAGATGTATCGATCGACATTAATGCGGCATGATGTCAAAACGATAACCCCTATCGATCCCATCAACTAAAAGCAGCAGCAGCAGAAAACAGTGGCTAAGAGTTAAGCGACATCTGAAAATGATTGATCAAACAAGTGCTTAAGATGAATCCTCCCCTGTTTGAGATTTTTTACTTAGCTTTCTGTATACCAACCTATATCTTCTTATTTGATACTATGAAACGGCGGTCTTAGCATTCATTATCTATGGGTGGTTCCGAGCAACCAAACATATCTGACACAAACTTAGATAGATATCGTGATCAACTCCTCCCAGAAATATATCCATGGAGACCTTGTCTTGGATGTGTTTTAAAGAGTAAACTAGTCTATACTTTAAACAAAGAGCAGAGGCGGCAAATTTATCAATTGAGGACCTAAACGATGCCTATTTCTCTATACTGCAGGAACATGCAGCTCGGATGAGTAATGTGGCAGCAGCACCCCTATATAAACACCTCCCCTTCCTCTTAAGCATCATCCGCTTCAGCGCAAAGTTCCCTTTCGCTATCCCAATTCTTCGCCATCTTCATTCCTACGTTACGAAACCAAAAAATTCTACTGGCACAAGTCTCCTGTGCTCGAACTAATCTTCTCTAGCTCCATCCTGTTTCCTGCTACTGTACAATCCGCTACGATATATACAACCAATAATGTCCAGCATGGCTGATCAATTCGGCTTCTTCTCGCGGAGGTGTGTATGGGTGAACGGTCCGATCATTGTCGGAGCTGGCCCGTCCGGCCTGGCCGTGGCAGCGTGCTTGAAGGAGCACGGCGTACCGTCGGTGATCCTCGAGCGGTCCGACTGCATTGCCTCCCTCTGGCAAAAGCGTACCTACGACCGCTTGAAGCTTCACCTCCCCAAGCAGTTCTGCCAGCTGCCCAGGTTCCCCTTCCCGGAGCATTACCCCGAGTATCCTACCAAGCAGCAGTTCATCGACTACTTGGAGTCGTATGCTAAGCACTTGGAGATCAGCCCACGGTTCAACCAGTCGGTACAGTTAGCGAGGTACAATGAAACGTGCGGCCTGTGGCGGGTGAGGACCACAGGAACAGGCACCGCGGCTGGAAGCCGGAGCCATGATGTGGAGTACATCGGCAGGTGGCTGGTGGTAGCCACCGGCGAGAACGCGGAGAGTGTAGTCCCCGAGCTGGACGGGCTCAGGGAGTTCGGCGGTGATGTGATGCATGTTTGTGACTACAAGTCCGGTGAGGCCTACCGCGGGAAGCGCGTGTTGGTGGTCGGATGTGGCAACTCCGGCATGGAGGTCTGTCTTGATCTCTGCGATTACGATGCCTTACCAGCTATGGTGGTTCGCGACTCGGTGAGCAATCACTGCCTGAAAGCCATCACTTCGAACATATCTCTGGCATCAACATTGTCCTTAATGGAGTTCGTTTTTGAAACTTGATTACAGGTTCATGTACTGCCGAGGGAGGTACTCGGGAAATCGACATTCGAGTTGGCTGTCCTGCTGATGAAGTGGTTGCCGCTGTGGCTGGTGGACAAGATCCTTCTAGTGTTGGCGTGGCTGGTGCTTGGGAACATAGAGAGGTGTGGCCTGAGGAGACCTTCCACCGGTCCTCTGGAGCTCAAGAACACAGAGGGTGATAGAAGATAAGATGAAGTTAGGATTTAGATATGATTTCCTTAACTGAATGAGGAAATCACGTAGGTTAGTTCCTCCTATCTTCACCTGTATAAATTAACGATGGATCAATGAATCAATTGGGCATTTTCATTACTTCTTCTTATTTCCAACATGGTATCAGAGCCCCTCTCTTTATAAGAGAGATTACTTTTTTTTTTCCTTCACTGTCAAACGATAGCTTTTATTATCGTTTGTTCGTCGACAACCCCGCTGCAAAACTGCAGATACTCAGGGGTCATCTGTCGCCACCCTCCCGGACATTCTCTGCTCCGAAGATCTCTCCTACCTCATCTGCAGTAGATGACGACTTCTACACCCGCTCGCCGGCATCGTCCCTCCTGCAGCCTTTGTTCTCTCTGCCAAGAGCACCTGTAAGGGCCACTGCCCATCGTCTCTCGGTGATTTGTAGAGAGGGCACAACAAGTTCTTTCTTGCTATCAAACGGTAGCAAATCCCCACCCTGTCGACTGCCCTTTTGAGAAGCCGCAATTGTCGGTCGACTCCTCTTCTGCAAAGCCGCGATCTCTGTTTCCTGACGAAAAAAAAAAAAAAAAAAACAGAGCATCGCCGGTGCCGTTTTCATTCGAGGATATGAAGATTCGGGTCTCGCTCTATAATTGATGTCCACGTCGCTGGTCTGGCAGCCCTCTCGCTCAACCTCGCTGGCACTTGTCGTTGCCATCGCTAGCATCGGTGACACTATCTGCCTCATTGTTGCCTACCATCGGCTCACCGTTCGCTCGCTGTTGCTGCCGTCACAGCAATAACTCGGTCGCTTCTCTTCGGTGCAGATCCCTCTCTGCATTGTCTCTACACCTCCAAAGAAGGGACCGCAACATTGTGGTCCTGAAGTCAGGGAAGAAAGGGAAGCACACCTTCACTACAGCGGCTTCCTCATCTTCTCCTTCGGCAGATACTATGCTCGCTGCCGACCCCCCTTACTCCAACAATTGCAATCGCAACTACAGCCCTCGCCGGCCACAATTGTTGCCCTCTCCTTAGATCTATCGCTTCTTGTTGTCAAACGACAGTCTCTCGTCGACATCGAAGCTGGAGACTTCTAGTGTGTCGGCTTTCTCAATTCCTCTACCGAGGTGTTCTTCTGCACGAGGCCATCTTCCTTGTGCACCACCAATGTCGCATCAGCACTAACAAGCAGCGGCACCTTACCTACCTCATCAGCAATAAGTTCATTCTCGCTGTCAAACGATAGTAAATCTACGATCGCACGCTTCTCCCGTTGCCCTTCAGATCTACCGATCGCCCCAGCCGTAGCAGCATCTCCTCCGCTGAAGTCAACCGTTGTCAGACCTTCACCGCAGTTGACAACATAGCGGTCTCTTTGACATCGGGTAAAGATCTATGTCCTTCACAGGAGCTTGATCTTGCGGGGGCATGATAGTTCGATCTAATCGGATTGTCGAATCTGGCTCTAGCAGAATCGTCTGCTCCTTTCTTCGGATTCATTGTCATCGGTTCAAGATCAACGTCCTCAGTTCAAGATCGACGTCCTTACAGGAGCTCGATCTTGCGGGGGCATGATAGAAGATAAGATGAAGTTAGGATTTAGATATGATTTCCTTAACTGAATGAGGAAATCACGTAGGTTAGTTCCTCCTATCTTCACCTGTATAAATTAACGATGGATCAATGAATCAATTGGGCATTTTCATTACTTCTTCTTATTTCCAACAGAGGGGAGGACCCCTGTTCTCGACACAGGGGCTCTTGGGAAGATAAGATCTGGCGACATCAAGGTTGTTCCTGGGATCAAGAGGTTCTCCCCGGGAAAAGTCGCGCTCGTCGACGGCCAGGTCCTCGACATTGACTCTGTCGTCTTGGCTACAGGTTACCGAAGCAACGTCCCTCAGTGGCTTCAGGTACCAACCCAAAGATTATTATTACACGGAAGCTAGTTGATTGCCGGGAACATGAATTAGAGCTTTATATAGGTTGGTTCCTATGAAGTTGAGAGTGAAAAGAGTGCTGATGAGACACTGCTACTGTTCGCGAATTATTCCAAACCATAACTTGTTCAGTACAAACAAGAAAATGACATCCGAGAAGTGGTATAGAAGAGAAAGATTAAGGCTTAAACTAAAATCTTTACACAAAGGGAAGGATGGAATATTGACCCACGCTATGTTTGGTTTTGCAGGGATGTGATTTCTTCTCCAAAGATGGGTTTCCGAAGACTGCATTCCCGAACGGGTGGAAAGGACAGTCTGGGCTTTACGCTGTGGGTTTCACAAGGAGGGGCCTCTCTGGTGCTTCCTCAGACGCAGTGAGGACTGCCAAGGACATCGGCAGGATGTGGAAGGAGGAGCTGAAGCCCGCCAAGAGAACCGTCGCCTGCCATAGAAGATGCATCTCACAGATCTGATGACATGTCTACTGCTGGATTCCCTCCGTTCTTGTGTTACTCGGATTGTATACTAGTGTAACATAGATCGGCAAAACTGCACAGAACCCTCTCTCAATGGAAGAGGAATGTGCCTGATAGGACAGATATGATGAGGCTTTTCTCACTTCTACACCATTTCAAATTATTACTTCAATGGAAACCGTACCACAATTCTCTTTAATATATATGAGAATGCTCCACATATCCATGTCAGGATGGAAGCAAATTGGCCCCTTGTGTCTGGTATTTTAGCAGGATAGGGAGTTTTCTGAGCTCCCTATTAAAAAGAAATCATCTAATTATAGATGCTTTTCTACTTCGAAAACACCTTTTTAAGAAGTTGATGCATCATATCAACCATCTTTGGTGACCTTAGAAGTGTAGTAATCATGGAGGGTCACCATCTATCATATGCTTGCGAGTGTCATTGGAGGACGGTAACCTCATGACATTCTTTATGAACTTTCAACTATCAAATATTCGCGCGCAATTCGTATCAGAGAGAATCAAATCTATTGTTATTATCCTAATGAATCACTACACTTGTTGTCTCCATCCCCCTTGTTGTCTTGCTTCCGCTGCTTTTTCTCCTTACAATTTTTCTTCTTCGAAGTGGAGATCAACTACAAAGAGGCTCACCAGAGAACCACAGTACCCATCTATCCACTGCCACATTGAATCGGTGATTACTTTGCTTTGATGATGACGTTATGCACTCGCATTGAAGCACAGACTCCATCATGGTTGATGGCTGCTCGATACAAACACGTTCCTTCATAGCATTCATGGGTACGAGTGTTGGTGACGTCTCGAAGAGCCATCTGTTACTGCCATGCTCATTACAAGTCGACCAATCTACTGTTGCTAGAAGACACGAGTTCTCTATCATTATCTTACCATTCTATTTGTGTATCTTCTTCTCTTTACTAATCCTAGTAGATCTTTTCTTCCTCTTCCTACATCTTCACTTCTCTAAATATCATGTTGAGCATTTCCATGAAAAGTTGTTGCGAACTGTGGTGAGAAAAAAAGGCACTCTTGGACAGTATCGATATCAGATACATCTTATGATTCAGCAGCAATTTAGAGGATTTGGCTTCATCTTTTATGACTCGGCATTTTCGAGGAAACAATGCTGAAGCTGGTGTATGGAGTAACGCAGTATTCCATCTATTTAGGCTAGCAGTTACCGGGGACGGCTTTCTCGAGCTACATGGACTGGGGCGTCGCCCATGGCACGAGATCTTATTGTGAGAGATAGATATAGCAGAGCTTGAAGCTCTCCGGTATCATGCATCTGACCAAGTAATTTGGTAGTCACCATCGGGCGACTTGTAGATGCCCAGCGCCTTCCACACTCCTTGAGACGCATCGACGATGTTGTTCCTGCAGGGAGGTTGGAAGTCGTGCTCTTCGTCGCAGCCGTGCATCGAGTGTTGGGGAAGGAGGAGCAAGGAAACGATAAAACAGAATACTACGATCCAATTAACGAAAACGCTTTCAATCAAGAAAACGACGTAGTATTAAACAAGAGGTAAAAGAACAAGAACACTTACAAGATTATCTCCAAATTAACACAATCTCTTCTCTTTACACACTCTTTGCCTACTTGCTTCATTCTCTAAGGTCCTATTTATAGGACATAATAATAACTACCTCACACCACTTCCTTCATCCCACTATCTCACCCATGATTAATAACTACCTCCACTAACTCTTAAACTACCTCCACAACTCCTAAACATGAGCCACTACTTCTAAACATGTTAACTACCTATGTAACTACCATGAATCAATTCTCAACACTCCCCCTTGATTCATAGTTACATACACCAATTTGAGACATAAAATAAACATGCTTTTGAACTGGAAGTGACTTGGTGAGAATATCTGTAACTTGTTCATCTGTGCCATAAATACTTCATGTTATGGCTCCATTTGCTATAAACCGAGTCTTATGCTTTTGGATATTTTCATCTGCATTATACTTTGTTTTGAACACCCATTTCGATCCAAAAACTTTCTTTACTTTCGGTTGATCCATTAGCTCCCAGATTTCATTCTTCTTTATTGACTTGATTTTCTCCTTCATTGCTTTTCGATATTCCTCAACTGCTTCTTCAAAACTTATAGGATCTGAAATAGATAAAGCAAATGTTGAATCATAAATCTCTGTTAGTGATCTAAACCTTCCTGGAGGGGTTTCATCTGATGAATCATTTGCTGAATTTGAACTGCTACTGGGTGAGGCTGACGTTGATCTTGTTGGAGCAGGATCTGTCACTTGATTTGGTGGAGTAACTAGTTCTGCTGGAACACGAATTTGTGCATCACCTTCATTAATCTCCCAATTCCAACTTGCCCTTTCATCAAATACAACATTTCTGTTAATAATAACTTTGTCATTTACAGGATTATATAATCGATATGCTTTGAATTGTGCAGAGTATCCAATTAAGATGCATTTTTCTGATTTTTCATCAAGCTTATGATGATTTTGTGAATTTACCAAAGCATAAGCAATACAACCAAAAATTCTTAGATGACTTACAGTTGGCTTTATACCATACCAAGCTTCAAAAGGAGTTCGATTCATAACAGCCTTTGTCGGTGAAATATTCAACAAATAAACTGCTGTTGCAACTGCTTCTGCCCAAAACTGATTCGGAAGATGCTTTCCTTTAAGCAAACTTCTTGCCATTTCGACAACAGTTCGATTCTTACGTTCAGCTACACCATTTTGCTCCGGTGTATATGGTGCTGTCAATTCCCTGCGAATACCATTTTCTTCACAAAAGGAATTAAACTCATTAGACATAAATTCACCACCTCTATCTGTCCGAAGTGTCTTTATGCATTTACCACTTTGCCTTTCTACAAGTGCCTTGAATTTTCGAAAGTTATAAAATGCTTCAGATTTCAATTCCAGAAAATATACCCAACTCATGCGGCTATAATCATCAGTAAATAACAGAAAATATCGACTTCCCCCAAATGATTTTGTATTCACAGGTCCACATAAGTCAACATGAATTAATTCAAGATAATTAGATGCTCTCCATGCTTTTCCAATAAGAAATGATTTTTTACTTTGTTTGTCATAAATACATCCTTCACATACATCAAGTGTATTAATTTTAGGCAATCCATAAACCATTTCTTTTTGATTTAACAACCTTAAACCTTTAATGTTAAGGTGTCCATATCTCAAATGCCATAAATTTGTCTCATTCTTTTGATTTGCAACAAAAGCATGTTTCTCAATATTTGAAACATCAATTGGAAACATCTTATTTTACGTCATGCAAACATTTGCTATAATCAAACCAGATTTCTTATCTTTAATAGTGCATGAACCATCATCAAATATAACTGAATATCCAATATCTATCAATTGTCCAACACTCAACAAGTTATGTGATAAGCTAAGAACATAGAAAACATTATCAAGGTGTTTTACCTTCCCTTGATTTGTCTTCACCTCAATTGTTCATTTTCCTTCTACTTGGATTTGCTTGCTATCTCCAAGTTTAACTTTCAACTTGTGAGTTTCATCAATATCTCTAAATATTGATCTTATGCCTGACATATGATTAGAACATCCACTATCCAAAAACCAAATATCATTTGAGATATCATTAACTTGTGAATGAGTCATAAACAACTTACTATTGTCTTCATTTTCTTCCACATAGCTTGCTTGCTTTTCTCTTTTCCAGCAATCTGTCTTCATATGACCAAACTTCTTACAATAGTGACATTGAATTTCACTCTTGTAGTTTTTCTGATCATAGCTTGATTGCCTTTCATCATGCCCATCAAAGTGTCCTCTTCCTCTTTCTCTTCCATTTCCTCTACCACGAAATCCTCCTCTGCCACGTCCTCTTCCTGTTGCTTTTTTGTCTTCTTTTGAAGTAGAAGACTCCCCCTTAACCTGAAATGCTTTTTCTTCACTTTTTTTAAGTGACCTGTTCAACCTTGCTTCATGTGCTTGCAAGGAACCCATTAGTTCATCAAATGAATAAGTAGATAAGTCCTTTGACTCTTCAATTGCCGCAACAACATGATCAAATTTCGGAGTTAAACTTCTCAAAACTTTTGCAACAATTATTTGATCATGAAGATGTTCACCATAGGATTTCATTTGACTAACAATTTCAGTCACTCGAGAAAGAAAATCTTGCACTGATTCATTGCTTTTCATAAACAAAATTTCAAACTCACGGCGAAGGGTTTGAAGTTTTACCATGATCACCCTCGATGAGCCTTGAAATTCATTTTGAAGTATCAACCAAGCTTGTCTTGAGGTTGTCGCTGCTGCAATTCTTGAGAAGATTGTCTCATGCACAGCTTGTTGAATGAAGAACAATGCCTTTGAGTCCTTCTTTTTATTCTCCCTCAGCCTGGTTTCTTCATCTGGATCTGCATATCCATTCTCTATCAAGTCCCAAAGATCCTGAGACTTGAATAGAGTCTTCATCTTGATACTCCAAAATTCATAGGATTTGCCCGAGAAGATGGGAATAAGGGGTTGAGACATAGAATTGCCATTAAAAGCCATAATGCCCAGTTCAGATTGAAACAAGGCTCTGATACCACAAATGTTGGGGAAGGAGGAGCAAGGAAACGATAAAACAGAATACTACGATCCAATTAACGAAAACGCTTTCAATCAAGAAAACGACGTAGTATTAAACAAGAGGTAAAAGAACAAGAACAATTACAAGATTATCTCCAAATTAACACAATCTCTTCTCTTTACACACTCTCTGCCTACTTGCTTCATTCTCTAAGGTCCTATTTATAGGACATAATAATAACTACCTCACACCACTTCTTTCATCCCACTATCTCACCCATGATTAATAACTACCCCCACTAACTCTTAAACTACCTCCATAACTTCTAAACATGAGCCACTACTTCTAAACATGTTAACTACCTATGTAATTACCATGAATCAATTCTCAACATCGAGTCGCACTCGTCGACAACTTTGGCCAGCACAGATCTGCCATTGGCGTCGATCCTGACGCTCTTGCCGCACCTGCTGCTGTCGTTGTACCAGCCGGTGGACAGCGCCACGATCATCTCGTGGTCGGAATGGTACTCACCGTCGCACTTCGAAGGAGCGGCGCCGTCCCCGCCTTCAGAGAAGTCGTAGATGGTCATGTGTGCATTCGTGGCTGCGGTGACCGGGGGCGAGCAGCGGTACCGGGGATATTTATTGCCGGCCTTGCAGCACTCCGCGCCCTTGTGTTCGTTGCATTTGCCTCTAGTGCTGGTCAAGTGCCCGCTGTGGCTGCACGACTGGACGTAGCGAAGAACAGCAGTTGACAGTAGCAGAATGATGACCAATGAAGGAAGCGATCCAGCAGCCATTAGAGAGGACTATGGTTTCTCGTGATGGTAATAAGGCCTTTGTGGTAGTGTGTGTGTATATATATCCATCTGCATGTGCTATGAATTCTCGCCCCAAACAGTTGGCTGATTTGATGTGACGGAAAGGGCTCCTGATCGTGACTTATATTAAATTGATTTGATATAACGCTATATGACTTCTACTTTTTGTCGTTAGTTTTAATGTGATTCTACTTCTATGTTGTCATGACAAATATGGTTGAGTGATGGAATTTATGCGGTCGAGCCAACCCACTCCAACTCATAAGTGGGACGCGATGTGTAGCGAAAGATGGGGGATTGACGGTGGTGTTGCCATCTCTTTGTTTGCCGTGTTGGACTGAGACATGCCACATGCACATCTCCATGTAACGATGTTGATGAGTCACAAGAACGAGCACACTAAAAGTAATTCTATTCTAATCTGAATCATTGTGATTCAAGTCGAGGAACACGTACAAGACTGCATGGTAATTGTAGACTGCAGGAAAAATTATAATTTAATTAAATAAGCATCAATGGAGTCGTCGTTTCATTTTGTATTTGTATTATCTGATATATAAAAGAAAAGGAGTATATTGGTTCCAACCTGAATGTATTTACTTTATTTTGTAGATTAGTATATCATATAATACATGTTTTGTTACAAAAATTGCTTTGCATCGCGACCTAAGTCATGACTTGGAGAGCTACTAATAAAATAAGATGGGCAATTTATTATTCTTTACCGGATGCTGCCCTTAGTTTGTTTTCATGTAAGAGAGCTCTTTTTTTTTTTTTTGACTATTTGGATAAAATTGATCACCTTTTATGTCAAATGATATTAGAAATCAAGGAATCACTTATAGTCTTTTTTTTTTTTTTTGTTAAACCAATGTGATCTGGTTTGGATCAAAATTTCTAAACTGCTAACCGAGCTTTCCTCCTTTTTCTTCTTGCCCTTCTCCTCATCTGTCTCATCTTCCTGTGCTACCTCTCCTCTTCCTCATCATCCTCATCCTCCCCCTCCACATTCACCTTCGCCTCTCCTTGGCCTCCTCCCCTTTCACACCACCCCCCATCCTTCACATTCGCCTCCTCATCCGTCACCTCTGTCTCCTTCCCCATCTTCTCTTTGTCCTTCGCCTTCATCTCCTCCCAACCTCATTCTTCTCCTCGACCTTATCTTATTCATGCTCTTCCTTCTCCACCTCCTCCTCCTGCATCGTCGATGTTGTTGTTGTGTCACCAAAATTTCATTGGATGATGCATCACTAAAACCTTAACAGCATCAACACAGTCATGACTGTATTGGCAATTTTTTCACTACATGACTTGTAAGGTTGTCTCATTGTAATATTTACCATTACATTTACGAAGCACTCATGGAAAGCTTTGCCATTGTATTGGTGAAGCATTTGTGGATGTCGTAGTTATATCACTAAACTATTTGTTAGGACAAGTAATGGGCTGGCTCTGTCACCATGTGTCATGTCAATTTTGGAACCAACACCCCAGATCACGTCATCCAATTGCCTGAGATAGATGGCGTAGCCTCAACCGACTTGGCACATTGTCAGCCGAGCTACCACAATGTCATCCGATTTGACACAATGTGTCGACTCATCACAGTAATAGGCTTGAGACCTAGAAGACAACACTGTCTGACACCAATCCACCATCCAAGGCCCCGGGACTCAGCAGTACCATACCCCCGGTTCAGCCCAAGACGCCATCAACATTAAGGGCCAGGGTACGACTATCTCCCACCTAGCGAGTATAAAAGCTATCCTAGGGAACAACTCTAAAGCGCTCTTTCTCTCTCTTTGAATCTCTATATTGAACCTTTTTTACCATCTCAGTTGAGGCACTAACTAGATCGTCGAAGGGACTATGTCGGGTGCCCCCACCCCGACGAGGCCTTCATGCAGGATCTCTTACCTAACCATAAGAATGAGTAGCCCGAGGTCTCCCAAGCTAACATACCCAACCTCTTATAAGCCTCCTACCTACTCCAATTCGACGCGAATGAGCTTGTGCATGCCCGCGAACCAAGCCGTGCTGACTCCTCAATCATGACACTAAGTCCATCAACATTTTTAGCACTAGAAAGGGGGGCAAATGTCGTAAGAGCGCCTCAAGGAGGAAGGTGCTAACACCCCACAAGCCCTTGGTATCGAGAGCTCGAACTTCTTTCCTCCTCGCGAGGAAGGGAACTCGCCTGCCCTCACTTTGAATCACTACTAGAGGTTATTCAATGATATGGGGTTCTCTCCCCTTGTACCGAACCCCAGACCACTTGTTATCACAGTTGAAGCCTTCCTCGGCTTCACCCACCAAGTGTAGGCATTGATCGGGATGATGTAGGCTATTATATCGCACATTCCGTAGTTGGCGCACCCATCGATGCACCCACAGCCGGTGCCCCAAACAGCTCGACCTGACACGCTCATGCCTCGGGAGGATCCACTTTCATCCCGACCTACCAATGTCGAGGGACGATGCTTCCCTCTCGAGGTCAGGTCAGGAACCCCAGAAGTCATAGCTAGATTCTCCCACCCATTTCGAGAGCCTTCGTCCCTAGTCTTCCCGAGCTGGATACCCTCTCTTCCGACTTAGCAGTTTCCCCTCGAGTTTGCACTAAGATGCCGATTGGATCCCGATCCCCACTAGGAGTCTGTCGGAGACTTCTGTCTCACGTGTCAAGGGTGTCACGTGATTCGCTAGAAAAATAGTGGGAGTACATTAAGATAGAAGTCTATATCTTAATTAGTATTTTCTATAAAGTCTGCATATTATTTATTTATGCTATATCTTGTTTGTCGTTTGCAAAATCCCTATGTGGCATACTTGATGCCAATCGCCTCATTGGTCCAAAGGCTTCGTAATTTGAGAATTATTCTCACGAAAGAAAAAATTGTATATGTCCTTAATACGATTATGCCCATGCCAGAGGAAAGGACAAGCGAGGATGAGATCGCTCGCTTTGTGAAGTATAAAGATAGTCGTAAAAGATAACCTGTATGTTGATCTTATACTTCGGTCCCTATCAGATTCCTTTTCACAGTTCATTATTAACTTTAATATGAACAAGTTTGAGGTGGTTTTACCATAGCTCCTCAATATGTTGAGGGAAGCTAAGAGTATCATCAAGAAAGAGAAGTATGTTCTCTATATTGTGAGACCAATAGGAAAAGGAAGGCTAGTAAGACCCTTAAGAAGGGCAAGGGTAAAAAAAGACTGGGTAAGATGAAGGTTGCCAAGAAAGACCGGACAAAGGAGAAAGGATAGTGCTTCCACTACGACCAAGATGGGCATTGGAAGAAGAACTGTAAGGACTACCTTGCAGATAAGGTGAAATAGAAGCTTGGAGAAGCTTCAGGTATATTCATGATCAGGCTTCACTTGTTAGATTTTCATGATAACACATGAGTATTGGATACTGGAAGTGCTTATCATATCTATAATTCGTTGCAGGTTCTGGCAAGATTTAAGAGATTGGTCAAAGGCGAGATGGACCTCAAGATGGGCAATGGAGCAAGAGTTGCTGTAGTTGATGTTGGGGAGATCACCCTACATCTACCTGGTGGAGCTATTATTGCATTGGATGCATGCTATTTTATTCCCTCTATTATTAAAAATATTATTTCCATCTCTTGTTCGATAATTAGTGGATATAAATTAGTTTTTGAGAATAATAATTGTTTAATAATTATGGATGATGAGATCATCACTAGAGGGACCCTTATAAATGACTTATATGTGTTAGACATTTCTCCACACATCCTGAATATAAATACGTCTAAGAGGAAAAGAGATGAGGTGAATAATGCATACCTATGATATTGTAGGCTAGGTCATATACATGAGAGATAGATTCAAAAGTTGTTGAAAGATGGATATATAGATTCATTTGACTATGAGTCATGTGCAACTTGCGAACCTTGCCTTCATGGGAAGATGACAAACTATCCTTTTAGTGGAACTAGAGAGAGAGCCACTGAGTTATTGGAACTTATATATAGTGATGTATATGGTCCCATGTTGACTCAGGCTATAGGTGGTTACTCATACTTCATTATATTCACTGATGATTTCTTTAGTTATGGACACGTGTACTTGATGAAGTACAAGTCCAAGACCTTTGAGAAATTAAGAAAATATAAGAATGAAGTCGAGAACCAAATTGGAAAGAGTATTAAGACTATTCGATCAGATCAAGGAGGAGAGTACTTGAGTACAAAGTTCACATATTTCCTCAAGGACAATGAGATTATATCCCAGTGGCCACCTCCTTATACACCTCAGCTCAATGGTGTATTAGAAATGAGGAATCACACACTGTTAGACATGGTGCAATCCATGATGAGTTTCGCTGACCTACCTATCTCATTTTGAGGATATGCCCTAGAGATTGATGCTTACCTTCTGAACAGAGTTCCATCAAAATCGGTAGTGTCTATACCATACGAGATATAAAAAAAAAAAGAGCCCAATCTTAAGATGGTTAGAATTTGGGGATATCCTGCCTACATTAGAAGACATAACCCTGATAAGTTGGAATGAAGGATAGAATGATGTACGTTCGTGGGATACCCTAAGGAGACTTTGGGGTATTACTTCTATCATCCCAAGGATCGAAAGGTCTTTGTTGCTAAGAGAGTTGTGTTCCTTGAGAAGGAACACATTCTTGGTGGAAATAGTGGGAGTGAGATAGACTTGACTAAGGTTGGAGAACCTAGCTCAAGCATCATTCCAAAGCTGAGTTTATTCAAATACCTAATACACAAGTTCCAACTTTGTGTAGGTCTAGCAGAGTATCTCACCATCCTAAAAGATATGTGAGACATATCAGTGGAGAGGACTCTCAGGATGCTGATCCTCAGAACTACGAGGAGGCTATTATGAGTATAGACTCCGGAAAATGGTAAGAAGCTATGAAACCTTTTCACCTGTAGTCATGCTTAAGTCCATTAGAATTCTTCTGGCTATTGTAGCATATTATGACTATGAGATCTGATAGATGGATGTCAAATTGTATTCCTCAATGACAACATCGAGCAGGATGTGTATATGATACAGCCAGAGGGATTCCTATATAGAGAGAGTCCAAATAAAGTGTGTAGATTGCTCAAGTCCATTTATGGACAAAAGCAAGCTTTCTGAAGTTAGAACATAAGATTTGATGAGATGAACATATCTTATGCCTTCATTAAGAACGAAGATAAACCTTGTGTGTATAGGAAGGTAAGTGAAAGTGCTATCACCTTATTGGTATTGTATGGGGATGATATCCTAATCATTGGGAATGATGTAGGAATGCTCTCCACAGTAAAGCCTTGGCTATTCAGAAACTTCTCCATGAAAGATTTAGGGGAAACATCCTATATTTTGGGGATATGAATTTATAGAGATAGATCAAAGAGGATGCTTGGCTTGTCCTATCTAGGTAAATAGACTCCAACGTCAAAAGGTTTGTCATGGAGAATTCCAAGAGAGGTCTCATACCGATGAGATATGAAATATCACTTTCTAGGAGTATGTTCATAAAGACTCCTGAAGAAAGGGCAGACATGGATAAAATACCTTATGTCTTAGTGATAGGGTCTATCATGTATGCTATGCTATGTACTAGGCCTGATATAGCACATGCTCTGAGTATCACAAGTAGGTATCAGGTAGATCCATGTTTAGAACACTGGAAGGTAGTAAAGTATATCCTTAAGTACTTGAGAAGGACTAATGATCTTTTACTGGTATATGGAGGAGGTAGCCTCTAGGCTGAGGGCTACACAGACTCAAGTTTTCAGTCCAACTTTGATGATAGTAAGTCAAACTCAGGGTACGTTTTCACCCTGGATGAAAGATCAGTAAGTTGGAGGAGTTCTAAGCAAGATACTACTGCTGACTCGACCACAAAGGCGAAATACATTGTTATAGCAGAAATAACAAAGGAAGGTGTGTAGATGAAGAAGTTCATCATGGATTTGGGAGTCGTACCAAGCAGTATGAAGTTTATTCCCATATATATAACGATAGCGACAAGGTGATAACTTTAGCAAGGGAACCCATGTCTCATTAGAATATTTATGAGGAGGTTCCATCTGATTAGAGCAATCATGGCCCAAAAATATATAATAATGGATAGAGTTCCATCCGAAGATAACATTGCAGATCCACTAACGAAACCGTTGGCTCAGATTATATTTGAGCATCATAGGGGTTTGATGGGGATCAAACATATAGATAATTAGCTTTAGGTCAAGTGGGAGATTGCTAGTTACAGGTACCCTACAATCCAATCACATGAGTGATGACACGTGTGACACACTATATGATCTTTTTGTTTATGATTAATATTGACATATCTCATATTATATTATCTATTACATATATATTGTGATATCCTTGGTTCTGTGTAATGAGAATCAGATCGTGATGAGATCATGATGAGATCATGATAATGAGATCAATTTACCTTTAAACATATATCCTAAATAATCCTAGTCATAGATTACTCGAGAGGGACATCGAGATAAACGGATAGACCGGTATATTATATACCCGTCCATATGATGAAGGCGACTGATCACATAGCCACTTGTGTGGAGACACTAAGGATATAGTACAGGTGCTCATTGGAGAATGAGTTCACTGATTGATCCGCTTATGAAATGCTGTATGGTTGATGATACCTAATGTTAGATAGCGATTTTATAGTCTTAGTTGTGTATCTGGTCATTTGACTTGAGACACCAAGGATGCCTTGTATGAGTTATCCTTTCTTTGACGCCAGACTTATAAGTTTGGAAAATTCTAGATCTGGTACAATTGGTTATCGGGATTGGTAGCCAACCTTACGAAGGTAATTGAGTGTCAATAGAGGATCATCCACTCTCGGTATCATGAGAGAAATATCATACATGTGCTTGTTCAAACAAATCTCTGGCTAAGGTCATTCGGATTGAGAGAGAAAGAGTTCTCCGATATAATCCAATTAGAGCATGACAAATTGATTCTGTTTGTGACCTGACAGTACAATGTCCAATATACGGTCTCTGAGATATTAGTTGGATGAGAGATTATAAATATACGGTAACTATAGACAGATAGATCTGATGGATTTGATCCCCTTGTACCGTCTGGGGATTATGGCATAGTGGCATAGTACATCCATAGTCGATGAGTCGAGTGAATTATTATGGAGATAATAATTCACTATACTAGAAGGTGTTCTGATGGGAGCGACTCACAGTCAGCTCGGTATCAGGCCTAGAGGGTCACACACATATGGTGGATTCTTCAATGAATAAAGGATTGGATAAAGATCTAATTAATCCCTATTCTCATTAGATGAAACCCTATACTGATTGGCTCCTTACTTAAGGCCCAATTAGAGGCCTAAAGAGATTATTGGATAGAGATCCAATAATACAATATTAGTGGGTAATTGGATGAAGATCCAATACCCACTAAGGTGGGAGCCCTAGGGTTTTTGGTGGTTCTATATAAATAGGAGAGGAGACTCATGGTTGATAGGCTACAGCTCTGGCCTCTCCCTCGTATTCTCCTCCCTCCCTCTGTATAAGAGTTATAAGATCAGATTGGAGGAGTTTTGCTATAGAGATCCATCGTGTGGATACCGTTAGAGAGGAGGATGCTTGACCTCCTTCATCCTCTCCATCCGGATCTAAAAATACAGGAATATATAATCTTTCTGGGTAATCAATCTATCACATGACATAGTTTTATTAGTTTTTATGATTTTCTCGTGACCCAATCTATTGCATGATGATTGAATCTGCATGAAAAATCAGTTTTATTTTGATTTTCGCTGCTCATGTCATGCTCCCGCTGAGGTTTCCCAACAAGAGCCGCATTGAATGCAGGAGAGGGGGGGGGGGGGGGGGGGGGGGGGGGGGTGGTCTGCTCTAGAAATTCTTTCTCTACATACTAATCCTTTAGATCATCTCGGTGGGGGCACTGACTTGATCGTCAAAGGGGCCACATCGAGCGCACCCCATCCCGACTAGGCCTTCGTGCAGGACCTCACGGGAACCTTCGAGCAAGAGCATCCTAGGACGCACATCTGAGACCCGACAGATCTCTCTCGAGCTTTCTTGCCTCTCCCGATCGACGTTGACAAACTTGCACACACAGGTGAAACCAAATCGTGCTGACTCCTTGGCTATAACATAAAGTCCAACAATACTATTAAAGGAAGATATTACCACCGAATCATTGAAGTCTTGACGACATCACTGAATTGAAGCTTGATTTTAAAATAGAATTGAATGGTTTTATAGAGGATAAACATTTGAAAATTCTTGAAGTCTATAGAAACATAGTGACAAGATCCCATAGTGACAAGATCCCTACACGATGTATGAAGTGTTAACAATTAGGTCACAATTAATAAGCATATAAATTTTCAACGGTTGTCTTATTATATAACCTAATTTTGGTTATAATTTTTTTATTGGCTATAGGAGATGGTCTTTTTGTAAATAGTAGAAGGTTTTGGCAAATGTGTCATACAACTATGAAACATTGTAAACTATTGAATATGAAGTTAACAATCGATCTTATAATCCTTATAATTATGCTTTAGTTGAGTTGTGAAGGTAGATTTTGGTTAAGAATCATAATTTAGTGAAGGTATCATTGGGTAGTATCTTGCAATTTTACCACAACATATAAAATCTCTTAATCATCCTAAAATACTAAAAAATAAAAAAATAGTACTAGTTATCTTAAAATCATGTTCTAATAGCCATGTGGCAGTTTGGATAGGTTTTACATAAATTCATCGAGTTACACTCATTTTGAACTAAGTTGATCATAGCATCTTTTCAAAAATTCTCTAATTTTGACATTTAGCCATCATAAAATCCTTAGAAAATAAAAAATAGAACTAATTATCTTACAATCATGTCCTATTAATTTTGTGGGACTTTTGATATGTTTCGTTTTTTAATTGAGTTATGCTCGTTTTTTAACTAAATTATACTTGATCAGAATACCTATCCAAAAAATCTTCATTTTGATAAATAACCATCATAAAGTCATCAAAAAAAGAAAATGTCCTACTAATCATCTTATCCACATGTCCTAGATAGAAGTTTGGGTACATGTCATAAAAACTAACCGAGTTATTTGAACTAAATTACGTTCGATCGTAATATCTTTATAATTTTTTAACTTTTAATATTTATTTATCCTAAAATCTTTAAAAATAGAAAAAATAGCGTTAATCATCTTACAATCATGTTATAATAGTTCTAGGAAAGTTCAGATATGTTTCATAGAAATTAATAGAGTTATACTCGATTTGACATCTTTACAAAAAATTTCTGATTTTGATATTTTGTCATCCTAATATGTCATGACATCTTTGGGTATTTTAACCAAATTGATGCATTGTTCCCATATTCATTAGAAGTCGAAGCATTAGTCTTACAAAGCTTATTTTCGAGATAAAACTTGAATAGTTTTGCAAAGGGGAACGTTTGAAAATGGTGGAAACCCATCGAGACATAGTGAAAACATCTCCAAAAAAAATGTATGAGGTGTCGCACCAGATCATTGATGGTCCTGCAAATTTTCGACAACTGTATAACATAACATTGTCAATTGTAAAAAATGTTGTATATTTAGTCTTTTTATGGCATCATAATTTTTTTATTATCTATATTGACTATATAAAATGATTTTTTATATAATATTCCTATAATTGTTTTTGGCAAATATGTCACAACATTATGAAACATTGTAAACTATTGTTATTATTATACAATCGATCTAGCAATCCTTATTATTATTATGGTTTAATTGAATTATGAAAGTGAATTTTAGTTGAGTTAAAATGGTGTTATTGAGTTGTCTTAGAATCTTATTATAACATGCCAAATTTCATTAATCCTAAAACACTAAAAAGTAAAGGATTAACTCACTTAATCCCCTGTGATTTTGATCGTGGATCACTTAAGCCTTTATGGTTTACTCGTGTCTAAAATAACCCCTTATACTTTCAATAACATAGCATATAAATCTCTCCCATTAAATATGAGTTAACAAACGTTAGAGTATGCTTATGTGTCATGCTAACTTATACTAAACTATTAGTATAATGATATATGTAAATTTAAGTTTATAAAATATATAATTTAGCCCTTGTGATTTTGGTCATAGATAATTTAAGCCCTTATGATGTTGCTTGTGTCTAAAATAACGGTTATATATATATATTTAAAAATATTACATATAAGCATCTCTCATCAAGTATGAGTTGATAAACATTATAGCCTACTTACTATTAGGATCATCTGACACTAAGGGAGGGGGTGTGAATTAGTGCAAGTGTAAAAAGTATGATTTAAGGAAAACTTTACGTTTGGAGCAAAATCGAAAATCAGAAGCATTTCATTGAATAAGTAAGTAATAAGCTAATTGAACGAAGCTAAGTTATGATCATGCTAAAGGAAAGCTCCATATAATAACATGCATAATAAAAAAGATAAAGTAAGATATGCTCACAGATTTATAGTGGTTCGGCCACAATCTTGGCCTATGTCCACTACCCAAGTCCTCTTCGTCGAGGTCCACCAGAGTCCACTACCGATCTTCTTTGGGTGAAGACCAAACCCTTATACTTCTCACTCTCTCCTTTTCACAGGTTCAAGAAATGAACCTTTACAAAAGTTTCTCACTTCTCTTAGACTTGATTTATAATTTAAAGCACTTAAGGGAAGCTCTTAATTTCTATAACTCTTTAACATAATTTTAACCCACTTTTTCATTCACCATCTTGCTTCTCCATGCAAGAAAACTTGGGGTATTTATAAGCCCTACTTGGCTTCAGAAATGGAGCTAAACTTTAAACGTATCCAAAAAATCTGGGTACGAGCGGTACAACCATAGAAAGATGCTCGGAAAACTAGGTGGCGATGATACAACCGACGACCTGGGCAATACAATCGCCACCCACCAATGGTACAATCATCGGGAATCCTGGAAAAGTGATTCCCTCCACTTTTCAAATCCTGACTTGTATCTTCTATTGACCAATTCTCAGGTCAACCAATTGAGCTCAACCTGAGCTCAATCTATCCCCATAGTGGATCCAATTTACCTCACTAGAGTTAATTTGGATTTCTTTCAAATCTAACTAAAGTAGAACTCAAACCCAAATTGATGGTAACTATGACTTAATCAATTACAATCATATGACTATCAAGTTCAACAAGACCCTCCTGACTCCCGGTAAGCTTTTTGGCAACCCCCGATGATCTTCTAGCGAATCTCTTGGTCTTCTTCTGACGAACTCTCCACGCCATCCTGGCAAGCTCCCGATATCTTCGGTAGGCTCCCGACTTACTACCAATAAACTTCAGATATCTCCGGCAAGCTTCTAACGAACTCTTAGCAAGCCTCTGATCCCTTCGATAAACTCCCGACAAGCTTCCGATACCTTCGGCCAACTTCCGGTGAGTCTCTCGGTGAGTTCCCACTGCATCGTCTGAACGCCGGCCCGATGCCCGAATTTGACTGTAGCCCAACATCTGATTGTAAGTTTCTTTCTCTATCATAGTTAATCCTGCATCAATCATCTCTAACACACATGTTTGATCAACAAACCCATCAATTGATTTTATCATTAAAATTTGAGATTCAATAATCTCTCATTTTTTTATGAAGATAACGAATTGATGACGGGAGTTAACCTTAACTCCCCCAATGTAACCCCATACGATAAGACAAATTTGAATTCAAAAGAATCTAAATAAGGTAACTTAAATTCAAGAGATCCAAACACTCTTGAAAATTAAAGAAATTTCCATCAATATTTTAATTTCAAGCATTTTGATTTGAGTCATCAAATCATCAACTCATCAATAATTTTTAAAGTATATAATATGAATTTTAAAATTATACATTTTCAAAGTATACAACATGCATTTCAAAATTATGCATCAATCATACATTAATTTTCAAAGTACATAACATGAATTTCAAAATTATATATTTTGAAAGTATACAACATGAATTTCAAAATTATACATCAATTATACATTAAGTTGAAATTATCTCCCTTAAGTCACCAATTATTTCTCCCTCTTAGTTTATTAACAAAGATAGGAGAAATATCCATTTTTCCATTTTTTTACATGTGTCATCATTTCTCATGAAAAATTTTCTTCTTCTTTGTCATATATGTATCATTTTTCATATATATGTTATCAATATACTATTTCTCTCTCTTTGTTATCAATATAAAGAGGTGAAATAATGAGCAGAGAATTTCAAGATACATAAACCCATTATGTGTCAAATTTTTTATATTTTTACAAAATAAATATTAATTAGATTTTGCATTGGTCCTCCTTAGTAAAACATAATTTCTTACAAAAAATTTTCTTAATCTTTTTGAATAATAAGGTAGGAGAAACAAGGAAGGGGTATTAATGATCAAAAAATTAGTATCGAAAAGAACAAATATCAAGTAGGGAGGGATACTCAAAATATTTATAAAGGATCATAAAGATCTCATCACAAAGAAGACCTTGAATCTCAATCTTATAAATGTCAATTTTGAAGAGAATTATTTCGAAGATGAGCTCAAAAATCCAAGAAATCCAAGAGTTAAACCTCTAAGACTTATTATTACATTTGATTTTTTTCATCCTTAATGACATGATCTCTTCGTACTTATGGTTGTAAACTAGGATATGGATGTAAAAAGAAAATTTATACTATTATATTTTTTATGATGACCTAAGGGGGAGATAAAATTATCAATATGATTAGAAGAAAATTGGATATGATGAATCTTATAACATTAAATGAGGAATAATTGCTTAGAAGAAAATTAAAATTTTCTAAATGCATTACAATTTGAGCTTGATTTACTATCATGTTTTTCTTTTGGAATTCTTGAGCTTTACAAATTATGCTACTTATCAAAATTTACATGAGATGATCTTCAAAATGCATGATTTGCTATTTTTCAGATTTCTTGATTTGATATTTGTGTTTAAAATTTACATAAATTCATTTAGATAAATATTTTTAATAAAATAGAAGAATGATCTTGATAAAAATCTCAATTATAATTGTTAAGTTTATAAATCTCTTTTTTATTAAAATGAAATCATAGAGATCACGTGATTCCTATAAAGGATAAGTCAAGTCAAGAAATAAAGAGAATGTTCATAATAAAATGAATCTCATTTAATCTTCAACTTATAACAATTTAAAAAATATTATATTTTGGTGATAAGTTATACTAAGAAGGAAGTTATAAGTAATTATCTCATGAAGGATATTATTATCAAATCATGAATGTCAAATGACATGATTTATTTTGATAAATTTCTTCTTAGATGAGATTCAAGACTTTAGAAATCTTAGGAGATCAAAGGAGAGTCATCATTCATAAAAATATCAAATTATAAATATCAAGATCATGAATAAATTACAAAGAAGAAAAGATAGAAGATCTTGATTTGTATATAGGAAACTTAAAGTTGTCAAGAATATGGTTCATAAGAAGATTTTCAAGTTATAAATCCGAAAAGATAAATTATGATTCATTTATATAATTTTCTTCAAATGAATTTGATTTATATAAAGATTTCAAGTTACAATTTTGTAAGATGTCAAGATCATGATTTAAGTTATCAAATCATCAAAACTAAAATATAAATAAAATTGAATAGATTTAATAATCTCTTTAAAAATCATTTGAAAACATATTCAAAATCATCATCAAAGTCACTTTTCTAAAAAATTTAATGAAGGCAACATAGCTTGTTTTTCAAAAACTAAAGTTCTCTAATTCATTTTTGTAGTTAAAAGATTTAACAATAATTACATTATTTTATCTCTTGTCGAAGGATTGATATGATAAAAATATTTTCAAGAAGCATAATCCTCATTTTTATTTGTTTCATATGATTTGTTTCAAGAATGCTTTACAAATAATTATCGTTTAAGACTCGAAAACCAAATTTCATTTCAAAGGAATCAACAAGATCATTAATACAACACATTAAAATAATAAAATATCTTCAACCAAAAAATCTGATTCATTTTAATTTCAATGATTTTTTTTTAATGAGTCTAACTCTTTAGACTTAGTGAAATGAGTTATCATACAATCTTCATTTTCATTTCAAAATTATTTTTAAAAACTTAAAAATGAAGCTTATATATATATATATATATATATATATATATATATATATATATATATATATATATATATATATATATATATATATATATATATATATATTATTCTATGCTCAAATTCAAAAATAATATATCATTTAACCACACACATTTAATCTAAATATATAACTATTCAACCATTTAAATCATTCAATAATTTTATAAGCTAACTTAGTTAAAAATACTATAATATTTAAGTCATTCAACAATAGCCTTTACGGTAACAAATATCCAAGCCAATGATTTTTAACCTATCATTCAATTATAATCAAAATCTCATTTTTATAAATTTTAATATAAATATTTTTCATTAACAATAATTAAGATCCTTTAGTTCTAGTTCATTTTCATACTAGTATACTCTAGCTATGCGCTATCAAGATTGACTATATAATAATGAACCATTAAAAGATTCATTATCAATAATTTATTTGTTATCGTTGTTTAGGCTAGTGAGCTTGAAAAGTGTCTTAGATCTCAAGTCATATGTCTTGAGCATCCACTTGTAAGACATCATTTAGTGGTCCTAGCCTTGTTATGAGATAAATTTATAATATGAGGGGTTTTGGTTTAGGTATTCATTTGACTTTGGGACTCTCATGAAAAGCTCTACCCATTTTCTCTAATGGCTTGAAGTTGTTTATGGTTCCTTTAGAAATCCAAATTAATTTTATGGACTATACTTTTTGAATGAACATTTGTAAGCTATATGTCCTAATTTGCCACAAAAGTTATATTTAATTTTTTGTGGCAAGTTTAGAGTAGATCCTTTGACAAAGATGATTGGCTTTTGTTGAGTATTACTAACAAAGCCTATACCTTTTTTCTTATGAGCATGACCCTTATTTGCGAGGATCATGTTTAGGAATTTATTTCCTATTTCAAAATTTTCTAATGTTTGTTTTAATACAAGGTTTTTTTTTTTCTAAATCCATCTAAAGTTTTACATTCGGTGCATGAACTATGTGATGAATATGCTATATGTATTTCTTTAAATTTACTAACTAGTGAATCATTCTATTTCTTAAGCAGTTTATAAGACCTGCTAATTTTTCTAAGCTCATCATAAAGTTCATGAAAAATATTTAGTAATTCAGTAAAGGAAATATTGGAAGACTCCCTTACCTCGTCATGGATGTGTTGGCATAAAAAACTATAATCATGCAAACTATTATGCGAAAAAACTATTATGCCAGGATTGAAATCAAATAATACTAGATCTATTTACGATGCGTACTTTTAGATGTCATCTAATTGAGATCCAACATGATCTTCATGAGCACCGTCTGTCGGATCTGAATAACGTCGAGATATCGATCTGCAAGAGGAACTAAAATAGTTCTAAGCCCCTTCTCCTCTCTTCCAATCTTTTTACATGACCACCTTAATTGATAGTTTTGGGAGATCAAGAGAATAACTGTAATCTCTTGCCCTATTCACCCCTTTGTCGTTTTGTGTCTTTCCGTGCATTGAGTTTATAGTAGGTCCTGTCGATTTATAGGCGAGACCAGAGGGTCTAGGGTAAATTATTATGAGAGTTCCTTCCATCAAGGGCATCCCCTAAAATATCCCAATATAATATGGATTTTATTTAATATTGGCTAATATCTTTTAACAGAATCCAAATAATCCATAATATATCTTATTCAATTAATAAAGGGCCACATAATCTTACATTCTCCCACTTGGCCCATTAATTGATAAGATATATAAGATATCTAAAATTAAAATAAATAAAATAAAAATTTATTTAAAAATAATTTTATATAATTGAATTTTGAAAATTTAGAAAAGCATTTTATACATGGCCATGATTTTTAAAAATAAGCCAATAAGTCTAATAAGCACAATAATACTATATTCAATCCAACTATCAATGTGAGTCATAGCGGTTGTGTGTCATCAATGCCACACTTCCTTCTATGTACTACAATATTGTTAGTCTTTTCTTATATAGTCTATAATGACTCCTATAATTTGTCTTGTCAAAACAATCATGTTTCTTGCATTCAACCATAATATACATAAACATAAACACAAACATGATAGCAAAAATAAATAACTTTAATTATGTAAAAGAAATATCAATAATAACATCTACTTAAAAATGCATCACCATATCCTTTATGACTAGCTCAGAAGCCCCATTCTAAGAACATGTTCTTTAAATGTTTTACACTGTAAAGCTTTAGTTAATGGATCAGCAATCATCATAGTGGTGCTCAAATTTTCAATTGACGCTTGTTGTTTATGGACTCTTTCTCTAACCACCAAGTACTTCATCTCAATGTGCTTAGAACCACTAGAGTACTTATCATTCTTAGAAAAGAAAATTACTGCAGTATTATCACAAAATAACTTCAACTGCTTGGTAATTGAGTCGACCACACCAAATCCTGAGATAAAATTTCGCAGCCGTAAAGCTTGATTTGTGGCCTCAAAGCATGCCATAAATTCAGCTTCCATCGTAGATGAAACAATAAGTGATTGTTTTACACTTTTCCAAAAAATTACCCCACCAGCCAGCATGAACACAAATCTTGAAGTGGATTTCCTACTATCGAGGTAATTTACAAAATCAGCATATGAATATCCCGTTACTTTAAGCTGATCTAATTTCCTATATATAAGCATATAATCTTTTGTCCCTTGCAGATAGCTCATTACTTTCTTTGTAGCTTTCTAATGTTCCATTCCTAGGTTACTCTGGTATCTATCTAGCATTGCCACTGCAAAACTGATATCTGGCCTTATACAGGTTTAAGCATATAATAGACTTCCAATTGCACACCCATAAGGAATATTCTTCATTTGATCCCTTTCTAAGTCATTCTTTGGGCACTGATTTTGGCTGAATTTTTTTTTTCACCTCTAGTAATAGGTGTATCATTGGCTTTACAAAGCTGCATATTAAACCTTTCTAAGATACGATTAATATAACATTTCTGAGATAGTCCTAACAAACCTTGAGATCTGTCCCTGAATATCTCAATGCCAATAACATAGGATGTCTCATTCATATCAACCATCTTAAACTTATTGTTGAGAAATATCTTGGTTTCGTGTAACAAACCAAGATCACTACTGGTAAGCAATATATCATCCACATATAAGACCAATATAATAAACTTACTCGCACTAATATTCAGATATATACACTGATCAACAGTATTTTTCTTAAATTCGAAGGAAGTAATGGTATCATGAAACTTTATATACCATTGTCTGGAAGCTTGTTGAAGGTCATAAATGAATTTCTTAAGTCTGCAAGCCCAACTTTCCTTTCCCTTTTCTATGAATCCTTTAGGTTGTTCCATATAGATTTTCTCATCTAGATTCCCATTCAGAAATGTTGTTTTCACATCCATCTGATGTAACTCAAGATCATAATGAGCTACTAATGTCATGATGATTCTCAATGAGCTCTTTAGAGAAACTAGAGAAAATGTCTCATGGTAGTCAATGCCTTCTTTCTGAGAAAAACCTTTGGCCACAAGTATGGCTTTATATCATTCGATATTGCCCACCGAGTCACGTTTATTCTTAAAGACCCATTTACAACTGACTCTTTTATAATTATTGGGCAATTCAATAAGTTTCCAAACACCATTCTGGTCCATTGATTTTAACTCATCTTTCATGGCATCATACCATTTTTCAGAATCATTACTTTCTATGGCTTGTGAAAATGATAAGGGGTCTCTTTTCATTTCTATATCAAAATCTAATTTTTGCAAATATACCACATAATCATCAGAAATGACATGTTTCCATTTTCTTTGAGATCTTCTCAAATATGCCAATTGTGATTGTTCTACAAGATTACCAGCGGCGACATCAACATTATGTGAGAATTCATCACTATTATTTTGTTGTTCACTCTCATCAATTCTCTCATTGATTTGAGGAACAATAATTTCTCAAATAGGGGATAATATAGGAGAAGAAGCCTGAATCTCCTCAATATCAAAATTAATCCTTCGAGACTTTTGACTCCCACTAATTTCAACATTTCTAGGAATTTTGCATTACCAGATTCTACTATCCTCATATTATGATTAGGGCAATAAAATCTGTGTCCCTTGGATCTTTCTGGGTAACTAATAAAATATCCAGAAATTATTCTTGGATCCAATTTCTTTTCATGTGGATTGAATACTCTTATCTTTGTAGGACACCCCCAAATATGTAAATGTCTCAAACTGGATTTTCTACCGGTCCATAACTCAAATGGAGTTGATGGAACTGATTTACTAGGAACCGTGTTCAGGATATACATAGCTGTCCTAAGAGCATCACCCCATATTGACTCAAGTACAGAGGAATAACTCATCATGCACCTAACCATATCCATAAGAGTACGGTTTCACCTTTTAGCAATACTGTTCTGCTGTGGCACACCTGGTAATGCATACTGAACACAAATACCCCACTGTTCTAGGAATCTAGCAAAAGGACCAATATCTGACCAGATTCATCATATCTGCCATAAAATTCACCACCCCTATCATATCTGACAATTTTAACTTTTCTATCTAATTGTCTCTCGACCTCATTTATGTACACTTCAAGAATGTCGAACAACCTAAGATTTTTTATATATTAGATAAATATAGCCATATCTGGACAGGTCATTTATAAATGTGATGAAATACATTTCTCCACTAAAACAAGGAATATGTAGTGGTCCGTAGATATCAATATGAATAATTTCAAGAAGTTCTTTACTTCTTGTGGCATTTTTCTTTGTATGCTTAGTTTGATTTCCTTTAATGCAATCTATGCAAACATCAAAATCAGTGAAGTCTAAATTTTCCAAAATATTATCCTTCACTAATCTTTCAATTTTTTCCTTAGAGATATGCCCCAAACATTTATGCCATAATATAGAAGATCTTTCATTATTCGAATTACGTTTCATTCCAATACTTGATTGCAGGGTCAATAATGTATTTGCAAACTCAAGATTCAAATTAATTCTGTACAAACCATCACACAGAATTCCAGAACCAACTTTTATTGAATCATAAAATATGCTGAGTTTATCATTACCAAAAGAAACACAGTATCCTAACTCATCAATTCTAGATAGAGAAATTAAATTCTTAGAAATTGTAGGAACAAAACATGTGTCTTTCAGATCCATCTCTAGGCGTAAGCGATAAGTCCCTACTAATACCACTTTTGCTTTGAGCCGATTTCCCATAATTATGAATCTTTCATGTTCTTTTAGTTTCCGGATTGAAAGGAATCCCTGTATATTATTAGTAACATGAGTTGAAGCGCCAAAATCAATCCACCATGTATTAGAAGGAACTTCTGCAATGTTTGATTCAAAACATACAAAGGTTGAGTTTATACCTTTCTTTTCGAACCAAGTTCTACGTTTAATGCAGTCATTCTTTACATATCCTTTCTTGCCACAAAAAAGTACTTTATTGTAATAGCTTTCTTTTCAATAGTTTGTCTAACACTTCCAGACCCGGTAAATTTCTTTGATGGATGATGCTTCGATTTTCTTTTCTTGTTACCAACTCCTTAATTAGTTGTCAGTACATTATATGAACTTTCCTGCTTTAATCTTAATTCTTCCTGAACACATATACTAGTTAACTCATTCAAGTCTCACCTATCCTTATTTGTATTATAGTGAATCTTGAATGGGCCAAACTAAGAAGGAAGAGAATTAAGAATTGCACAAGGAAAGATTCATCAATATTCATTCCCAACGCCTTAAGTTTTGCAACTTTGTCAGCCATAGTGAGGATGTGATCCTGAATTCCTCGAGTACCATCATACTGAGCTGTAGTCAGTTCTTTCATTAATGTGCCAACCAATGACTTATCAGCAGATTTAAATCTATTTTCAATAATCTTTAAATATTCACGTGCGCTAGATGCAACCGGTAATGAAGTCTTTATATTATTTACAATTGTCATCCTTATGAACATTAAACTGAGCCTATCAGATCTTTCCCAAGCCTTCATTTTATTGACTTGTTCCATAGTACTTTTGTCAGTTGATTCTGCGGACTTTTCAATAAGCAATGCCAAATCAAGATCTAATACGCCCAATATAAATTACACATGCTCTAACCATTCTGAATAATTTGATCCAGAGAGTACAGAAACACTAGAAGCATGAGAATGTATGAACGAAAATACCACTACAGAATATAAAATAACACTAATACTTTGAGTTTTACCAAAAATATGATGAACTATTGATATCATCAATATGTAACCTTTAGGTAAAAATATTGATATATCTAGTGTTCACAAAAGATCATTTATGGAGGACTGATGTCATCCTTGTGGAATAGTTTTGCTACCTTTAGGTATACAATTCTAAACTGCAAGGATATCCAAAACAGTATCATCCTATCCCATCACATAATTATTTGAAATAGATTAATTATCCTTTGGGATTATCTAAATCTCCTAATTATGTATGTAATTTTGAATATTATTTCCTTAATGTCATTGAGGACTTGTTCCTTAATGTAATTTTATAAATCATTGATCTAGGCCACTTTGGTGACTACAAGACCAATGCAGTAATATAAAATATAAATTAAATTATCCTATAAATGATAAGATTTTAATTATATTTCATATCCTATAAGCCTATTTGGCAACTACCGGTCAGGTATAATTTAAGGAGATGAACTACAAATAATATTCATCAAGTTCATTTGAACTAATTTATGTTGAGACAGTTCAATAATAGAATAACAATCATAATAATTATTGAACACTTCGGGTTGATGTAGGAGTACTCAACCAAAGAATGAAGTAGGCAGTACGTGGTGCTGTACCTTTTATACTCAAAGGAATATGCGACAAAGATGATGAGGGAGATGAAACAATCCCAAAGGCGACCAAAACTATCAAAGACTTGTTTTAAATTGGGGTGAAACTTTACTTTTTTTAGGCAAAACTTCTTACATTCCAGAAGCTAACTCAATGCAAGGAGTGCAAACACTTCGGGTGCTTCGGAAGCATGAGCAAAGAATGGGCAAAGACTAGTAATTAGCTCGATGTATGAAGTACAACCTCGACGAGGTGAGTGAAGTCAAGTAACTTTGTCTTCTTAACTCCTAAGAGAATGGACGAAATCGAGTACCCCAATTCCCTTATTTATCCAGCAGAGGAGCTCTACACAAGTTCAAATATCCTTCAAAGAAACATAATGGAAGACAACAGTTGTTAAATCCTCACTATTGGTGGTCGGTTCTATGAGATTAGATTATTCGCTTTATTTTCTAACAAAATATTAATCGAAAGCGAAAGTGATGCGAACCTACTTGGATGCGACAACTAAATTGAAGAAGAATTGATGAGCCAATTTTGTGAAGGAAGGACCTCGAAAACTTCAAGGTCTGCCAGATGATGCTTATTAAAGCTCCAACAAGCATCCATCCAATTCAAGCGGCATGAGACGTTTGAGATACTAGTGCAAACCAAGAAATGTCTTTTCCTTTATCAAAAGGATCTACAAGAATCAACAAGGATTAGCACAACTCAATCGACCCCACACTACAGTCAGTCATTGATGAGTTGAAGCAACATGACATATCAAAATTTGACTTCTCAACAACAATGGTGGAGAGCAGTTAGGAGCCAAGAGGCGTATTATAGCTAGAGTAGAAGAATAAAGATTCAGCAAAAGGTGAGGAGATGTAGCGTCTGCAGCGACTTCCACGATGACGTCGAAGGAATAAGTGGAGAAGAATATCATGGATAAAAATATAAACAAAGTGTTCGATATAATGCTCATGCTTGTCCGTGTCTATCGATTTTTATACATGGTATATACAACAAGTAGCAGGCTTGCAATAGGCGTGGCAGTCCTAGTTTGGTTAGCTTTCATGGCAGATTTTGGCTCGTAAATAATGTTAAATCTCATATTTTGATGATGAAATGAATTAATGGGTTATTGATCTAACATGGGTTGTTAGAAGTTGATTGATGTAGGATTAACTACGATAGAGAGAATATGACAATCAGGATTGTCCAAAAGTTAAGTCCATGCATCGGGCTGGGATTCGAACGATGCAGTTTGAAACTCGCCAAGAGTGCGTCGGGAGCTTGCCAGGATGGCATGAGGGGGTTCACCAGAAGAAGACCGAGACTCGTTAGAAGATTGTCGGGGGTAGCCAAAAAGCTTATCGGGAGTTTGGGAAGGTCTTGAAGTAGATGTGTTTGACAATTTAATTAAGTTATAGTTAGCATCATGCAGGTTAACCATGACGGTGAAAAGGAATTATAAATCAGACATGGACCCAAGATCAAGCTTAAGCATCGGGCCAAGGATTGGATGATGCGGAGGGAGCTCACCGGGAGTTTGCTAGGAATTCGCCGAAGGGATCGGGAAGCTCGCTAGGAACACGTCGGGAATCGTCGGAAGAAGACCGTGAGACTCACTGCTATAGAATCTGGAGGTTGTCGGATTGCGAGAGTGAGGTTGTAAGCTTGGTGGTCATGTTTGATTGTAATCTTAAAGTCGTAGGTTAAGAGTGAGTCCAATTTGAGTGTGATTTAGATATCAACTTAAAGAGGTAACCAGATCCATTATTGGGGTTTGATTGAGCTCAATTAGTTGACCAAAGGATTGGTCAACTGATGGTTCAAGCCAAAATTAAAAAAGTGAAGGGGACCACTTTTCTAGAGATTCCGACGAGTAAACCGTTGGTAAGTGGTAGGTAAACCGTTGGTAAGCGACGGGTAAACCGCCACCACCTAGGTTTTCAGGCGACTGATGGCGACTGAACCGCCCAGGGCCGACGGGTAAACCGCCCGTACCTAGGGTTTCGGGTAGATGAGCCGCCCAGGTCAGCGGGTGAACCGCCCGTACTCGGATTTTTCGGATATGATTAAATTTTGGCTCTAAAATTCTAAAATCATTTGGGGCTATAAATACCCCTAAATTTCTTGCATTCTACATAATAATTTTGGGGATTATATTATAAGAAAATATTGTGTGTGAGTTGTAAGAAAAAGAAAAGGGGTAAGGAAGTGATCTAAGTGTGCAATCTTGTCTCCCTTGAAATGTTGTAAGGGTTTGATCTTCACCCAACAGAGATTAATAGTGGACACCGGTGTGCCTTAAGGAAGAGGACTTGGGAAATGGATGTAGGCCAAGGTTGAGGCCGAACCACTATAAATTGTAAGTGTTCCTTAATTGTTTCATTTAATACTTACAATTATCGGGTTCTTAATTATGTTCAACAAAATATCAAGTGACACTTTCATTTATATTTACTCCTTTAAAGCAAGGTTTCAAGTCAAGCACTTCCAAGAAACTTTATATTTTATTTTTGAATCATTCACTTGCTTTACTTGAACGAAAAGCTTTCGATTTTTTTATCTTGCTTAAAGCAAAAAGTTTTGTTAAAAATAGAATTTATATTTACACTAATTCAACCCCCACTCTTAGTGCCAATTGATCATAACAATTGATATCAGAGCCACATTTTTCTCATTTGGTTTAACACCTAAGGGAATTGGCTCTTTTCAATATTAACGAGGGTTAATGAATGCATCACAAGTCCTCCTATATTTAATGGGATGGACTATACATCCTTAAAAATTTGAATGCATATCTTTTTAATTTCAATAGATTTTGATTTGTGGTGTATTATTGAAAAGATTTTCAGAAGTCATTCAATCCAATAAATGATTGGAATGATTATGAAAAATAAATATTTTCATTGAATGCAAAGGCTATGAATGCCTTATATTGTGTACTCGATAAAAATAAATTTAATCAGATTTCTTGTTTTGATTCGACTTTCAATATATGGAATATATATGAAAGCACAACTAATCTAAATGAATCATTAAATGAAAATACTTCTAAAAATAAATTTGATGAATACCTTCCAAAGAATATGAAGGAACTTGATCTGAGAACACATGACTCATCGAGTGAAATCTCGAGTGATTAGAACTTTGAACCCTTGACAAATAAACCCAAAAAATTAATCAACATGAATCATAAAAATAATTTAAAGATGAATAAAACTTCTTGCTATGAACGCAATACACCGAGGAAGCCAAATTTTCCCAAATTTTTTCCTCTTGTTATTCTCTTTCTTTCTCCGATCTCATCTTCTTTTCTTTCTTTTTTTCCTTTCCTTTCTTCCCACGAGATCCTCTCTCTCTCTCTCTCTCTCTCTCTCTCTCCTCTCTTTTTCTCCTCTTTCTCTTTTTCTCTTCCATTTCTTTCTCACACTCGCAAGCAGCCTCTTACTTGTGAGGGAGGTGGCTACGAGAAGAGAGGCAGTGGGTCATAAACCCTTGTTTTCTATGCTTTTTATATTTAACCCCTGATATTTTTAATATTTACAATTAGATACTCAAAAATTAATTAGGGATTTCACAAACAGAGCACGCTGCGGAGGAGGAGAATGGGATGAGGCGGAGGACGAGAAGGAGGACGAGGCAGTGGAGGGGAGGGGAGAAGGCAGAGGTGAACGATAAGGAGGAGGTGGAAGGGGAGGAGGCAGAGGCGAAAAATGATGAGATGGAGGGGAAGAAGGTGTAGGAGGAGGAGGAATGAGATGAGGCGAAGGAGGAGAAAGGGGGGCGGTAGAGGGGAGGAGGCGGAGGCGGAGGAGATGGATGGGGGAGGAAGAAGAGAGGAAGGAGGTGGATGAAAAGCACAAGAAAGAGGCCGAGGGGAAGGTATCAATGAGGTAGGGGATGAGATGAGACAGGTTTAATTGAACCGGTCTTAAACGGATTCGATTCAAATGGTTTAAAAGTTGGGTTGGCTGATAGGTTATTTTTATCGTTTTAAAAAAAAGTTTATCGGATAAAAACGAATTAGAGAGGCATCATCCGATTAAAAATAAATCATATATATATATATATATATTGATAAAATGCGCAAATAAGATACATCATCGATTGGCTAAGTGCTAGTTCATAATTACTGATCCGACCAATGGATGAATCCATTATAAGGCATCAATCAGATAAATGATAGAAAAAGTAACCTATTGGCATAATAATTTTTTTTTTGATTCATATGTTTATTTAATGACAGGGTTGCAACACAAATACCAGTTCTATAAAACGTTAATTTAATTCTGCATCTAATCTATGATAAATTTACGATTTATTTTTTCTAATAATCTAGACATGTTGAAATTAATAAATTAATTATTTCATCAAATTGAGTCTCGGTAATTGATATGAAATCGATATAATAATATTAAGGTATGCTTAAAATCTCAAATAAAAATTACGAGATCAGAAGGCACCAAGAAACTTAGAAACGATCAAATTTCACACGAAGACTTCCTATATTTGGAACATAATTTTGTCGGACTAAAGCACTTACGTGAGTTTAGAACGAAGAAATATGACCGGATCCACACGTGATTCCATCAAGCTCATAGTCTCCATCGCGTTCTTCCGTGGTAGCGCAGGTTGAGTTGCAGGCAATGAATGGTGAAGATTCCAAAGATCATATACGACCAGCTGGTGTAATAAAACATGCCACAGCGACTCTTCCAATGAATGCTAAGCAGAAGAGACAACAGCCATCGCGAAGGTGGTCGACCTGTCGCATCTCCTTGTTGCGTATTCTTCAAAGACGACAGTAATAAATGAAGAAAGGGGCGATCAGTAGAATTAAGCAACACGTCTCCAGGTAAATGAGTCTTTATAACACTAAATAAGTAAAAGATGGCCATACTTTGAAGACCATTACAGTAACAGTTGCACGGAGTCGACTTGCTACTGCAAATCTAGGCCTCACATCCTCATCCCCGCACCTCTCATGGAAGCCGCAGCTCGGAAGAACTCGCTCAACCCCTTCACCGACGACCCGGGTCCCTCCCTCCATGCCTCTTTCATCAGCCCCCTTACTTCCTCCACCTTCCTCCTTATCTCCTTCCCCCTTTGTCCTCCGTGCATCACCTCTTTTACCACCCTCTCCACCACCACCCTGTCGGCCTTGGAGCTCTCCATGTTCCCCCTCGCTACCTCCACGCACACCCCCAGCTCCTCCTCCATCATCTTCGCGTTGTACAGCTGATCCCCCGACAGGGGCCATGCGACGATCGGCACGCCTCGGCTCAAGCTCTCCAGAACCGAGTTCCACCCGCAGTGGCTCAGGAACCCTCCCGTCGACGTGTGCGACAAGATCTCGAGCTGCGGTGCCCACCCGTGCACCAATACCCCTGTCCCTTCGCCTCTCATCCACTCCTCGAACTTCTCCGGCAGCCACTCCGCCTTGAACTCTCCCTTGAGATCGAACCCCACAGGAGGCCTGATGACCCACAAGAACCGGGTCCTGCTCGCCTCCAGCCCCATCGCCAGCTCCATCATCTGCGGCGCGGCGATGGTGTTCTGCGAACCGAATGAGATGTACAACACGGATGCCGGCGGTTGCGAATCCAACCATTTCATGATGTAATCGTTACCAGCGATGTCTGAAGAAGGGGAAGAGAGCACTGGACCGATTGGCCAAATAGGACACGGAAGCACTTTGCAAAGCATCCGCAACCCAGTCTTCTCCACCTCTTCGACGGTGTTGATGATCACGGCATCGGTTTCCGACGAAAGAGATATCTGTCTCTGAAGGAAGTCCGACCAAGGGTCGGTGCCGTCGGCGATGAGCAGGTGCTTTGGGAGCTGCGAGCGGTGGATGATGGTATCGGGGAACTCAGGTAGCGGGAACTCGTCGGAGTTCGTCTTTCTGTGGGGTAGATGAGTCCACAGCGAGGAGTAAACGGCCGTGCCATAAGCTCCGCTTGTGAAAAATATGGCATGAAAAGCTCCGAAACGGCGCGCAACGTGGGCGCTCCATGCAAAGAAGTTATCAGCGATGATGCAGAGCGGCGGACGGCCGTCTTCCTGCGTTATGTCGTCGATGAGCTGCTCGAAAGCGGGCTGGAGGGACTGGGAGGCCTGGAGGAGAGTGACGATCTGGTGGAAGGGGATGGCCGCAGTGGTCTCAGCTTCAGGGGGGAGTCCGTGGGCGGCGGGGGAGAAAGGAATGGAGCGAAGTCGAACCGAAGAGAGGGAGGGAGGGCAGGACGAACTTTTAATCTTTTGTATGTTGCGAGGGGTGCTGACGAGAGTGACGATGAGATTGGGACAGCGGCGGCGGAGGAGTCCGGCGAGGGCGAGGAAGGGAGTAATGTGGCCCTGGGCCATGAAGGGGAAGAGAACCACGTGTTGGCGCTCGGCGTCCTCCATTGTTGCAACGATTAGTGTTCAGAGTGCGCTGTTGGGCGAACCATGGTGGACGTCATATAGTGGCTTTGGATGAGGAAGTCACTCATGTCCTCTCACATTTTTTTTCCTTTTCCTTTTTCTTTATTCATTAACAGGTCAACAAAATTATAAGCTCATCGTACTTGAATTCATATCGGACGAGTAACCCAACCCGATGAGGTCCGTGTGTAATTAATCTAATGGCTTCGCTGTCATATCCATAGACGATCAAGTAAAAACAAAAAAAATAACAAACATAATTTGTACCGAGCAGCTCTATCGCTTGTGCTAAAAGAATCGCGATTACAGCAGCACTTACGTCAGCTTCCTTGAGGATGACGCCGACAATCATTAACATATATATATATATATATATATATATATATATATATGCTTGTGCTAAAAGAATCGCGATTACAGCAGCACTTACGTCAGCTTCCTTGAGGATGACGCCGACAATCATTAACATATATATATATATATATACGGACGAATCTCCCCAATCCTGCCTACAAGCCTTTTATTGGAGACGATAATTTTTTTAGATCCCACGGGAGAATTTATCGAAGAATACCTATTTTTTCATAAACGAATAAATATGTTAGTTGAAATAATGTTGTGTCCAAATTAAAAGTTGAATCAAAGAATTGGTACATCTGTCAAAGAATCATCTTTTATGTTAGAAGGATTAGATATCGCATCCAAAGATTGGATGTGATAGAAAGTTGATATTACCAAAATATAGGACAATATATATAAGACATGATGAAAGATAAGATGATATGTTGGAAGAGTGGATAACATGCCGAAAGTTTTAAAGATATATTGTATGAGTGATTGATGAGTTAAGGTATTAGGCTGACATAGAGCCCACTTATCATGAAAATTATTTGACTTGAAGCAAAACTAAATTGGGCATGTTAGAAGTCTAAATCAGTGGGCTAGACTATGCCTAAGTGATGGTACCAAGCGATGGTATTGCCTATGTATGAGCACAAACAATGATTTATCAACCTTTTCGATAATAGTATCGCTAATGACAATGATAGTACCACCTAGGACGATGATGGTATCATATGGAATTTAAATTTTATAGCAATGAGACCATCAAAATATAAATTATGGCATCAAAAGTTATCATGAGAGTATTGCTCAATGTCAATCGTTATACTATTAGTACTTTAAAATTTAAAGAATTTAAAATTTTAAAATCTTTTTGAGACTATAGATACTCCACTCGAACTTGGTTGATGGTACATTTATTGATGAGATTATGAAGTATTATAGTTCTCTTTGAGCATTGTTTTATTGATGAGATTATGAAGTATTATAGCATTATTTTATTGATGAGATGGTACATTTTAAAACTTTCGTATGCTAATCTTAGGATCTCCCAAGGGGCAAAATCACAATCAGAGGATCTCCCAAGGGACACTCCTAAGTGATTTTGCCCCTTGGGAGATCCTCTGATTGTGTTGAAGGAGGAAGAGACAAAACACTTTGATGCCGATCATAATGATACTTTAGTTGTCTCTTTGAGGATTGTCAATGCATTGGAGAAGAGAATTCTGATAGACATGGGAAGCCTTATCAATATACTATATTACAATGCATTCCTGAAGATCAGGTTGAGCGGTAAGGACCTCAAACCAATTTCCTTTATATTCACTAGCTTT
This sequence comes from Ensete ventricosum, assembly GCA_029747655.1. NCBI lineage: Eukaryota > Viridiplantae > Streptophyta > Magnoliopsida > Zingiberales > Musaceae > Ensete > Ensete ventricosum. Next base: position 22,898,609 of record JAQQAF010000001.1, on the reverse strand, counting down.
ATCGAAGATTCCATGACTCCAATGAGAATGATAGATTTGTATTTTACCTTTGGTTCAAATGATTGCTACAAAATGGTAAAGAAAATTCATGGTAGTTGATGTTCTATTCACCTATAATGCAATCATTGATCGTCTGACCCTTCAGTGCTTGCACATAGTCATCTCGACCTATTACATGAATTTGATGTTCGCTACTAGCTCAGAGGTTGGAGAGGTTAAGAGCAACCGATGGGAGTCTCGTTAGTGTTACCTTACATCAGTAACACTCTCAACGAAAATAGCCTCTTAATCTAACAACTAGATCCAAGAGAGCCTACCCTTCAGACCGCCCATCCCAAGGCCAAAGAGCCATTGCTTAAAGTATCCCTAGACCCAATGAGGCTAGACAAAATTGTGAAAATTGGTTAGGCTCTCTTCAAGAAAAGAAGACCAAGTTTATCAACTTCCTATGCCATAATATGGAGGTCTTCACTTGGACTCTTAGCAATATACCGGGAATCGATTGGAAAGTAGCACAACACAACCTCAACATCAACCCAAAGCACTAGTCTATTTGGCAAATGCCTCAAGATTTGCACCAGACTGGCAGGCGATGATAGTGGTACTAGTTACAAGTGTCATACAAGTCAATTATGTGAGTGATGACACGTGTGATACGCTACACAATCTGTTTACATAATTATTATTATTGGTATTTTTTCATATTGTGTATATTGTGATGTCCTTCGATATGTACAATGGAAATTAGATCGTGATGAGATCATAATAATGAGACCAATTTACCTTTAAATACAGATCCTAAATAATCATGGTCATTGGTCACTTGAGAGGGACATTGAAATAACTAGACAGATTGATGTACTATATACCCGTCCATAAGATGGAGGTGGTTGGCCTCATAGCCGCTCGTGTAGGGATACTAAGGGCACAGTACAGGTGCTCAATGGAGAATGAGTTTACTGATTGATCCATTTATGAAATGTTAGATTGTTAATGATATATGACGTCAGACATCGATTCCATAATCCTAGTTGTGTGACTGGTTCTTAGACTTGAGACACCAAAGATGTCTTGTTTGAGTACTCCTTTCTTTAATGTCAGACTTACATGTTTATAAGTTTTAAATCTAGTATAACTGGTTATCAGGATTGGTGGCCAACCTTAAAAACTACTCTCAGTATCACGAGAGGAAGGTCTCGTGTGCTCTCGCTCAAGCAAATCTCTAGCCACGGTTGTTTGAATTGTAAAAGGAGTTCTTCAAGAGAATATGAGTAGAGTGAGACTCAGATAAATTCTGTATGAAGCTTGACATTACCATTCCTGATAAATGGACTTTGGGATATTTGATAGATGAGGGATTATAGATATATGGTAATTATAGACAAGAATGTTCAGTGGATTATATCCCCCTTATACCAACTAGAGACTATAGCGTAGTGGCCTAGTATGCCCATAGTCAATGAGTTGAGTGAATTATTATGAGATAATAATCAATGAGTCAGAAAGAGTTTTGATAGGTGCAACTTATGGCCAGCTCATTATTTAACCTAGAGGGTCATATATATATGATGGATGCATGACGAATAGAGGTTTATGTTAACACTAATTGGCACTAAGAGGAGGAGGAGGAGGAGGAGGGGGGGGGGGGGGGGGGGGGGGCGGCGGGTGTGTGCGTTGGAGGTTGTTAGGGGTGAATTAGTGCAAGAGAGATAGTGCTTGATTAAAAATATTTCTTTTGTAAAGTAAAAAGTGAACAACGAAAGCTTCTCTTGATATTTCGATAAAATCGATAAAGAGCCGATTTGAAAGAAGTTGAGAGATTGAAACTTCATATCTCACTATTAAGTGTTTAAAAGAAATCAAAAGTAAAATGAAAGTAATTAAAGCAAACTCACATTTATAGTGGTTTGGCCTTAACCTGGCCTACGTCCACTCCCGAGTCATCTTCTCCGAGGCCCACCGGCGTCTACCATCCACCTTCTTTGGGTGAAGATCAAACCCTTATAGCTTCCTTTCTCATTTTAACAGGCTTAGGAGATGAACCTTACAACCTCATAAGGGAGAACTACAAGTTTTACAGGACTTTCCTCTCTCTTTTACCCATTTTCTTTTTCTTATAATTTTCAAACATAATTTAATCATAAAATTTCTACCCAAAAATCATTGTATGAAATGTAAAAAAACTTGAGATATATATAGGTCCCAATTGGCTTCAGGATTTAGAGCCAAAATTCAAACATATCCAAAGAAAATCTAGGTACGGGTGGTACAATCACTAATGTCGATGGTACAATCACCGAAAGCCACCGTGAAAATAGGATACAAGCAGTACAATCATCGACCTAGCTGGTCCAACCGTTGCCTGCTGCTCGGATTTCTGGGTGGCGGCGGTACAACCACCGCTCATCGACGGTACAACCATTGCTCATCGATGGTACAACCGCCAGGATTCCCGAAAAAGTGATTCCCTTCACTTTTCCAATCCCGAGTTGTACCTCATATTGACCAATTTTCAGGTCAACCAATGAAGATCGACTTGAACTCAATCTACTCTCCAAAGTGGACCCAGTTTGCCTTAATTGTGTTAATTTAGATTCCTTCCAAAACTAACTCAAGTAGGACTTAACTTTAATTGATGCTAATTATGACTTTAGTTAATTACAATCAACATAGCCAATAAATCAACTCAAGACCTTCCCAACTACCGACAAGCATTTCAACTACCCCCGATAATATTCCAACGAGTCTCGATCTTCTTCCAGCGAACTCCCTTGCGCCATCCTGGCAAGCTCCCGATACCCTTGGTGAGCTCACTATGCACTCCAAGCGAGTTCCCAATCATATCGTTCTCACTCCGGCCTGATGCCTAAACTTGACTTTGGCTAAACCTCTAATTGTAATATTTATTCTCTTTGTCATATTTAATCCTACATCAATCAACTCTAACAACATTGTTAGTTTAATAACCCATCAATTGATCATTATCAAAATATGAGATTCAATAATTTAAATATAGGATATCCACAAAGCCCCTATTTTATTAAATATCCAATAAGCCCATGTATTATTGGATCCTATGGATAATATTCAATAAGAGATAATAAGATATTATTAGATAGAGATCTACCAATCTAAGAGGCTTGTGTAGTTCGATAGATATCTAGCACACAATAGAGTAGGATCCATTAGGGTTAAGTTGACAAGGACCTGTATAAATTGGGGGCTACAGGGTCCATAGGCTAGAGCTTATGGTAGCTACCCCTCCTATTCTCGTCAGCCTCCTGGCCTTCCTTGGGCGACAACTCTTGTGTTCTACACATAGAGAAAGAGATTTTGCAGTGATCTAAGGAGTGTCATTGTTGCATTCACCGTGTGGATACCGCTAGAGAGGAGGACATCTGACCTCCTTCATCATCTCCTTTGGATCTGATTTTTCAAAGATATATGATCTCCCTAGGTAAAACATCTAACACACGATGTGTAGATTTTTTAGTTTTATAATTTTTCATGTATCAATAATCGCATGACGATTTGATAAATACGGGAAACATTTTTATTTTATTTTTTCACTGTTGCACATGTGATACTTTTGATAAGGTTTCCTAACAAGAGGAAAATATTAATAAACTCTTGTATACTAGCTTTACTTATAAGGTTCACTATCTAAAGTAGCTTACTAATATAGTTCTTGTAAAAAAGAATAATTAAAATGATGTATGTGTATTGATTACAAGAGCTAAAAAAACTTGGTTTGAAAAATATTGCTTGAAGTAAATTAAAAATAATTAAAAATGATGTATGTGTCTTCACCCAAAAAATATTGCTTGAGGGTGAATTAGGTCAAGTGTAAATTCTTGCTTTAAACAAAAACTTTTCATTTTAAGTAAGATAGGAAGATCCAAAACTTTTTGTTCAAGTAAAGCAAGTGAGTGATTAAAAAAAGATTGCTAAGTTATTTGCTTACAAATTACTTGAGAAAGAAGAAAATATGAAAGATAAGCAACATCGTAAGTAAAGTGCTTCACGTAAAAACCTTACTTTCAAAGAGTAAACTAAATCGGAAGTGTCAATACAAAATTAGTAAGCAAGGAAAACTAGAGAAGAACTCACAAGTTTTATAGTGGTTCGGCACCAACGGGCCTACATCCACTCCCGAGTCCTCCTTCTTGAGGTACACTAACGTCCACTACTGATCTTCTTTACATGAAGACCAAACCCCTACACTTTTCTTACAAGAAAGATAAGATTATAACTCTTTGATCACTTCTTTACCTTTTTCTTTTTTGTACAATCCATACAAGTTTTTTATAAAATTTTATCCCCTAAATTATTTTATAGGATGCAAGAAAACTTGGGGTACTTATAGACCCCAAATAACTTAAAAAATTAGACCCAAAAATTTAAAAATACCCATAAAATCTGGGTATGGGCAGTTCAGCCATAGGCCTAGGCTGGTCAACCTTCGAAAGTAATCCTGGGTACGGGTGGTTCAACTGCCCAACCTGGGCGGTTTACCTGTCGTCAATTGCCAAAAACCAGCTACGGGCGGTTTACCCATCGGTCCTAGGTGGTTCAGCCACTGACAACCATTGGCAGCCACCTTGTTTCTAGGGTACGGGCGGTCCAACTGTCGCTCACTGGCGGTTTACCTACCGAAATTTTTGGAAAAGTGGTTCCCTCCATTTTTGAATTTTGACTTGAACCTGATGTTGACTAATTCTTTGGTCAACTAATTGAGCTTAACCTGAGCTTAATTAAATCCCATATGGACCCGATTGCCTTATTGAGTTGATTTAAATTTTATCTAAGTCCAACTCAATTAGGACTCAATCCCTAACTATGACTCAATTATTACAACTCTTAATGACCAATCAAGCTTAACCAAAACCTAACTCTCACCAATCCGGCAGCCTCCGACATTCTTGCGATGAGTCCTATGGTCTTCTTCTAGTGATCTCCTAACATGTTTCCAGTGAGCTTCTCGATCCCTTTGGCAAATCTCATAGCGAACTCCCGTCGAAGTCCTACTACATCGTCCGAATCCGACCCGATGCCCAAGCTTGATCTTGGCCCATCATCTAATTGTAACTCAATTGCTCCTGTCATAGTTAGACTTGCACGATACTAATTATAATTATAATCATGACCAACAAGTCCACTTGAAAATCTTTCCAACTCTCGGCAAGCTTTTCGGCTATCCCCGATAACCTTCCAACGAGTCTTGGTCTTTTTCCGGCGAACTCCCTTGCGCTATCCTGGCAAGCTCCTGACACCCTCGGTGAGCTCCCGACGCACTCCAGGTGAGTTCCCAACCGCATCGTCCTCACTCCGACCCGATGCTTGGATTTGACTTTGGTCAATCCTCTGATTGTAATTTATCGTAGTTAATGCTACATCAATCAACTCTAACAACACATGTTAGATCAATAACCCATCAATTGATTTCATCATTAAAACTCGAGATTTAACAATCTCCCCCTTTTTGATGATGATAATCAATTGATGATAGGAGTTAATCCCTACTCCCTTAAATCCATACACTAAAATTTAAGAGAATCATACACTCTTAAATTTCAAGTATTTTTAAGCAATCAACATTCTAAGCAAATTTCAATACAAATTTGCATTAAGTCATCGAATCATGAATTTCCAAAAGAATTACACATCCATATCCAAGATATCCAAATATATCATTAATATCATGTGTCATTAATGTATATTTCTCCACCTTCGTCATCAACAAAATGGTAAAATATAGGGCTAAGGATTTTAAGGCACATGAGTTTTTTGCTCCTCCATTGTAAAATATGACATGAGTCATAAAAAATTTTCTTCCTCTTGTGAAGAAGAAGGAAAGAAAAAAAGAGAGGAATTGTAAAATATTATATAATTAAGAAGAGTTCTCAAAAACTTTCAAAAGGAATATTAAGATGAGCTCAAAAGTCCAAAAGATTTAAAGACTACTTGTATTTCAAATGTAGCAAAAATCAACTCTTGAGACCAAAAATCATCTCTTGTAAAATTCAAATGTAGCAATTCATCATGTTCATGTAATTTTTCTCTCTTTTTGTAAATAATAAGATAAAAAACATGGAGAAAGTTTTCAAAAGTATTATCACAAAAAGTTTAATCTCATGAAATCTAGATTAGTAATTCATATATTTTTATGATTTAACATTCCTAACTCTCAACCTCAATCTTGTAGATATAAAATTTTAAAAGAATATTTCGAATATCAACTCAACAAATCATTCTCATGTATATTTCAAGAAAACATAGCAAATAGATCTAAAAAATAGCAAAACGTCATTTTTATGTAAATTTTCTCCGTTTTTGTAAACAAGAAGTTAGAATCAAGGAGGGGTTTTTTTGAAAAACATCATATTACAAGGAAACTCAATTTTATAGATGTAAATTCCGAAATCAAGTGCTACTTATGCAATTTAATTTATTTGATTCATGAGTAGCACATCAAGTAATTCATCAAGGATTTAATATCGAAGACTCATATCAAGTATCATAGAAGTTTATGTAATATATTTCCCTATGTATACTTTCATCAAGATTCATGAAACAAGAATAATCTTTAAAACTATATCATCACAAAAATTTGAGTCTCATTTTTATGTTTATTTTAACTAGAGTGATTTCAAAAGTGAGCTAAAAAATCTAAGAAAACCAAGAAAAATTAAGAGCCACTAATGCATATAAATTATGCTATTTTCTAACACAAATAACAAATCATGTATTTTTGTAGATCATCTTTCATATAAATTTTGATAATAAGCATCAATAATTCCAAAAGAAAACATGATAGTAGATTAAGCTCAAATTGTAAATCAAGTATTTTGCATGCATTCAGAAAGTTCTAATTTTCTTATAAGCAATTGTTCCTCATTCAATGTTATCATATCCAATTTTTTTCTTAATCATATTGGTAATTTTAGTTTCCCTTTTTGGTCATTGTCATAAAATATGATGGCATAATTTCTTTACTAAAATACTCCAAAAAGTATAAGGGGTATCATGTTATTAAAAATGAAATTCAAAAGACATGATTGAATAATTCTTCAAACAACATTGATTAGAAATTTTATGAGATCTAAACAATCTTGATCTAATCATCAAAATCATAAATCTTATTTTTACCAAAATAAATAAATCATAGATGTTCAAAAATTAGATTTTCATTGAGGATATGACAAGTTTAGAAATCAAAGGAATGTTCATGATAAAACAAATCTCATTAAATTTTCAACTTATCAAAAATTTAAGAAATATTAATTTTGGTGATAAATTATACTTAGAAGAAAGTCATAAGTAATTATGTCATGAAGAATATTATTATCAAATCATAAATACCGATAACATGATTTATTTTGACACATTTCTTCCTAGATGAAATTTCAAAGCTTTTGAAATCTTAGGGGATCAAATAAGAAGAATGTTGATTCTTATAGAAATATCAAGTTATAAATATTGAGAAGTTAAGATCATAATTAGGATGAAAACTTTTCTTTAATAAAGGGAAGGAATTTTAGTAAACAATCTTGGTTTATATAAAAATATCAAATTACAATTTTCAAGATTTCATGGTCATAATTTAAGTTATCAAATAATCAAAATCAAAATATTAATAAAGTTGGATAAATTCAAACATATTCATTCTTTAAAACAAAATCATTTGAAAATATATCCAAAATCATCAATAAAAAAATCACTTTTTAAAAAATTTCAATAAAGTCAGCTTAGATTATTTTCCAAAAGAAAATAGCTAAAGTTTTCTAATTCAATTTTGTAATTAAAGATATTTAACAATAATGGTATCATTTTATCTTGTTGAGGGATTCATAGGATAAAAATATTTTTAAGATTAATTATCCTCCTTTTGGTTGTTTCATGTGATTTCTTTCAAGAATGATTTTTAAATTAATGAATTTTGGTTAAGATCCAAAGCTAAATATCATTCTAAGAAGTTGTCAAGATCATTGCTATAACACATCAAAATGATAAAATATCTTTAAAGCAAAATTTTAGCCTATGTCAATTCAACTTTTAAATGAGTCTAACTCTTTATGTATAGTGTAAGGAGTTGACAAACTCATTTTTAAAATACCTAAAAATGAAGCATATATATTTTCTATGTTTAAATTCTAACATTCAACATAATCATTCAATCATCATAGCATTTCAATCAATGTAACATTCAAATTAATCATTTTATAGACTTTATCAATATTTGAACCATTTAACAATAGTCTTTACATTTAAACTAATATCCAAGCTAATGATTTTAAACCTATTATTCAATCATCATCAAAATCTCATTTATGTAAATTTTAACATATTTTTCAATAAATAAGGTTCTTTGATTCTAGTGACTTTATCAATATTTGAACTATTTAACAATAGTCTTTACATTTAAACTAATATCCAAGGTAATGATTTTGAACCTATTATTCAATCATCATCAAAATCTCATTTATGTAAATTTTAACATATTTTTCAATAAATAATGTTCTTTGATTCTAGTTCATTTTCATACTAGTATGCTCTAGCTATGCATTATCAAGATTGATTATGTAATCATGAACTATTTTTAATAAAAATATTTGTTATAATAGAAACAAAGATCATTGAATTTCAAATATCTTGATTCAAATAATTTTTCTTATTTTTGACATTTTGGCTAGAGAGCTTGATAAGTAAATTAGATATCAAGTTAAATGGCTTGAGCATCTATTTTCAGAAAAATTATTTAGTGCTCCTAGTCTTGTTAGGAGACAAATTTATAAGAAAGATTTATGTACCCATTTTACATTGGGACGGACCTATATGAAAAGCTTTGTCTTTATTATCTAATGGTCCTTGGTAATTTGTTATTCCTTTAGGAACCCAAACTAGTCAGCGTGGACTACATTTTCTGAATAGGCATTTGTTTGCCTTATATCCTAATTTTTTACAAAAAGTATATTTGATTTTTGGTAGCACATTTAATATAGATTCTTTTACAAAGATAGTTGGCTTTTATTGAACATTACCAATAAAGCCTATGTGATTTTTACTATTAATATAACCCTTATTGGCAAGGATCCTATTTAGGGATTTGTTCCTAATTTCAAAATTTTCTATTATATTCTTAAGCATGATATTTTCTTCTTTAACATTATCTAGCATATCACATTTAGAACATGTGTTATGTGATACTAATTGCTATGATCATTTGACACTAAGAGGGAGGGTGAATTAGTGTAAGTGTAATAGTACTCATTTAAAATCTTTCATTCGTAAAGTAAAGAGTTAACAACAGAAGCTTCTTTTGATATTTCAATAAAACTGATTTAAAACCAATTTGAGAGAAATTATGAGAATGATGCTTGCAACTTTTTTGAACTAATTAAGAGCAATAGAAAGAAGTAAACAAAGCAAGGAAAAAGCATTCATAATTTATAATGGTTCAACCTCAATCGACCTACGTCCACTCCCAAGTCTTCCTTCTTGAGGCACACCGACGTCCACTACCGATCTTCTTTGGGTGAAGACCAAACCCTTATGCTTGAGCTTACAAGGGAGATAAGATTTACAACTCTTTGATCACTCTCTTACCCCTTTCCTTTTTTTTACAATCCACACAAGTTTTTCATATAATTTTTTCCCCAAATTGTTGTAAGAAATGTAAAAAAACTTAGGGTATTTATAGACCCCAAGTGGCTTTAGATTTTTGGAGCCAAAAATCAAGCTCACTCAAAAAATCCGGGTATGAGCGGTTTGCCCGCTGACCTGGGCGGCTCAGTCGCATAAATAACAGGGTATAAGTGGTTTACTTGCTGGCCCTTGGCGGTTTACCTACCGGCCCTTGGCGGTTTACCCGTACGACAATTTACCCATCGCTTACCGATGATTTACCAGTCGAAAACTTTACAAAAGTAGTTCCCTCCACTTTTCGAATTCTAGCTTGAACCTGATGTTGACTAACTTTTTAGTCAACCAATTGAGCTCAACCTGAGCTCAATCAAATCCCATAGTGGACCCGATTGTATCTTTAAGTTGATTTAGATTCCATCTAAATCACACTCATTTAAGACTCAGTCTTAACCTATGACTTAAAATTACAATCGAAACATGACCACCAAGCTTAATGACCTTATTCCTACAAATCGGCAACCTCCTGCTTCTCTAGCAGCAAGTCTCATGGTTTTCTTTCGGTGATCTCCTGACGTGTTTCTACCGATCTTCCTGATACCTTCGGTGAAGTCCTAGCGAACACTTGGGAGCTTCCATCGCATCGTCCAATTCTTGGCCCAATGCCTAAGCTTGATCCTGGATTCATGTCTGATCTGTAACTCATCCTGTTATGGTTAAACCTACACGATCCCAAATATGACTTAATTAAATATAATCATAATGACTAATACATCCATTACAAGACCATCCCAACTCCCTGCAAGCTTTTCAACTACCCCCGATAATCTTCTGGCGAGTCTCGGTCTTCTTTTGGCGAACTCCCTTGCACTATCCTGGTGAGCTCCCGATACCCTCGGCAAGCTCCCGATGCACTCCTGGCAAGTTTCCAACCGCATCGTTCGAACCTCGGCCTGATGCATGGAATTGACCTTGGCTAATCCTAATTATAATAATCTTTCTGTCATAATTAATCTTACATCAATCAACTCTAACAACACATGTTAGATCAATAACCCATTAATTGAATTCATCTGAGATTTAACACTAATGAATCATGTATTTCGTCAAGTCTACTAACTAACAATTCATGATCATTCTTAAGAAACCTAAAAGACTTGCTAAGTTTTCTAAACTCATCAAATAAATCATGAAACATGCTTAATAATTTTAAAAAAGAAACACTTAATGAATCACTAACCTCGTTTTCAATCGCCATTAAAGCATAGTTAACAACTCATCATTGGAGTGGTATTCTTCGTCTGAAGAGCTTGAATTATCCTAAGTGGTCGAAAGTGCTTTCTTTTTGAGCATCGGCTTCTTCTTCAATTGAGGACATTCATTTTTTAAATGTCCTAGTTTTTTGCATTCATAGCATATGACATTGTCCTTCTTCGATTCTTTTTTGTTTTTATAGTTTTTATTCTTTTTTATAATTTTTAAATTTTCTTAATAGCAATGTAATATTATGATCCTCATCACTCGAGGTTTCACTCGATGAGTCATTTGTTGTCCGAAGTGCTACATCCTTCCTATTCTTTGGAAGGGGTTCATCAAGCTCATCATGAGCATTACAATTTAGTTCATATGTCGTAAGAGAGCCAATCAATTTTTTAAGAGGCAAGTTATTCAAGTCTTTGGCCTCTTGAATAGCGGTTACTATAGGATCCCAATTTTTAGGTAAATATATCAAAATTTTACTAACTAATTCAAATTTTGAAAAATATTTTCCAAGTGCTTTGAGGCCATTGATGACATCCATAAAACAGATGTACATGTCTCAAATGGACTTACTTGGTTTCATTCGAAACAACTTATAATTATGAACTAAAATATTTATCTTAGATTCTTTTACTCTACTAATCCCTTCGTGTGTGATTTCTAGTGTGTGCCAAATATCAAAAGCTGATTCGTAAATATAAACATAAATAAACTCATTCTTATCAAAAGCACAAAACAAGACATTCATAGCCTTTACATTTAAAGAAAAAAATTTTCTTTTCAAATCATTTAGCTCATTCATTGGCTTAGAAGATTTTTTAAATCTATTCTCAGCAACATTCTATAAATCAAAGTCCAAAGGGATATAAAAAATACGCATTCTTATCTTCTAATATGTGTAATCCATCCCATTGAACATGGGAGGACGTGAGATGAAATGTCCCTCATTCATGTCAAAATAAGACATTTACTCAAGTGGGTGTTAATCCAATAAGTAACTACCTTGCTCTAATACCAATTGTTAGGATCAATTGGCACTAAGTGTAAATTCTCATTTTAAACAAAAACTTTTCACTTTAAGCAAGATAGGAAGATCCAAAGCTTTTCGTTCAAGTAAAGCAAGTGAGTGATAAAAGAAGATTGCTAAGTTACTTGCTTATAAATTACTTGAGAAAGAATAAGGAAATCCAAAAGATAAGCAATGTCGTAAGTGAAGTGCTTGATGTGAAAACCTTATTTTCAAAGAGTAAATTAAATCAGAAGCGTCAATACAAAATTAGTAAAAAGGAAAACAAAAGAAGAACATACAAGTTTTATAGTGGTTCAGTACCAACGGGCCTATGTCCACTCCCGAGTCCTCCTTCTTAAGGCACACAGTGTCCACTAATGATCTTTTTTGGGTGAAGACCAAACCCTTACACTTTTCTTACAAGGGAGACAATGTTACAACTCTTTAATCACTATCTTACCCTTTTTTTTTCTTACAATCCACACAAGTTTTTCATAGAATTTTATCCTCTAAATTATTATGTAGAATGCAAGAAAACTTGGGGTATTTATAGATCACAAATGACTTCAGAAATTGGAGCCAAAAATTTAAATATACTTGTAACATTCGGGTATAGATGGTTCAACTATAGGCCTGGGCGGGTCAACCACCAAAAGCACCCAAAATCCTATGTACGGGCGGTTCAGCCGCCCAGCCTGGGAGGTTTACCCATCGTCAGTCGCTCGAAAACCAGGTACGGGGAGTTGACCTGCCGGTCCTAGGCGGTCCAATCGCTGACAACCGCTAGCAGCCACCGTGTTTCAAGGGTATAGGCGGTCCACTCATCGATGGTTTACTGGTCGAAATCTTTGAAAAAGTGGTTCCCTCCACTTTTTGAATTCTGGCTTTAACATAATGTTGATAATTTTTTTGGTCAACTAATTGAGCTTAACCTGAGCTAAATTAAACCCCATAGTGGACCCGGTCGCCTTATTGAGTTGATTTGAATTTCATCCAAGTCTAACTCAATTATGACTCAATCCCTAACTATGACTCAATGATTACAACTATAAATGACCACTCAAGCTTAATCAAGACCTAACTTTCGCCAATCCGGCAGCCTCCGACATTCTTGCGATGAGTCCTATGGTCTTCTTCTGGCGATCTCCCGACGTCTTCCCAGCGAGCTTCCTGATCCCTTCGGCAAATCTCATAACGAACTCCTGACGAGGTCCCACTACATCGTCCGAACTCGGCCTGATGCCCAAGCTTGATCTTGGCACATCATCTAGTTGTATCTCAATTGTTTCTGTCATAGGTAGACCTGCATGATACTAACTATGATTACAATCATGACCAACAAGTCTACTTGAAAATCTTCCCAACTCTCGGCAAGCTTTTCGGCTACCCCCTACAATCTTCCGACGAGACTTGGTCTTCTTCTGATAAACTCACTTGCGCTATCTTGGCAAGCTCTCGACACCCTCGGCGAGCTCCTAACGCACTCCAAGCGGTTCCCAACCGCATCGTCCTTACTCCGGCTAGATGCTTGGACTTGACTTTGGCCAATCCTCTGATTGTAATCTATCATAGTTAATCCTGCATCAATCAAATCTAACAAAATATATTAGATCAATAACCCATCGATTAATTTCATCATCAAAATATGAGATTCAACAGGTAGTGGACCAAACAGTACCAAATTGCCTTTGAATTGCTTAAGGAATATCTAGCTGCACCACCACAGTTGTCTTGTCCTGATCAAAGAGAAGAGTTGTATCTTTATCTCTCTATGACTCTAGTAGCGGTAAGCTCCCATCTTTACCAGAGAAGCTGAAAAGATTCAAAAGCCAATTTACTATACAAGTCATGTCTTTCATGATGCTGAAACTCGGTATCCAAATTTTGAAAAGCTTACATATGCCCTAGTCCTCTTTGTGAGGAAGTTATACTCATATATCTAGTCCCACCACACCATACGATGATGAACCAATCAATGTGGCAAAATCTCTCAAGGCTCGATTCCACTGGGTGCCTCTTAAAGTGGTTAATTGAGTTTAGTAAGTTTTGTTGAATCTTGAATTTTGATGATGAAATCAACTGATAAAATTATGATCTAATCTGTGTTCAAGAAAAGTATGCAGAACTTTCTCATCATGAAAAGGCAAAGGGATTGAAGTAGAAAATTCAAACATTGGGTCTGAGTCAAAGAATGAGCATCAAGCTAGAAAATCAGACATTGCGTCAAGATCAGATGTTGCGGGAGTCAACATGCCGATGGGTTGAGCAATACGCTAAAGGAGAGTATGATGCACCGAGGGTTTGGATGAACAAATGATATGCCAGACAACACGATATTTACTTTTTAAATGTTTATGTCATGATTATCGTAGTTTAGGTCTTAATTGAGTTAGTTTTGGGTATAACTATGCTAACTCAATTAAGGAGCTATTGAGCCTTAATTGGGGCTAATTTGGGCCTATTAGAGGCGCCATTTTAGTAACCCAAAGTCAGACTAGGTGGTGATATCACTTAGAATATATAGTCTCCGAGAAGTCATAATCTCTAAGAAGACACAGTCTCCGAGAAGACATAGTCTTTAAGACTATGTCAAGCGGTGGTACCTTCCAGGCTGGTGGTACTACTGCCAGTGCCTAGTGTTCGAGGCTGTCAGGGGGTGGTAACACTACCCATTAATTGCGATGGTACCGATAGCACATCGGGAACATTGATAATATGAATTTTAGCTTCATTTTTAAAGCCATTTGAGACCTATAAATACCCCACTCATTCTTGCTTGAGGAAGCAATAATTGAGATAAAAAACTTCTGAAAATGCTATTAGAATTCCTTGAGAACTTCTCTAAGTGTAGTTTCTGTTTAACAGAAAGCTGAAGAAACTATAAAGGTTGTCTCCTAAACTTGTGAAAAGGAGAATAAAGCTGTAAGAGGTTAGTTGATCTTCACTCATTGAAAGAAGATCAACAGTGAAAGCCAGTGATCTCAATAGAGGAAGAATCACAAATGGATGTAGATCACAATGACCGAACCACTATAAAATTGGTGTGCCTTCTCTTCTCTATTATTTAATAGTTTGCATATTGCTTTACTTATTCATTACCGTCCTATAAACACTTTCAAGTTCAAATGCTTTTATGATATAAGCTTTATCGAAAGAATCCTCAAATCGATGAAGACTTTTCAAAAGCACTAATTTAATCAGGTTTCTATATGCGAAACTACGCACGAGATTTGGCACACACTCGAAGTCACACACAAAGTCACTGGTCGAGTCAAAGAGTCAAAAATTAATCTTTTAGTGCATAGCTATGAGTTGTTTCACATGAAACCAAGTGAGACCATTGGAGACATATACACCCATTTTAAAGATATCATCAATGGTTCAAAAGCGCTTAACAAAAGTTTTTCTAATTTTGAACTTGTTAACAAAATACTAAGATCCCTGCCAAAAAGTTGGGATCCTAAGATAATGACAATACAAGAAGCGAATGACCTAAGTAATTTTTCGCTTGAAGAACTTATAGAATCTTTAATAACCTATGAAATAACATGTATAGCACATGGTGAACTCGAAAACAATATACCAAAGAATAGGAAGGACATGTCACATAGAACCAAGGAAGAACACTTGGTAGAAAAATCAGTGATGATGATGATGAGGATGAGGACTTGACACTTCTTACAAGAAAATTTTAGAAATTCTTAACAACAACCAAAACAAAATAAGATGCTAAGGACAAAAGTTAATTAAAAAAGGACTCAATAATATACTATGGACACTTCAAAAATGAATGTCCCCATGTAAAGAAGAAGTAATCAAAGAAGAATAAGCCGCTCAAAGCTACTTGGGACGACTCTCGTTCATCTAAAGACGAGGAGCCAACCAAGAAGGAAGAAGTTACAAATTACGCATTAATGACATTTAGCAACGAGATATGTAACCAAAACACATCTTGCTTATCTTATGATGAATTATTCAATGCACTTAATGATTTATTTGATGATTTTAAATTAGTTAGTAAAAAGTATAAATTATTTTAAAAAGATCATGCTTCTCTTGTTAGTGAATTTAAAAAATTAAAAAATGAATATGATTAATGTATGTTAGTTCCTTGCACTAAGTGTGAAGAATTAGATATACTTAACAAAGAAAATATTTTATTACAAGAAACATTAGAAACATTTAAAATAGGTAACAAATTTTTAAATATGATCCTTGCTAATAAGAGTCATATTCATAGAAATGAAGGAATTGGCTTTGTGAGTCTCAACAAAAGCCAACCATCTTCGTTAAATGACTGATATTACATGTTTCATCCAAAAATAAATATAATTTTTATGATAAATTTAGGGATTATGCCTATAAATGTCTATTTAAAAGGCATAGTCTACACTAATTAGTTTGAGTTCCTAAATGAATCATGAATAACTCAATGCCAATAATTAAGGTAGGTAAATCAACTTATGAGAGACCCAAAGTTAAATGGGTACCTAAAAGAAAACTCCCTTTCTTGTAGATATGTTTACAATCAAAAGCGAGGAGCAAGAGATAGTACCGTGATAGTGGATGCTCAAGGCATATGACTAGAGATCCAACATACTTCTCTAAGCTCACTAGCCAAGATGAAGGATATGTCACATTCGGAGACAACAATAAGAGAAAAATTATTGGTAAGGGAACTATAGGTAATAAGTCAAACCTCTTGATTGAAGATGTGTTATTAATAGATAGTTTAAAATATAAACTACTAAGTATTAGTCAATTATGTGTAAAGGATATATAATCAAATTTGAATCTAATGCTTGTGTAATTGAAATACCATGCAAAAATAGATCTATGATTGTCTTAAAAAATAATGTATGTACGATTGATATTGATAAATTTTGTGATAAAACATCTTTTTCAGCTTTAAACAATGATGCATGGCTTTGGCGTAGGAGATTAGGTCATACTAGCATTAAACTCATCTATTAAATTATAACTAGAGAACTTGTAAGATAAATGCCCAGCATCAAGTTTATCAAATATAAAGTTTATGATGCATGCTAACTAGGAAAACAAATAAAAAATAGTTTTAAATCAAAGAATCAAATAATCACCTCTAGACTATTACAATTGATCCATATGAATTTATTTAGATCAATTGATATAACAAGTCTAGGAGGTCGTAGATACGCCTTTATAATTGCAGATAATTATAATAGATACACGTGGACATACTTCATGTCACATAAAAGTGGTTGCTTTAAATATTTTTTTAAATTTTATAAACTTGTTTAAAATGAAAAGGGTTTTATGATCTTGTCTATTGGTAGTGACTATGGTGGTGAGTTTTAAAATCATGATTTTTAAATTTTTTATGAATTAAATAGGTACAATCACAATTTCTCTACTCTAAGAAATCAACAACAAAATGAAGTAGTTGAAAGAAAAATAGGAGCTTTACAAGAGATGGCAATAACCATGTTAAGTGAACATACCTACCTAAATATTTTTGGGCCGAGTCGTTAACATGATATGTTATGTCATGAATTAGGTTCTCATAAGACCATTATTTCTCAAAACTTCTTATGAATTGTAAAATAATAAAAGACCCAATATTTTATATTTTAAAATTTTTGTTATAAATATTTTACTTTAAATGAAAAAGATATCTTAGGAAAGTTCGATGCAAAATCCGATTAAGGCATATTTCTTAGTTATTCCTCATATTCAAAAGCTTACCGTGTCTTTAATAAAAGAACTTTAGTGATTGAGGAATCTATCTATATTGTTTTCAATAAGGTTCCGGAATTGAAGAAAAATGATTTTGATGATTTTGATTTTGGTATTTTAAATTTGAATGAAAACTCTTCTCTCCAAAACAACTTGGATGTATCTACTTTTAAGGAATTCATACTCAAGAAATGGAAGTATATAGAGCTAATAATTATAGATACATCAAAAGGTGTTCAAACTCATTCATCTTTTAAAATTTTTTATGCTAATGCCGACTTCTTATCTCAAATCGAACTAAAATGCACCAGTGATGTCCTAAAAGATGATTCTTAGATTGTTGCAATGCATAAGGAGTTGAATCAATTTGAGAAAAATAAGGTGTGGATGTTTGTTCCAATATCTAGTGACCAACTTGTAATTGGCACTAAATGGGTCCTTAGAAATAAGCAAGATGAATCTAGTATAGTGGTTCGAAATAAGGCTAGATTAGTGGCCAAAGATTTCAATCAACAAGAAGGTATTGATTATAAGAAACCTTCACTCTTGTGGTAAGACTTGAAGCCATTAGGGTACTCCCTGCCTATGCTTCTTTTAAAAATTTTAAATTATTTCAAATGGATATTAAAAGCGTATTTCTTAGTGGTTTTAATTCTGAAGAAGTTTATTTTGAACAACCACCCCGAATTTGAAAATAATCTTTTTCCACATCCTGTTATTAAATTATCAAAGACACTTTATGGATTGAAGCAAGCCCCTAGGGCTTGGTATGAGACTTAGCTCATTTCATATTCAAAACAATTTTTTTGAAAGACAAGGTGGATACCACATTATTTATTAAATATTTTAAAAATAATTTTCTTATTATTCAAATTTATGTTGATATTATTTTCGATTCTACTAATGAGTCTTTATGCGAATCTTTCGCCAAAAGTATGAGCCAAGAATTTGAAATGAGCTTGATAAGTGAATTAATATTTTTCTTAGGATTACAAATTAAGCAATTAGACAATGATATTTTCATAGGTCAAACTAAGTTTATTTTAGATTTGTTAAAATGATTTAGTATGGATAGTGTTAAGGCTATAAACACACCTATGAGCACCTCTACAAAATTGGATTTGGATAATGAAGAAGAAAGTTTTGATCAAAAAAACCTATAGAGGAATGATAGATATTTTGATATATCTAACTGTAACTAGACCAGATATTATGTTTAGTATTGGACAATATGCAAGATTTCATTCCAATCCTAAATAGTCTCATTATAAGTCAATTAAACGAATATTTAGATATTTAAAAAGAATTACAAATCTAGGATTATGTTATCTTAAATTCAAAAAATTTGATTTACTTACCTATATTGATGCCGACTTTGGAGGTTGTAGAATAGATAGAAATAGTACATCTAGAACATGTCAATTCCCAGGACACGCACTTGTTTCTTAGTCTTCTAAGAAGCAAAACTCTATCGCATTATCTACAACCGAGGCTAAATATGTAGCGGCAGGTGCATGCTATGCACAAGAACACTTTAAAGGATTATGGACTTTACTTAAAAAATCTTCCTATAAAATGTGATAATACAGTGCTATTTGTTTAATAAATAATCTCATTCAACATTCTAGGACTAAGCACATTAATATTAGGCATCATTTTATTGAGGATCATATTAGCAATCATGATATATCTTTAGATTTTATTGATACAAAGCATCAATTAGCAGATATTTTTACTAAATCGTTAAGTGAGGAACAATTTAATTTTTGTTAGGAGAGAGATAGGCATGTTGAATCTACTGAATGCATGAACTCTTTACATATATGCTTTGATCATTATCTTAGCTTCTTATTTTTCATGACTTAAGTTTTTCTTTTAAATCAAGATTGTTTCATATGATTCCTCTTCTTGGTTTTTACAGAAGGAGAAATTTGTTGAAATGATTCATGTTTTTTTTCACAAATTGATCTTTCTTGTGAGTACGTTGACGCAAATTTTTGCACTATTAAATCCTTCCCTTCCCTTTCCTTTTGATAATGATAAAGGAGGATAAAAACTTACAAATTTACACATCCCAAAAGAGAAGACAACACTTGCATGTTACACTTTTCTCCTTGTGTTGATGACAAAGAGAGAGAAGTTACGATGATTTATTCATGCATGTATGATATACTTTAAGGGAGAGAAATTATGATGATAATTTAAAACTTGAATCATGCATGATATAATGTAACTTGATGATTTGAAATTATGCATGAAATACTTATAATTTTGTGAGGCATGCAATGATATTTCAACTATGATTCAGATTATTCTGACTTGAATTCAAAGGTTATCACTCTTTTTGAGTTCAAGTTTTCTTTATTTCAATATAACATATAGATAGGGGGAGGTTAATTAAAACTCCATCCTCAATTGATTATCATCATAAAAAAAGGAGATTATTGAATCTCAGATTTTGATGATAAAATTAATTGATAAAGTTATGATCTAATCTGTGTTCAAGAAAACTGATGCAGGACTATCTTTGATCATGAAAGGCAAAGGGATTGAAGCAGGAAAATCAGAATTGGGCCAAAGTCAAAGAACAAGCATTGGGTCGAAAAATCAAACATTGCGTCAAGATAAGATGTTGCAGGAGTTAACATGTTGATGGATCGAGCAATATGCTAAAGGAGAGCATGATGAACTGAGGGTTCAAATAAACAAATCATATATCAGACAACACAATTTTTACTTTTTAAATATTTATGTCATGATCATCATATTTTAATTCTTAATTGAGTTAGTTTTAAGTGTAACCATGCTAATTGAATTAAGGAGCCATTGGGCCTTAATTGAGGCTGATTTGGGCCTATTAGAAGACCCATTTCACTAACCTAAAGTCAACTAGGTGGTGGTATCACTAGACACAAGTCTCCGAGAAGACACACTCTTCGAGATTGTGTCAGGTGGTGGTACCACCTAGGTTGGTGGTACTATCGCTAGTGCCTAGTGTCTGATGCTGTTAGGGCCTGGTGGTACCACCAGCACCTTGAGAACTTTAATAATTTAATTTTTTACTTTATTTTTGAAGCCATTTGGGGTCTATAAATATCCCACCCTTTTTTGCTTGAGGAAGTAAGAATTAAGAGCAAAAACTTATGAGAATACTATTGGAATTCCCTGAGAGCTCCCTTCTTTTTCTCTAATTGTAGTTTCTGTTTAAGGGAGAGCTGAGAAAACTGTAAAGGTTGCCTCCTAAACCCGTGAAAAGGAAAATAGAGCTATAAGAGGGTATTTGATCTTCGTCCATTGAAAGAAGATCAATAGTGAGAGCCGATGACTTCAACGAAAGAGGAATCGGGAGTGGACATAGGTCGCGATGATCAAACCATTATAAAATTGGTGTGCCTTCTCTTTTCTATTGTTTAATTACTTTGTATATTACTTTACTTATTTATTATCGTCCTATGAACACTTTCAAGTTTAAATGCTTTTACGATGTAAGCTTTATCGAATGAATCCTCAAATCAACAAAGGTTTTTCAAAAATACTAATTCACCCTCCCTCTTAGTGTTGATTCGATCCTAACTGATGGGAATAAAACATGAATAAACTATGTATACGAACAAATACTAGTAGACCGTCACACATTACGAAATCAAACAGAAATTACAATCAAATGAATGCTAAGATTTATGTGAAAAACCCCTTCAACTCGAAGGGTAAAAACCACGGGACAAGCCAGAGAAAATCCACTATCAAAATAATGAATATACATATCTCAAGGCTTCTTGCCCAAGCCCAAAACAATAGCCACAAGAGAATCACAGGGATACAAAGACTATAATACTAAGCACAATTATCTAAAACCTTCCCAAGATATCACAATAAGAATCCATTGCAAACTGGCCTCATACATACCATCGCGTATATTAAACTTCCAACTGATGAAGCATAAGGAACCTTTGTATTTTCTCCTTCTCCTCATCACTTGATGGACTCTGCATTGAGCATAACTTGAAGTGACCTGCAAGAGGAGAACCAACTGGCTTTGCATTACTCATGCTAAACCTATCCAATACATTCTCAATGTATTTCTCCTGTGACAACTAAATCTTCATCTTTCTTCTGTCACGACAAATCTGCATGCCCAATATTTATTTTGCTGGCCCTATGTCTTTCATTGCAAAAGAATCACTAAGTTCCTTCTTCAACCTATCAATCATAGACATATCTTTCCCAAGGATAAACATGTTATCAACATAAAGTAAGAGAATAATAAAATCCTCACCAAACCGTTTGATATACACACAATGATCTGAAGCTGTTCTTTTGTATTTATTTTCAATCATAAATGAATCAAACTTTTTATATCACTATCTTGGAGCTTGCTTCAGCCCATAAAAGCTCTTCCACAATTTTCAAACAAGATTTTCTTTACTTTTGATTTTAAAGCCTTCTAGTTGCTCTATATAAATTTTCTCCTCTAAATCACCATGAAGGAAAGCTGTTTTCAAATCTAACTACTCAATCTCTAAGTCTAGGTTAGCAGCAATACCAAGAGCAACACAAATAGAATATATTTTAACAATAGGAGAAAAAATTTCTTCAAAATCAATACCTTTCTTTTGATTAAAGCATTTCACAACCAATCTAGCTTTGTACTTTGGTTGAGAATAATGTTCTTGAGTCTTCAACCTGAAAACCCACTTGTTCTTCAAGGCTTTATTTTCCTCTGGTAGTTGCACCAAATCATATGTGTGGTTCTTTTGTGGAGAATTCATCTCTTCCTATATAACAATAAACCACTTCTTTTTTTGCTCACTTTCAACTACTTCCTGGTAACTCTCTGGTTCACCTGCATTAGTAAGCATCACATACTCATATATAGAGTATCTTCTGGAAGGTTGACATGGTCTAGAAGATATTCTTAACTGAGATTCTGTGGGAACTTGCTCTCTTTCTTCTTCCTACTCAACATGTCCTACAGGTATATCAATATTTGGCTCTGCATCATCTTCCTGCACATCTCCCCCATCACCCTGATATACTGAAGGAATAATTGGGTCACAGTCTATAAATCCTTGTGTAAAAGTCTTAGTTGGTGCCTCCTTCAAATCCTTAATAGTTTGATCCTCAAAGAAAATAACATCTCTACTTCTGAACACCTTATGCATTTTTGGATCCCAAAGCCTGTAACTAAACTGATCATGTGAGTAACTAAGAAAAATAAACTCTTTTATCTTACCATCCAGCTTAGACCTCTCATTGTTTGAAACATATGCAAATGCACGACAACCAAACACTCTTAAATGCCTATAGGAGATATCTTTTCCTGACCATACATGCTTTACAACATCACCATCTAGAGCTATACATGGTGATAAGTTGATTATATCAAATGCAGTCCTAAAAGCCTCATTCCAAAACTT
The DNA here is from genome assembly GCA_029747655.1 of Ensete ventricosum. Classification (NCBI taxonomy): domain Eukaryota; kingdom Viridiplantae; phylum Streptophyta; class Magnoliopsida; order Zingiberales; family Musaceae; genus Ensete; species Ensete ventricosum. The sequence goes on along the minus strand of JAQQAF010000001.1, from coordinate 22,875,566 downwards.
TTTGGGTAGCTTGGCCTGTGAAAGCATACATCTAATCTTTTCCATGATGGTGTGGTTTATAATCTCTACAATTACATTATGCCGAGGCTTACCAGGAACTATCAACTCATGCTGGATGCCATGTGACCTGTAATAATCATTAAACAATCCTGTGTACTCACCACCATTATCTGATCTTATGCATTTCAATTACCTTTCTATCTCCCTTTCAACTCTGGCATAAAACTCCTTGAAGACATTAATAACCTGATCTTTGATCTTCAAAGCATAGGCCCAAACTTTTTTTAGAAAAGTTATCTATAAAAATAATAAAATAAAGTGCACCACTGATACTAGGAACATTAATAGATCCACCATAAGTTTTTATCCTCAAAGGACCACACACATATGTATAGACACGATCCAGGACATGCATTTTTCTATATAAAGTAGGACTAGTAAAATAAACCCTATGTTGTTTTCTAGCCAAACAATCAATACAAGGGTTCAAACATGTACCTCTAAGGTCTAGCAATACCTCTCACTTGGAAAGTTCTTGCAGCTCCTTCTCGCTCATGTGTCCTAATCGCATATGCCCCAACTCCATGCTGAAGTCTTTCTCTGTAACATTCAACTGCTCACCACAAGCTTTAGCCTGCAATCTATATAATGTATGACATTTCTTCCCATTAGCTACAATAAGAAAACCCTTACTGAGCTTCCACTGTCTTTTGTGAAATCTGACATCAAAGTCTTCATCATCCAGCCTTATAACTGAAATTAAATTCAGTCTTAAGTCAACCACATGCTTCACATCCTTAAGCATTAACTTACAGCCAAGGTTGGTCTTTATATGGATATCTCCCATGCCAATGATGTCTGCTGTGCTATAGTAGCTAAGAACTCCCTCTGTGTTGTAGCATGATAAGAAGTACATGTGTCAATTATCCACTCAAGATCCTGACACACATAAGAAAAAATATCATCAGAAGTAGACAAAATCAAATAATCACTACCATGTACTATAGTTGTGATAATCTCTCTTGACTCTGTATGCTCCACTTCATTCCCCTTTTTTTATTCTTCTTAGGTTGCTTGCACTGATTCTTATAATGTCCTTTCTCACCACAATTATAGCAAACAATATCTTTCTTTGATCTTGACTTGCTTTTACCTATACATGAATCACTTCTATCCTTTGACTATGATCTCCTCTGTTCTTTAAGACAAGTGCCTGTGAATCAATCTGAGAAGTTACTGAATTCTTTCTGCTCAACTCCTCATTCAACAAATTGCTTGTTACTTGACTCATGTTGATAATACCATCTGGTGTAGAATTACTGAGAAAAATCACTAGTGTCTCACAACTTTCTAGCCAAGAATTGAGAAGTAACAATGCCTGTAACTTATCATCAAGAGACATTTTCATAGAGGATAACTGGTTAGTAATACTATGCATTTCATTCAAATTCTCAAGAATAAAAGTACCCTCTTTATATTTCAAGTTCACAAGTTTTCTGATCAAGAAAGCTTTGTTGTCAGCCGTTTTACTTTCATAAAGACCTTCTAATTTTTTCTAAAGAGAGTAAGCAGAACTTTCAGTAGAAACATGGTGAAAGACACTATCATCAAGCCACTGACGAATAAATCCAACTGTTTTTCGATCTAACCTCTTCCACTCATCATTTGTCATGGTTGTGGGCTTTGCACTATCCCCTTGTAAAGGTTCATACAAATCTTTGTAATACAAGAGATCTTTCATTCTTGGTTTTCATATCATCCAATTGTTTCTGTTTAAACTAATCATACAAGAAATATTATTGGCCTCCATGTTCAAATACAAAAGATTAAATGCCACCAAAATCCTGCTCTGATACCAATTGATGAGAATAAAATAAGAATAAACTTTATATACGAACAAATACTAGCAGACCGTCACACAGTGGAATCAAATAGAAATCACAATCAAATGAACACCAAGATTTACATAGAAAACCCCTTCAACTAGAAGGGTAAAAACCACGAGACAAGCCAAAGAAAATTTACTATAAAAATAATGAATATACAGATCTCAAGGCTTCTTGCCCAAGCCCAAAGCAATAGCCATAAGAGAATCACAGGGATACAAAGACTATAGTACTAAGCATAATATTCAAAACCTTCATAAGAGATCACAGTAAGAATTCACTGCAAATTGATCTAACTTGAGATATGAATGATTGAGAATAGTATTTTCCTATCATTGTCTTCTTCCCTTTCCTTGATCTCTTTTTTTTTTGGTCTCTACTATCAACTTGCAGTTTTCTTTCTCTCACCCACGTTTTCAACCGTCGTCGCCCTCTTAATCTTAACCCTTAGCCACATAATCTAGGGTTTAGATTAATATAAGTTAAGTTCTGGATTGTGAGCTTCACTAAAGCTCATTATGAGCTTAATTTGGATCATCTTTCCAACAATAACAAGTTTAATATTTCCTATCAATCTCGCACTGCCATCAAAGCCTAACTCCTGAGCATTCGTCATGGGGTTAACAACCAAGAGGTCCCTATCCTTCAACTTTTCACCCTGATTCTACTTGTCAATGGGTCAGTTATAATCAAAGAAGGAGGCACTAGACTCATCCTCCATAGTCCAAAAGAGGAAAAAAATTGAACACTCCCTTCACTTCGGGTTTAAGGTACTAATGAAGTTAAGCATAACGCTCTTATGCTGAGACATCACATTAGCAAATAAATGCTGGCAAGAAAGTTAGAGGTGTATTGTAACTCATAGGTACTAGTCAACCAAGTTAAAGATCTAGTGATGACCCTCTATCTCATGGAGGTAAAGCTAATTATCATTGACATATGCCAAGGGAGTTGCAGTTTAGATGCTAGTCAATGAGACTAGCCATATGCCAAGGGAGTTGCAGTTTAGAATTGAGCAAATTTTTTGGCTGCAGAATGTAGTGGCTGATGCTTTATAGAAGTTGGCCTCATGAGACTAGCCATATGCCAAGGGAGTTGCAGTTTAGATGCTAAGTCAATGAAGTATCCATAAAAAAGAGATCATAGCAACTTCCTTGGATCCCACTTGGATGGGCGGATTAATGTGATACCTAACAATGGGCGATTCACCAACAGATCCAAGGGAACTAGGAGAGTTCAAAGGTAGTCACCTTGGTTTTGTATTATAAACAACACATTATATCGCAGGTCGTTCATTCTACACCTCTTTGCTATCTGCACCCCAAAGAGGCAACCTGAGTCTTATCTGAAATTCATGAAAAAATATATGGGGAACATATTGGAACTTGTACATTCGCATTCAAGATCCTTAGCAAATATTATTATTGACCCACACTCCACTAAGGTGTGGAGTGCATATTATTATAGAACTATTCCCTTTAGATGCAACCTAGCTATTAATGAGGAATTGACATCTTGGTCCTTTCCCACTGGCATCGGGATAGTGCAAATTTATATTAACTGGTGTGGACTATTTTACTAAATGGGTCAAAGCCGAACCATTAGCTTCGATCTATGAAAAACAAATGGAAAACTTTGTTTAGAAGAACATTATAATCAAATTTGGTATTCCAAGAGTCATCATCACTAATAACATGATCCTATTTAACAACTCCAAGTTTAAAGACGTCGATGAATCTTTTAGAATCTACCTCTGTTTTAGTTTAGTAGCACACCCTCAGACTAACGGATAGGCCAAAGTTACCAATCAGATTATTCTCGTAGACTAAAGAAAAAGGTATCAACAGTTAAAGGAACTTAGGTTGATGAACTCCTAAGTATCCTATGGAGCTATCGAACCACTCCAAGAATTTTGACTAGAGAATCTTCATTTTGACTTGCATTCGACACAAAAGTAGTGACCCCAATCGAAATCATTATGCTGATCATTTGAATGCAAAAATATGACTCAAGGGCATTGGACGAGAGGCTTCAAGTTAACCTGAATCTACTTGATGAAGTTAGGGCCATAGCACATCTCTGAAACTTAGCTTATAAAAGAGTCGTGGCAAAGACCTTCAACCAAAGGGTTTGGCCTCGACACTTTAGCGTAGGAGATTGAGTCCTTCATATGTAACACTTGAGTTTTACACACAATGAATTATAACTAGCATGTCAATGGAAACACAAATAATATATATATATGTTATTCTTACTTCATGATATGATTTATGATGTTTATGTTTCATAAATATGATAAATGATATGCTCATATATTTTACTCTTAAGATTGAAGTACATACTTTTCAAAATATATCATTTTTATTATTCTACAAAATATTGGCTCAGTATATATAAGCATTAATGTTTATATTAAGTATAGTGAAAGAAACCAAAGTGTGCTGATAGACTTTAATACAAGGTTAAGTTATCTTAATATTCAATGCAGAGCAGAAATATTTATGTTCGAAGATCAATATTTGATATGGATAATGTTTTGAGTTTTTATATGTTTTAAAATATTTAGTTATATGTGATGTTATGATTGATATCATGAAGATATATCAATCTTGATTGCTTTCCAGATTGATACCTGAAGTTTATAGGACTAAAATCTTCATTTAGAGGGAAGGATGTAATTTTTTTATGAGACGACCTATTTAATAAATATAGATATTTCAAGGACTAAACTATAAAAGATATAAAAAATGAAAAATAAGGGGTTTTTGTTCCTGCAACCTCTCACGCAATGCTGCCTTTTGCAGGAGGAAAACAACAAAAATTGCGTCGGTGGAAGAGAATGAAGAAGGGAGAAGGGAAGGGAAGAAGAAAATGGGAGGAAGGAGAGAAGAGAAGAGACAGAGCTATGCTATGCGGGAGAAGGAAGACAGAGAGGAGCTTGTGGCTGCAACTACGGGGGAAAAGGAAAGGAAAGGAGAGAAGGAGAAGAGAAGAAAAAAGATGAAACAAAGAGGGGAAGAGGGAGAAAGTAGAGGATGAAAGAAAGTGGAGGCTACAATTGCAGTTGTGGGGGAGAAGGGAAGGAAGGGAGAAGGGGAGGAAGAATAAAGGAGAAGGAAAGAGAGGAAGAATAAAGGAGAAGGAAAGAGAGGAAGAGTAAGAAAATGATAAAATAATAATGATGTAATTAATAAAAATATTTTCAATCAAGAAAACTAGTATTAAACAGGAGGTAACAGAATACTTATAAGATAATCTCTAAATACAAACACTCTTTTCACATATTGCTTCATGAACTATGGTTCTATTTATAAGATATAATAATAACTACATCACCTCACTACTTAACCCCACTATCTTACTATCTCACCCATGATTAGCCATTACTTCCATTAACTCCTAAATCATAGACCATTACCTCTATAACTCCTAAACATGAGCCACTATTTCTAAAACATGTTAACTAATTAGGTAACTACTATGAATCAGTTCTCAATACTCCCTTTTGATTCATAGTACATACACTGATTTGAGATATAAAATAAATATGCTTTTGAACTGAAAGTGAATTACTGAGAATATCTATAACTTATTCATCTATGCCATAGTACTTCATTATTATGACTCCACTTGCTACAAGATCTCGGATGAAATGATAACATATCTTAAAAAAATTTGTTCTTCCATGAAATGTTGGATTCTTCATCATTATAATTGTGGCTTTGTTGTCACAAAATATTTATGTTGATTCTTTTTATTTTGGTAGATCCATTAACTCTCAAGTTTTATTTTTCTCAATTGACTTAATTTCATCATTCATTACATTTCGTCATTCCTCTTTTTCAACTACTTCATCAAACTTATAGGATCTGAAATAACTTATTCATCTATGCCATAGTACTTCATTATTATGACTCCACTTGCTACAAGATCTCGGATGAAATGATAACATATCTTAAAAAAATTTGTTCTTCCATGAAATGTTGGATTCTTCATCATTATAATTGTGGCTTTGTTGTCACAAAATATTTATGTTGATTCTTTTTATTTTGGTAGATCCATTAACTCTCAAGTTTTATTTTTCTCAATTGACTTAATTTCCTCATTCATTACATTTCGTCATTCCTCTTTTTTCAACTACTTCATCAAAATATTTATGTTGAATCATAAATTTCTATTAGTTATCTAAATCTTCTTGGAGGGGTTTCATCTAAGGAATCATTTAATGAATTTGAATGCTATTGGGTGAGGTTGATGATGAACTTGTTGGAGTGGGATATATACTTGATTCTGTGGAGTGACTAGTTATACTGGAACGAATTTGTGTTTAACGTTAATTGATCTCTCAATTTCAACTTACCCTTTCATCAAACACAACATTTATATTAATAATAACCTTACCACTAATAGGATTATACAATCGATATACTTTTGATTATGTATAATAGCTAATTAAAATATATTTTTTAGATTTTTAATCAAACTTATGATGGTTTTGTGAATTTACCAAAGCATAAGCAATACAACAAAAAATTCTTAGATGACTTACACTTGGTTTTATACCATACCAAGCCTTAAAAGGAGTTCGATTCATAACTATCTTTGTTAGTGAAATATTCAATAAATAAATTGCTATTGCAACTACTTCGACCATTTAAGCAAACTTCTTACCATTTTGATGATAGTTTGATTCTTATATTCGACTATGTCATTTTGCTCTGGTGTATAAGTTGTTGTCAATTTCCAGAGAATACCATTTTCTTTATAAAAAGAATTAAACTGATTAGATAAATATTCACCACCTCTATCTGTCCGAAGTGTCTTTATGCATATACCACTTTGCCTTTCTTCAAGTGCCTTGAATTTTTGAAAGTTATCAAATGCTTCATATTTTAATTCTAGAAAATATACTCAACTCATGTAGCTATAATCATCAGTAAATAACAGAAAATATTAACTTCTATCAAATCATTTTGTATTTATAGGTCCACATAAGTCAACATAAATTAATTCAAAATAATTAGATGCTCTCCATGTTTTTCTAACAGGAAATGAGTTTTTACTCTGTTTACCATAAATGCATTCTTTATATACATTAAGTGTATTAATTTTAGACAATTCGTAAATCATTTCTTTTTGATTTAACAACCTTAAACCCTTAATGTTAAAGTATTCATATTTCAAACGCCAACGATTTGACTTATTCTTTTGAGTTGCAACAAGAGCATATTTTTTAATATTTGAAACATCAATTTATAACATATTATTTTGCGTCATGTATATATTTACTATAATCAAACTGGATTTCTTATCTTTAATAGTGCATGAACCATCATCAAATATAAATAAATATCTATTATCTATTAATTATCTAACACTTAATAAGTTATATAATAAACTAGGAACAAAGAAAATATTGTCAAGGTGTTTTACCTTCCCTTGATTTGTCTTCATCTCAATTGTTCCTTTTCCTTCCACTTGGATTTACTTGTTATCTCCAAGTGTAACTTTCAACTTATGAGTCTCATCAATATTTTTAAATATTGATTTTATGCCTAATGATTAGAACATCCACTATCCAAGATCCAAATATCATTTGAGATATTATTAACTTATGGATAAGTCATAAACAACTTACTATTGTCTTCATTTTTCTCCACATAATTTACTTGCTTTTCTTTTTCCTTGCAATATGCTTTCATGTGATCAAAATTTTCACAATAATGATATTGAATTTCACTCTTGTAGGTTTTTTTTTTTATCATAGTTTCATTACTTTTGTTCATCATACCCTTCAAAGTGTCATTCCTCTTCCTCTTCTATTTCCTCTACCACGAAATCCTCCTCTGGCACATCATTTTCCTATTAATTTTTTATCTTCTTTTAAAGTAGAAGACTTTCTCTTAACCTGAAATATTTTTTTTTCACTTCTTCTAAGTGACCTATTTAACCTTACTTCATCTGCTTGTAAGGAACCAACCCATTAGTTCATCAAATGAATAAGTAGATAAGTCCTTTGACTCCTCAATTGTGGTAGCAACATGATCAAATTTCAGAGTTAAACTTCTTAAAGCTTTTACAGTAATTATATGATCATGAAGATGTTCATCATATGATTTCATTTGACTAATAATTTTAGTCACTCGAGAAGGAAAATCTTACACCGACTCATTACTTTTTATAAATAAAATTTTAAACTCACAACGAAGAGTTTGAAGTTTTACTATAATCACTATCGATGACCCTTGAAATTTATTTTGAAGTATCAATTAAGCGTGTCTTGAGGTTGTCGCTACTGCAATTCTTGAGAAGATTGTCTCATGTACAACTTGCTTAATGAGGAATAATGCCTTTGAGTTCTTCTTTGTATTCTCCCTCAGCCTGGTTTCTTCATCTGGATCTGAATATCCATTCTTTATCAAGTCCTAAAGATCCTAAGACTTAAAAATAATATTCATCTTGATACTCCAAAATTAATAGCATTTGGTTGAGAAGATAAGAATAAGGGATTGAGATATAGAATTGTCATTGAAAGCCATAATGCCCAGTTCAAATTGAAATACAACTTTGACACCATAAATGTTAGGGAAAGAGGAGCAAGGAAATAACAAAACAAAGTACTATGATACAATTAATCAAAACACCTTCAATCAAGAAAATAATGTAATATTAAATAAGAGGTAATATAACACTTACAAGATAATTTTCAAATGTAAGCACTCTTTGCACACATTGCTTCATGAACTATGGTCATAGAACCTAATAGTAAGTACCTCATCCTACTACTTCACCCCACTATCTCGCTATCTCACCCATGATTAATCACTATCTCCACTAACTCCTAAATCATAGGTCACTATCTCCACAACTCCTATTATGAATCAGTTCTCAATAAGAAAGAGGTTGTGGCTATCGGAGAGAAGAGAAGAAAGGAGACGAAAGAAAAGAGGAAGAAGGAGAAGGGAGGAAGAAGAAGAGAGGAGGGAAATAAGAGGAGAATAGAGAAGAAAGAAAAGGGAATAAAGAAGGGAAAAGGGAAATAAAAGAGGAAGAAGAAGAGAGGAGGAAAAGAAGAGGAGAGAAAACGAGCAAATCTAGGAAAGAGAGAGATCTCGGGAAGGAAAAAGGAGAAAGGAAGAAAGGAAGAAAATAAAAGGAAGAAAAAAGAGAAAAGAAAATAAAAAGGAACTTAAATAATATATTTTGGAAAGCATGTTTCAAATGATATGATTGTTATGAGCTCATCAAAAAGCTAAATATGAATATATATATTTTGTAAGCATACAAATATATGAATTATGATAAAAGTATCTAGTATATATGCATGTATGGTCATATGTGGTTTAGGAATGCATGTGTTTTCTTTGACATGCAGTGTGAGAGTTCATGAATATGTTATGATGTGCAATGCACGTATATGCTCTCACATGCAGTGTGAGAATGTATGTATATATTATGAATTACTGTATAGGTATGTACTTATATGTAATGACATACAGTGTGAGAGTACATATATGTTATGACATGCAGTGTGAGAGTACATGTATGTTATGACGTGCGGTGTGAGACTGCATGTATATATTATAATGTACGGTGTGGGAGTGCACGTATATATTATAACGTGTAGTGTACAAGTGCACATATATATTACAACATGCGGCATGAGAGTGTACATATATATTATGATATATGGTGTAGAAGTTTATGAATTTGTTATATTTTCTGCATGTGCATATCAGTATTTCAAATTGTTTCGACATAGATTTTGATGTCCTTATGATATATATGCTATGTTATATTTGGTTGTGATTGCTAAATAAGTCGTAAGATATGTAGTTTATAATTAAATGCTTATGCCCATGATTTTTGAAATATTATATATATGATATGATGCATGTTCACCAAAATAAAAGCTTATACCAATTGACTGATGACTCATTATAGACCCTATTTTGTATGGAAGGATACCAGTGCCTCACAAAAGTGATTGGGTAGCAAAGTGATCACATGCAAGCCCATACTATTTTAGATATGGACAATGACCTATAGGCATTTGGTATATAAAATTTTTGGATAGATTATGTTATGCTCGATGGAACTAGTTGGACATATTATGTTTGGATTTTCCTTGTTGTTTAGATGCTATAATTTTGGACAGGTGTCAAAACCATTATGTACAAGGGAAACCCTATCGTTTTATTTAGTACATTATCATATTTTAATTTTAAGATGGTATATCTTCCACTACATTCATATCAATAGCAGTAATGAAAGAAAGAAATGTGATGTCTTAGTCTAGCATGTAGGATATGGATGAAACTAGGAGCAAGGTGTTACAAAGTTATAGTCTTAGAGCCCAGGTCATGAGCTCTATAAATTATCTATATTTGCAAAAGCTTAGGGCACACTACTCAACTATTATGTAAGTTTTTATAATTGAGTTGTATGATTTTCTTATTATTATTTGATGCTCTTATACTTGATAACTAGGGTGTCAGCAACTTGGGATTAATAAAAAAAATATCATGAGAAATAGAGGGTAAGCTAGTAGCTTTGATAATATTCCGGAGGAGACTCCCACTAGTAGAGAAGCATCCACACAGGGCAATTAAAGAGATATGGTAATTAATAGGCTAATACATTTGCATCCACACAGGACAATTAAAGAGATATGGTAATTAATAGGCTAATAGATTTGATGGAGAGACAATCTAGATAATTGATGCATTTATTGGCATGAGGATAAGAGGTAGTGATGGTAACAGCTCGGGGAATAGTGTTTTAGAATCATCAAGTGAGAAATTTAGAAAAAATAATTTAACCACTCTCTGAAAGTAATATAAGTTTAATGGAAAAAAAGTATATAATATTTGACAAATATGATTGATACTAGGGTGGAAATAAAGTCAAGCCAGATGTGAGTTGCCAATTGTAAATGAATTTTCGGAAGTATTTTCAAAGGATCACCCTAGTTTACCACTCGATAGAGAGATTGAACTTGTCATAGACTCAATGTTGAGCACTGAATTTATTTCCAATAAATATTATAGAATAACCCCCCATAAAACTAAAGGAGTTAAACTACAATTGTAAGAGCTCATTAATAAAGCATTCATTCACCTTAGTTTTTTCACAATGGGGAGCACTAGTTCTATTTGTAAAGAAAAAAATTGATAAGACAATGCGATTGTGCATAAACTATACGCAGTTGAATAAGGTGACTACTAAGAATAAATACCCACTCTTCAAGATTAATAACTTATTTAATCGATTATAAGGTGCATTAATGTTCTCCAAAATTAATTTAAAATCAAGCTATTATTAATTGAAAATCAAGAAGGACGTTCCTAAAATATTGGGAAACCAAGCGGGAGTATTACAAGTACAACGGAAGATCAAAACAAATTAGGTTTCTCACGTCGATCAAATCATCATACAAAAGATTGATTCGAGAGAAAAATCACAAAATCGAAAAACTACATCATGTGTAAGAGATTGGTTACTTAGGGAGATCATATATCCCTATTTTTTAGATCCTGATGGGGAGGATGAAGGAGGTCAAATGTCCTCTTCTCTAGCGGTTTCTACATGATGGATTGCTACAACGATACTCTTCCAATCGCAGCCCCAAGTTTCGTAACTCTTGCACAGTGAGAGGGAGGAGAATAGGAGGGAGCGGTTAAAGATGTAGCTTATCATCTATGTGCCTCTTCTCCTATTTATAGAGCGCCACCAAGAACCATAGCACATCTTGCCTTAGTGGGTATTGGATCTCCATCCAATTACCTACTAAACTTGGATTATTGGATCTCTATCTAATAATCTCCTTTAGCCCTAATTGGGTCTCATGCAATGAGCTCATTAGTGTAGGATCTCATCTAATGAAAATAAGGGCTAATTGAATTTTTATTCAATCCTCTATTCGCTAAAGCATCCATCGTATGTGTGTGACCTTTTAGGTCACACAGAACCAAAGACATCACAATATATATATATTCAACATATAATATAATATAAAAATATATTAATAATAATCATAAGCAAAAAGATCGTGCAGCATGTCACATATGTCATCACTCACATGATTGACTTGTAAGGTATCTATAACCACCATCACTTTTATATTTTTAGTGATGTCGTTTGATCTAACGAATGCTCCAGCTACCTTTATGGACTTAATAAACATGGTATTCAGGTAGTATATAGATAGAGTTATGATAGTTTTTTATTGATGATATTTTAATATACTTGCACTCTAAGAAGGAACATGTAAAACATTTAGGAACAACTTTGAGTATTTTGAAGGAAAAATTAAATATATGCAAAGTTTAAGAAGTGTGAATTTTGACTAGAGATGATAGCATTCCTTGAACATAATGTATCTAAGGATATAATCTCAGTAGATCTGTCTAAGGTAAAAGCAATCAGTAATTGAACTGAATTGATTAAAGTAATTAAGGTAGGGAGCTTAGCCGAGGTGACATGTTATTATAGATGTTATGTGGAAAGATTCTCTAAGTTAGTATCACCCCTCATCCAATTAGTAAGAAAAAATATTAAATTTGAATGGACTGAGGCTTGTGAAAATAGTTTTCAAAGACAAAAAAGAAGATTGATTTAGCTCCAATTCTTATAGTACCATTTGGGTTAGGAGGATTTATGGTGTAAAATGCTCTAGGATATGTTTTGATGTAGATGGGTAGAGTTAGAGCTTATAACTTAAGATATCTAAAATATTATGAGAAGAACTATCCAACTAATGATTTTAAATTGACAATAGTGGTGTTTGCCCTAAAAATTTGACCACATTAATTTTATGGAGAGAAATGTGTAATATACACTGATCTAGGAGTTTAAAATATTTTTTTACTTAAAGATTTGAATAGGAGGTAGAGAAGATGGTTGAAGTTAATAAAACAAATATAGTTGTTTGTTGAATTATGATTGTATGATGAATTACCATCCTAGAAAAGCAATTATAGTTGCTAATGCATTAAATATAAAACCAGCCAACTTAGTTGCTTTATCAATGGTTCAAAGGCCTATCTATATTGAAATGCAAAAATTTGATTCAGAGATGATCCTTAAAAGTTTAATTGGGAGATTAGCACTATCACTATAGCCAACCTTTTTTGGGAAAGTTAAAGAGTTATAGGTTAACGATCGTTATGTGAACCAATTGAAGTTTGATACCGAGTAGAAAAAAAGAAAAGATTTTCATAGTGATAAAGGGATAATCAGATTTCGGGGTAGATTATGTGTATGAGGGGAGCCTAGCCTAAAGCAAAAAAAATTTAATAAAAACATACTCATCTTTATATTCAGTGCACCCTAGAACAACCAAGATGTACAGGGATATGAAAGAGCACTACTAGTGGCCAGGAATGAAGAAAAATATGACCCAATTTGTTGTGAAGTGCCTCTCATATCAACAAATCAAAATTGAACATCAAAGGTCAACATATACATTAAGACCATTGCAAATACCCCAATAGAAATGAAAAGAGGTCAATATGAATTTTGTCATGGGTTTGCTTAAGGCTAGTAAGAGACATGATGAAATTTAGGCTATTATAGATAGATTAACTAAGACAACCCACTTCCAACCTATTTGTGCTAATTATTCAATGAATCAATATGCTTAATTATAAATAGAGACTCCAAATTCATATTAGGATTTGGGAGTCTACATGAGGCACTAGAGACAAAGTTTACTTTTACCATCCTTTTTTATTCTCAAACATATGGTTAATATGAAAGAATGATTTATTATAAAATATGCTAAGAGCTTATGTCATTGACTTTAAGGGGTCATGAAGCAAATATTTACCTTTGATAGAGTTTATAACAATAATAGTTACTAGGCAACCATTGGGATGGCACCATTTGAAGTATTATATGATAGAAAGTACAGATCAACTATTTATTGGATGAAAGAAAATATTTGGGGATCAACTATTTATTGGATGAAAGAAAATATTTGGGGCTAGATTTGGTGAGAGAAACAACAGAGGCAATAGAAAAGATTCCCCAAAAGATGAAGGCAACATAAAACAGGTAGAAATGTTATGCCGATAATAAAAGGAGACCTTTGAAATTTAAAATAGATCATAAAGTATTCTCAAGCGTAGCACTAATGAAAGGAGTTATGTGGTTTAGGAAGAAGGACAAGCCAAGTCCTTTGGACCATTTGAAAATCTTGACCAAATTATTAATATGGCTTTCAGACTAGCCTTACTTCATTTATTAGCAAATGTGAATAATGTATTTTATGTATCAATACTGAGGAGGTGCACTTGAGATCCTTCTTATGTACAATAATATCAAAGTAATTTTTATTTTTATATAATTACAACATTGATATAAAAAGGGGGAAGCAGTACCATGATACCATGATAGCATGATATCACTCTTGTTTTTTGTTGATGATAAAAGGAGAGAAGCATTAATCATGTTTTTTATTATTAACGAGAGGGGAGAAATGGTGACTCATGTATGAACAAGGAGAGTTATGCTATCTTATGATTTTTTTCATTATTATACAACTCATGTTTAATTTAGGCAAATGGCTAATTTATAGTTATATTTATATTGACATTATACATTGATAATTATTAAAATTTAAAACTTGAAATGATTATGATTATAACTTAAAATTTAAAAATTGATTGAACATTAATTTTTGGGCTTGAATGATTGAATCATAATATCGATAAGATTATATTTCTTTCAACTTAAATTCAGTATAAGTGTTTAAAATGATATATGATCATTTTATTTTAAATTTATCATAACTTTTTTTAATAGTATATAGACAGGTGAGTCTTGTTAAAACTTTATTATCAATTAGTTATCATCATAAAAAAAGAAAGGATTGTTGAATCCCAGATTTGATGATGAAATCAATTGATAAATTTATTAAACTAAATATGTTTTTGAGATAAGTGATGTAGAAAATACTTCGATCACAGACTTGGATTATTGAAGGGCCACTTATCAAGTAGGACAATCGGATGTTGTGCTAAAAAATTATCGTGCCAAAAATTAGACGTTAAGTCAAAGGATTGGTCAATATGTCAAAGATCACTATTTCGGAAGGATAAGATATTACGTCAAAAGATTAGATGTCGTGAGAAAGGCGATATATCAATGGAATGGGCAATATGCCGAAGGAAGGGGCGATGTTTCGAAGGTTCGGGAGAAATGCTGGAAGATCAGATAACATGTCAGAAGAGCGTACAATGTGCTAAAAGCTTCATAAATATATTGGATATATGGTTGATTTGTTAAAGTCTTGATCGAGGTCATCTTGGATAAATTTAAGTTGGTATTGCATCGAAATAATGCCAACTTATTAAGAAATTCATTGGGCTTAAAGTTGGGATAAATTAGGCATGTTAAAAGGTCAAAAAGGTGGCCTAAAGTAGGCTTGAGTAGTGGTACCACTAGGCTTAGGTGGTAGTGTCGCCTGAGTCAACCAATAAGTACTATCTAATGCTTGTCAGGTTTTATAGTCGTAGTACCACCTATGGCTATAGTAATACTGCCATAGTAGTACCATCACAATTCAAATTTTATGGTGGTAGTACCGCGAGAGTCTTGAAATTACGACATTAAAAGTTATGTTGGTAGAACCTCCCGTATCCCAAAATTTTTAGGGATTTAATTTTTTTAGCTCTATTCTTGAAGCCTTTTGGGGCCTATAAATATCTCACTCAAGCTTGTTGATGGAGCATCAATTCCTGAGTTTGTGAAGTGTTGTAGCTCTCTCTTTTTTCATTGTTTGAGTCTCTTCCTCTCTATTGAGTTTAGTTGTGATACTAAATTATAGAAGGTGAGAGATCTCTTGCAAAAGAGTGAACATAGAGGTTCTCTCCTATGCATATAAAAAAAAGAAAAGTTGTAACAAAGATAATTGATCTTTGCCCATTGGAAAGAAGATCGTTAGTACCAGTGGCCTTAATGGAAAGGAATCGAGAGTGGACGTGAATCAGGAAGACTAAACCACTAGAAATCAATTTCCATTTCTTCTCTTGCCTTTGATTTTTATTTGTGATTACTTGTTTATTATCATTCACTTTACTCTTAAACTTTCTCGTGTTTTCGATATGGATTTTTCGATCGAGCTTTAAAATCGATTATGATTTTCTATAGCATTAATTCATCTCCCCCACCCCACCTGCCCCCTATAATGTCATTATGATCCTAACATGAGGACCAGTCTATACAGATTATGGATAGAAAGAAGAAATAACTTCATAATAAGAAAAGGAGATGCATAAGAAATATCTAAAGCTATTCAGATAAAAAATTTTGAGGATAAATTTTTTATTAGGAGGGGAGGATTGTAACTCCCAAGTCTTATTTACATTGAATTACAACTAATATGACCCTCATTTCATGAATAATTTGTGATGTTTACGCTTCATAAATACATAAATGATATGCTTATATTTTTTACTCTTAATATTGAAGTACATGATTTCCAAAATATATCATTTTCAGTGTTCTAAGAAATATTATTTGAGCATACATAAGCATTAATGTTTATGCTACATATAGTGCAACAAATCAAAGTATGCTAGCAAACTTTAAGACAAGGTTATCTTAATATTTAGTATAAAGCAAAAATATTTATGTCTGATGATTAATATTTGAGATGGATAATGTCTTAAATTTTTATATATTTTAAAATATTCAATTATATGTGATGTTATGATATGATTGATGTCATGAAAATATATCAGTCTTGCTTACTTTTAGAATTAGATACGTGAAGTTTATAAGACTAAAATCTTTATTTAGATGGGTGAATATAATGTTTTTATATTTTTGAGAATCCATTTATAAATATAAATATTATAAGGATTAAACTATAAAATATACAAAAAAAGAGTTTTCTTCCGCACACGTCTGCTTATTTGTACAAGGAAAGCAACAGAAGTTCCATCGGGCAAAGGGAAGGGAGAAGGGAGAAGAAAGGAAGGGAAAAAGGAAAGGCGAGGATGATTGAGTGAAATGTGAAGTCATAAGATGATGATTCATGAACACAATGTTCCCTATTTATATTGGTAAAGAGATAATTTCGTCAACAAAGCAGTCAAATTTTCTTATGCAGTTAGGAAATTTTAGTCGCTATTATGCCCCTGCATGATGGTACTCCTGTCAAGTATATCAGTCTTGGACCAATGAGTAAGGGTAGAGCTAATGTCAAGTTCCATAAGCAGATTCACAATCTAATTGAGTTTTGCAGTAGCGGTGGCAATGACACAGTACTCAGCTTCAGTTGTAGACTATGACGATTATATTTTGTTTCTTAAAACTCCAACTGTTTGGTTTAGCTCTAAGGAGGATAATATATCCAAAAGTGGATGTTTTATCATTAAAGTTTTCTACCCAATCAGCATCGAGAAAGGCATGAGATGAAGTAAGGAGTCGATAGAGAAAGAGACCATTGTTGAGGATCCCGTTAAGATATCACAAGATCCATTTGACTAAGACCAATGCATAGTAGATGGTCGATGCATGAATTATGATAATTTGTTGATAGCAAATGAAATGTTTGGGTGGGTGAGAGCTAAGTACTGTAAGGAGCCAAGTACTTGTTGGTATTAAGTAGGTCTATAGTAGGGTTTCTATCACTTAATTTGAGTGATTCACCAATAGAGAGGGGAATTAAAACCTCTTTCGCAGCCTGCATGTTCGTCTTTGATAATAAATCCTGAATGTACCTCCATTGTGATAGGAAGAGTCTTCAAGACGTATATGTTGCTTCCACTCCTAGAAAAAATAGCTTAAGGTTCCTAGTTCTTTGAGGGAGAATCGATTTATCAATTGCTTAAGGAATGCCTTGATCTCTATAGGAGTATTGCCCGTGACAATAATATCATCAACATATACCAAAAGATATATTGTACCTCCATTTTGTTGAAGTAGAAATAATGAGGTATCAAATTTACAGTTGATGAAGCCAATTGATGTAAAAAATGAGCCAAGTTCTATGTACCAGGATCTTAGAGATTGACGAAGTCCATAAATAACTTTTTGTAGTTTACAAACATGCTTTGGATACTAAGGATATATGAAGACAGGAGGTAGTTACATGAAGACATCTTCAGTTGGGGTCCCCTATAAAAAGACATTATTATCATCGAGTTGTCATAAATGCAAGCCTTTTGAAATGGTCAAACTCAAGATAAGTTGGATTATCGTGAGTTTAACAATTGGGCTGAATGTCTCTATGAAGTCAACACCAAGACATTGATGAAACCCTTTGGCTACTAGATGTGCTTTATATCTGACAACAGATCCATTTAGGTTCCACTTAATTCGAAAGACCCACTTACACTCGATGATATTTTGTATGGTATGAAAGGGTATAAGCATTTAAGTAGAGTTATGAAGGAGGGCATCATATTCTTCACACATGGCTTTAAGCCAATGGGAGATTTTTGGGCTTTGGTTAACTGATATTAAATAAGGAATTTATGATAGCATGTAGGTCAAGGACTTGACGTAGTTTGAAAATATCACTTTTGGAGCATGTTATCGTTGGATGTCCAAGGGCTATAGGTTGTGTTGTTGGTATGGACTGCGGAGAGGCACTAACATGGGGTGGGTCAGACTGAGGTACTTCAGTGTCGCTAGGTCTAGAGGAGGATAAAGACAAGATAGTACATCAGCACTAGGGGAACACTTAGAAGAAGGAAGAGGAGAAGTAATGGAGAGGGTGAGGAGTTGTTGAATTGGGGGAATAATAAAGTGCATATATAGAGGGGAAGGATTGGAAGGTGGTGTGAGAGACTCGTCAAATAAGATTGGCCTATACTCTAGTGATGTATATTTATTGGAGTAGCTCGCACGGTAGGGTGCTCATGGTTTTAAAATGGAAAGGAAGACTCCACAAAAATAACATTATAGGATACAAAGATTCTTCGAGTTTTGGGTTTGTGGCATCGGAAAGTATTTTATTAAAAGTATCCTATGAAAATATAAGGCTTAGATCTTGATTTTATTTTATGTGAGGCATAGGGATGTAGCCATGGATAACATACACAACCAAATACTCTAGGTTTTTTAAGGTTTGGGGATTTATGAAATAGTTTTTCAAATGATGACTTATATTAGAGGACTGGAGTGAGTATACAATTAATAAGGTAAATTGTAATTTAAAAGGTTGTGAACCAAAAGGTTGATGGCATGGAGGCTTGATGTAGAAGTGTGAGACCAGTTTCAACGATATGTCGATGTTTATGTTCAGTAGATTCAACTAGTTGAGGAGTGTCTGGGGGTGACTTGAGGTGTTGAATACCACAAGCTAAGAGGTAGGATGTGGGTGCCTAAAATTCACCTCCATCATCAGAGTAAATTATTTTAATTATAGACTAAAAGAAGTTCTTGACCAACTTTTTGAAGTCGGTAAAGATTGTGGACACTTTAGACTTATGAGGAAGAGGATATAACCATGTGTACTTAATGAAATAGTCTACAAAGATAACAAAAAAAATCTAAGCTTGTCAAAAGAAGTGATTGGAGCAAGGCCCCAAACATTAGTATAAATAATTTCAAATTGTTTAGAGCAGAATAAGGAGTATATTCCAAATGTGAGTCTATAACTTTTATTACTAAGACAAGCATCACAATGAATTATAATGCTATTGGCTTAATAGTAGAAAGAGAATAACGAAAAAGTACTTTATGTTGGATACAGTACGAGGGATGACCAAGATGATAATACCATACATTAATTGGAGTTGCAACTGAAGAGTGAATAATGGGATGTGTGATGTGGAACTGATGGTTACTGTAAATATTATCTTTACTCTAGCCTCAAACCAAGTATGTCCCCATGCTCAAATCCTTGACATGAAAGAGTCTAGAAAGAATTTAATTGAGGTATTATTTTGATTGCAGAATTTAAAAATAAAAATGAGACTTTGTTTAATGTAAGATGTACATAGAACATCATCGAGTGTAAAAGTTGTGATATATGAATTAAACATTGTAGAACCAATATGAGTAATGTGGATTCTTTTACCATCACCGATGATGATATCATCATTTTCGTCATATTTGTTGTGGATGGACAAGTTATAGAGATCATATGTGATGTGATGAGAGGTGTCAGAGTCCATAATCCAATTGTGCTGACTAGTAGTTGGAGTATTCATGAGATGCACTTGAGGCCAATTTGACAGAGCAGAAAGTTTGGGTCAAGACCGACAGACTTTTATGGAGTGAACGACTTTATCACACAATTGACAGATGATTCTTTGTTGACTTATGTGGTCAGGACAACAAGGCTGATGGTATTTGAAGTGACCATCTTGATAGTTGTGATTAAAATGTTGCTGATGTGGATGAGAGGAGATTTATTTGGTACCCATAGGTTCAGGAGGCATCATGGCCAAACCTTTATTGATAGTCTTTTTATACTGGTTACTCTTCCTCTTGGATTTTTGACAGACTTAAGCTATGATGGTTGGTCCTCACAACTTGTCCTCGTGCTTTAAATATATTCATAGTCAGTTAACTTATCATAGAGTTATTCGAATGACATCAGTGAGTTGTGTGCCCGTATTGCTAATGCTAATTCCGTGTACTCATCCCCTAGGCCATTAAGGGTGTGTATAGTGACTTCTTCATCACTAAGTGAATGACCTATCGAAGCCAAGTCATCGATGATAACTTTTATATTGTGTAGATAATCGATAGTAGTACTTTTCTCTTGTTTAGTTTTCATGGGCTTGGATAGGAGACTAAGCATGATTGTATACAAACGACTTGCCAAGGTGGCTTATAATTTGCACAATGCTTCAACAACAGTGTCACATGAAGATATAAATGGGCAAGGGGTCCAATGGCTGAGGCTTGTATTGCTGGAGGATTAGACAATCTTGGCTAACCATAGTTTATGATTTAGATTTGGTACTGGATTGGGTGTCCTTGGGATATTGATCATCATCGGTGGACAGCAGAGAGAATCGTCGACATAGCCTAATAGATTATATCCAAATAGAAGATTAAAAAATTAGGCATGCTAGGACGCATGATTATCACTTTTGGATAATTTGAAAGGGATGAGAGTTGCAGCATTGATGGAGATAAGGCCTGTATTTTGAGAATTACTATGGTTCCTTGCGGAGACAGTGAGGAGAACATGAGAGGTAGACAATAAAAACATTTTAAGGATATGTACCGATCTGAGGTATCAAGAGGGGAGTCATCAGCTATAGGAGGGTGGGAGGACGACTACAACTAGGTGCGACGAGCCGTGTTTCTTCCCTGGGCACTGGCTGTGAGATGTAGAGACAACAGCGAATAGGGAGAAAATGTTGATGTAGATCAGTGTCACCAGGGGTGGGCCAAGGCAGAGGAGGAAGCCTAGGCCGATGTAGGTGGATTGGTCGAAGCAGGCTGTAGTGGGATGACGGTGCGGCCTGGGAGCAATTTTGTTGATGAAAGGAGTTAAAGGAAGTGTATATTGTAATCGTCTCCTGAAGCGCACCACACTTGGGCTTGCTTGCCATTGATGGCTATTACAATTGCCGAAGAGCTCTTCACCAGTGAAGAGTGCTGGGAAACCTTAGTGAGACCATCACATGCACAATGAAAGATTAAAATAAAAATTGGTTTTCTACGTAGATCAAAATTATCGTGCCAATCTGCAAAGATTGGTGTGCAAAAGACCACAAAACCAAAAACCGCATCATTTAAGAGATTATTTATTTAGGGAGATCGTATATCCTTATTTTTTCAGATCCAGATGGATACAATGAAGGAGGTCAAATGTCCTCCTTTCTAGCAGTATTCACATGATGGATCGTTGCAGCGATACTCCTCCAATCGCAGTCGTAAATCGCGCAACTCTTCCATAAAGGAAGGGAAGAGAATAGGAGGGGGCGACCAAAGGTGCAGCCTATCACATAAGAGCCACCCTTGCCTCCTATTTATAGAGAGCTGCCAAAAACCCTAGGGATCCTACCTTAGTGGGTATTAGATCTTCATCCACTTACCCATTAACCTTGGGTGAGCCCATCAATGTCGGGTCTCATCTAATGAGAATAGGGACTAATTAAATCTCTATCTAATCCTCTATTCGTTGAAGCATCCACCATATATGTGTGACCCTCTAGGGCCTATACTGAGCTGGTCATGAGTCCTCCTTGTCAAAACTCCTTCTAGCTTGGTAAATTATTATCTCATAATAATTTACTCGATTCATCGACTATGGACATATTAAGCCACTGTGCCATAGTCTCTAGATGGTATAGGAGATCCTATCCATTAGACCTATTTATCCTCAGTTACCATGTACCTATAGTCCCTCATCTATCTAATATCCCAGAAACCGTATACCGGGCATGGTACTGTCAGGCCACATACGGAATATGCCTAAGTCTCGCTCTAAGTAAATTCTCCCAAAGAACTCATCTCTCAATCTGACCAACCTGATAAGAGATTTACCTAAGCGAGAGCATACAAGATATTTCTTTCATGATATTGAGAGTGAATGATCCTCTATTGACACTCAATAACATTCGTAAGATTAGCTACTAATCTTGATAATCGGTTGTACCAGATCTGAAACTTTCCAAACCCATAAGTCTGACATCAAAAGAATGAGTACTTAATCAAGGCATCCTTGGTGTCTCAAGTCTGAGGACTAAATCCATAACTGAGACTACGAAATTGGTGTCTAATGTCAGGTATCATTAACCATACAACATTTTATAAGCGGATCAATTAGTGAATTTATTCTCCAATGAGCACTTGTAATGTATCATTAGTGTCTCCACACAAGTGGCTATAGGACCAACCGCCTCCATCATATAGATGGGTATATAGTACATTTATCTGTCTAGTTGTCTCAATGTTTCTCTTGAACAATCTATGACCGAGATTATTTAGGATCCGTGTTTAAATGTGAATCGGTCTCATTATCATAATCTTATCATGATTTGATTCCCATTGCACAGAACCAAGGATATCTATCACAATATATATATTCAACACATAATATAATATGAAAATATACCAATAATAATAATGATGCAAAGAGACTGTGCAGCATGTCACACGTACCATCACTCACGTGATTGGCTTGCAAGGCATCTATAACTAGTAATCTCCCACTTGACCTAAAGCCAATCACCTATGTGTCTGATCCCCATTAGACCCCTGTGATCTCAAAGACAATTTGAGCCAATGACTTTGTTAGTGGATCCACAATGTTATCTTTAGATGAAACTCTTTCTATTACTATATCTTACGGGCTATAATCTCTCTAGTCCAGTGGAACCTCCTCATAATGTGCTTAGACTTCTGATGAGACTTGGATTTCTTTGCTTGAGCGGTAGCCCCGTTATTATTATAGTATATGAGAATCGACTCTACGCTGCTCGGTACGACTCTCAAATCTCTGATGAACTTTTTCATCCACACCCCTTCCTTTGCTGCCTCTGCTAGAGTAATATATTCTCCTCTATGGTCGAGTCAACATTAGTATCTTGCTTGGAACTCCTCCAACTTACTGCTCCTTCATTCAAGGTAAAAACATACATTGAGTTTGACTTACTATCATCAATGTTGGATTGGAAAATCAAGTCTGTGTAGCCCTCAACCTGGAGGCTACCTCCTCCATATACTAGTAAGAGATCCTTAGTCCTTCTTAAGTACTTAAGGATATATTTTACTGCCTTCAAGTGTTTCAAACCTGGATCAGCCTGATACCTGCTCGTGACACTCAGAGCATGCGTTATCAGGCCTGATACATAGCATAGAATATATGATAGACCATATTGCTGAGACATAAGGTATCATATCTATGTCTGCCCTTTCTTTACGAGTCTTTAGGGACATACTCCTAGAAAGTAATATTTCATGTCTTATCAGTATGAGACCTTTTTTGGAATTCTCCATGTCAAACCTCTTGACAATGAAATCTATGAACCTAGATTGGGATAAGCTAAGCATCCTCTTGGATCTATCTCTATAGATCTGGATCCCCAAAATATAGGATCTTCCCCTAAGTCTTTTATGGAGAAGTTTTTGGATAGCCAAGCCTTTATTGTGGAAAGTATTCCTACATCATTTCTAATGATTATGATGTCATCTACATACAACACCAATAGGTGATAGCGCTCCCACTTACCTTCATATACACATAAGGCTAATCTTCGTTCTTAACAAAGTTATAAGATATGATTGCCTCATCAAATCTTATGTTACAACTTTGGGAAGCTAGTTTTAGTCCACAAATGGATCTGAGCAACTTGCATACTTTATCTGGACTCTCTTTGGATAGAATCCCTCTAGCTGTATCATATACACCTCATCCTCAAGATTACCATTTAAGAATGTAGTTTTCACATCCATCTGCCAGATCTCATAATTATAGTGTGCTGCAATAGCCAAAAGAATTCTAATGGATTTAAGCATTGCTACAAGTGAGAAAGTTTTGTAATAGTCAACTCCTTGCCTTTGACGATATCCTTTAGCCACCAACCTTGCCTTATAGGTCTTAACCTTTTTATCTGCTTTGATTTTTTTCTTGAAGATCCATTTGCAGTCGATGGGTACAATACCCTCAAGTACATTCATAAGATTTCAAACCTTATTAGAGTACATGGAATCCATCTCAGAATTTATGGCTTCTTGCCACTTCCCAGAGTCTATACTCATAATAGTCTCCTAGTAGATCTAAGAATCAACATCTTGAGAGTCCTCTCTACTGATATGTCCCACATATCTTTCAGGAGGATTAAATACTCTGCTAAACCTGCACAAAGTTGGAACTTGTGTGCTTGGTACCTGAATAGACTCAAACTCTGGAATGGTGCTTGAGCTAGGTTCTCCAACCTCGCTTAACTCTTTCTCACTCCCACTATTTCCACTAAGAATGTGTTTCTTCTCAAGGAACACAACCCTCTTGGCAACAAAGACCTTCTGGTCCTCGGGATGATAGAAATAATACCTCAAAGTCTCCTTAGGGTATCCCACGAAGGTGCACCTTTCTGCCCTTGATTCCAACTTATCAAGGTTGTGTCTTCTAACATGGACAGGACAACCCCAAATCTTTACCACCTTAAAATCAGACTTCTTTCCTTAACATATCTCATATGGTATAAACACTACCAACTTTGATGAAACTTGCGATCTCTATGGCATATCCCCATAATGAAATGAGTAGGTTAGCGAAACTCATTATAGACCACAGACTGCATCATATCTAACAATATGCGATTCCTCCTTTCTGATACACCATTAAGCTGAGGTGTATAAGAAAGTTTCCACTGTAATAGAATCTCAAGATCCTTGAGGAAATGAGTGAACTCTGTACTCAAGTACTCTCCTCCTCGGTCTGATCAAAGAGTCTTAATACTCTTTCCAATCTGATTCTCTACTTCATTCTTATATTCCCTATGTTAGAATCAAAGTGGTACTAAGTAGGGGAGTGGTGGGGTGTGAATTAGTGCTTATGAAAAATTTAAATCGATCTAAGTATTCGCTCAATAAAACCTATATCGGAAATACGTTTAGGCGTAGAGATGTTTGTAATACGTTTAAGCATAGAGATGTTTGTAATACGTTTAAGCGTAGAGATGTTTGTAAGAATGCAAGTAAAGATAGTAAATAGTTAAGTAGGAAAGCAATAAAGATAAATAGCAAAGAAGAGGAAGCAAACCAATCTTATAGTGGTTCGGTCTCATGACCTATATTCACTCTCGATTCCTCCTCCTTTGAGGTCACCAGCTTTCACTATTCATATTCCTTTAATTGGTGAAGATCAACTACCCTCTTACAACTCTATTTTCCTTTTACATGTTTAGTAGATAACATTTACATGTCTCTAAGCTCTCCCTTAAATAAAAACTATACAAGAAGAAATGAGGAGGAGCTCTCAAAGTATTACAACATTATTTTCACAAGATTTTTGCTCTTAATTCTTGCATAACTAAAACAAGAATGGGTGGGATATTTATATGCCCCAAATGGCTTCAATATTGGAGCCAAAATTTAAATTTCTAGAGTTCTCGAGGTGCTAGTCTTAGAGAGATACACTCATAGTTTATAATGGTTTGGCAAAAAACATGGCCTACATCCACTTCCTAAGTCCTATTCGCTGAGGTTCACTAGAGTCCACTATCAATCTTCTTTGGGTGAAGACCAAACCCTTAAAAGATTTTCAATCTCAACTCACAAGGGAGACCTCTTACAAGAAATACAACACTTGACTTACTCCCTTGCCCTTTTTCTTTTTCTTGCACACTTTTAGCACACTTTTTCACATATTTTTGCCCAATGACTTGTGTGAATGCTTGTGCTAAATACAAGAAAATTTAGAGTATTTATAGACCTTAATTGACTTTAGAAGAATGAAGTCAAAATTCAAATGTATCTAAAAAATCCGAGTACAGGCGGTACAACCGTTGGTGCCAGTGATACAATCGCTAAAAGCTGCCTGGAAAACTGGGCGATGATGGTACAATCATCGACTTGGGCAGTACAACCGTCGGCCTAAGCGATACGATCATGCCCACAGGCGGTTCAATCGTCAGGAATCTTGGAAAAGTGATTCCCTTCACTTTTCCAATCCCAACTTGTACCTTATGTTGACTAATTCTCAAGTCAACCAATTGAACCTGACTTAAGCTCAATCCACTCCCTAAAGTGGGCCTGGTTTGCCTTACATTGAGTTGATTTAGATTCTTTTTAAATTAAACTCAATTAAGACTCGAACCTAACTATGACTCACTAATTATAATCATATAAGACCATCAAGCTTAATAAATGACCTAACCCTCGGCAATTCGACAACCTCTGGTATTCTCGCGATGAGTCCTATGGTCTTCCTCCGGTAATCTCTCGACGTGTTCCCGACGAGCTTCCCGATTCCTTCGGCGAACTCCGAGTGAATTCCCAGTAAGCTTCCATTTCACCATCCAAACCTTGGCCTGATGCCTAAACTTGATCCTAGCCTAGCATCTGGTTGTAACTCATTTTCTTCGTCGTAGTTAAACCAGCATTACTTCCTCTAACGCACATGTTAGGTTAAACATTCATCAATTGATTTTATCATCAAACCGAGATCCATCTCTCCCTTTTTGATGATAATAATCAATTGATAATGGGAGTTAAACCTTACTCCCCCTAAATCCATGCCATGATTCAAATAAGAGAAACTTAAATTCAAGAGAACCACATACTCTTGAATTCAAGTATCACGATATCATATTTCAACAATGCCTCAAAGAAGCAACATCAATTTAGAGATGATATAACATCAATTTAAATATATTTACCATAAGTCATCAATCATCAAATCATTAAGAATTTTCCAAATATACAACATATATTTGAATTCATGCATCAGTTATACATTTATTTCTCCCCCTTTGTTTGTCAACAAAAAAGAGATGTGCCCATTTATAATTTTTCCTACACATGTCATCAATTCACTATTTCTCCCCCATTGTCATCATAAAAAAAGGTGAAATAACAAAAAATTTTATAATACATAAGGTCATCATATGTCAAAGTTTTTATATTTTTACAGAATAAATTTTGTATTGCTCCCCCTTAGTAAAATAGGATAAAAACCTAATTTTCTCATGAAAATTTTTCTCCCTTTTGTAAATAAGAAAGTAGAACCAAGGAAGAGGAGGGGATGTCAAATATTCAAAAATTAAAAAAATGATACATTCATCAAAAGTTTAATATCAAAAGCTCATATCAAACATCATAAAAGTTTATATCACATATTTTTCTTTTGTATATATTCATCATATTGAGGAAGGATAAAAATATTATCAAAAAAGGAACTTTGAATCTTATTCTTGTCGATATTAAGGTAAATCTTTTTGGAATGTGAGATAAAAAATCCAAGAAATCCAAGAAGAGCTAAGAGCTACTCATGCATTTAAATTCATCTTATGTAAATTTCAAGCAAAAGTAGCAAATTAGAAATCCAGAAAAATAGTAAATCATGTATTGGAATGGTTTAGCATTCCTAGCTCTCTTCTAATATAATCAAATTGCTCTTCATTTAATAGTTTTACAAAAATATCTGCTAATTGATGTATAGTGTCAATAAATTCTAAGGGAATGTCTTGATTATTCACATGATCCCTAGTAAAGTTGTGTCTAATATCAATCAATTATGAAATTTTTAATGCATCATAGAACATTAAAAAGATACTTCTAGGTAGTAAGAGTACAAGTCATAGAAGAGTACATCAAAGAGTGTGATTAGTACAATATATCAAGTTCCACCGATTTCTACCTTAATACTACAGTTATTCAGGTGGTGGTAATCCAAAGTGCCTAGACAAAGCATAAAGTTATCATCGGATTTGCTGCATCTCAATCATTAATTCATCTTGATGTAGTTCAATTTGTTCTAACCGGTTCATAATGGAATCGTCAGAAAATGAGGGTGCTGGTTGCATCATGGGTGGTGTCTCAAGAGGACTGGTAGGAGGAGATAGACTTCCCACGAGGATAGGTGTCTGAGGTTCAGGCTCAGGTGAGGGAGGATCAGTTCTCCTGGGTAGTCTAGTCCAAATTTTATTTCTTTCAATGCACCTTAATCTTTTTAAAAGGTTTTTATTAATTACATTGTACCTATCTAAGTTTATGATTTCTTCATTTGGTGGAATAGCTATGTCATGTGCATGTATTAATCTAGTTATTAGTCCACCATATGGAAGCATCATATACTTAGTAGGAAGATCAATCATGTTTTGCCTAATAAGATACCCAAAATAATAATCATGCCCCTTTATTATCCACTACATGGTACCTGGTTCTATTTGATTAAGTTCGTCATGGTGAAATTGTTTTGGTAGTAAGATGCTCATTACTATGTGATGATGTACCTTTATTTTGAAGGGTAGCATATGTTCACAACTTTTAGGTATGATAGCTAGATTAGGATTACCAAAAACAGTTCCTAAAGCTTAAGAGTAGGTTACTCCTATAGAGTCCATGTCTCATTGTCCCCTAAAATAAAACCGCTTCTTTTTTCGAGGATGCCTATAAGATTACAAATTAAATCATCTGTAATATCTATATGATGCCCTAAGAGATATGTAGAAGCATTATTTTTGTCATCTATATGCATGTTGTTGTAATATTGTCTAACAAGTCAAGGGTAAATTGGTTCATTCATTTGAAAAATAGGTAGGACATCTAGGTTTGTAAACCATTAGATTGGCTCTAAGTCTCTTAACTCATCTAGATCAACATATTTTCCCTTTTGGACACTCCTAAACTCAAGGATTGAAAATTTCAAGCCATGTTTATAGGAATTGAAAAGTCTAGTATCATAGGTTTTATCTATTCTCCTCCTCCCTTTGTCCCTTGAGGATCTTATAGGGGCCATTTTGAACTACATAAATTGTAAGAAAATGGGTAAGAACAACCAATAGATTGAGAGAGTAGTTTTTGGAAAGTTACCTTTAGTTTGATCTTCTAGAGATGGCCAAAGATCCTTAGTTTTGATGAGTAGAAAGCCTTCTTTGGTGTTTTTAGAGGAGAACCAAATGAGAGGAAGGGTGGAGAGGGAGAGAGGAGTGGAGGCGGTTAGGGTCGGTACCACTGTTGGCCCTAAGTAGGGCTTTTATAGGAAGTGTTTCAGTCGGTGGAATCGCTTACTAAGTAGTTCAACTAGGTTTATTATGGCGGTCCAGCCACTAAACCAGCGGTGCCACCGCTGATACACCCTTTTCACTTCCTTTTAGTTTTTTTTACTTAATCATGTATTAGTATATTAAATAGCCCAATTCAATCATATTCAACTAATTTTGATCATCAAAATCCCTATGTAGATATTTGTAATTTTTTTATTAGGAACAATGTATGTTCAAGCATTCTTTAATAATGCATCATCAATCAAATCAAGGTTATTGCGAGACAATCAATCATTTTAATTTTCAATGTATATTTTAGTTATCATGTTTAGGCTAGAGAACTTGAAAAGATGTTAGATTTCATTTATTGCTTCCTAGCCTTAGTTTGATAACAACCCTACAAGAAGGGTTTAGGTACCCATTTTACATTGGGTCCTATATGAAGAATTTTATCTAACTTATCTAATAGTTTTTGGTTGTTTGTAGTTCCTTTGGGAACCCAAACTAATTTGTGTGGACTGTATTTTCTAAATAAATATTTATTGGCTTTCTGTCCTAATTTTTCATAAAAATTACATTCTATCTTTGATGAAAGATTTAAAGTGGGTCCTTTAACAAAATGGTTAGCTTTTGTTTAGTGTTACCAACAAAACATATACCTTTTCTTCTATTAACATGATCCTTGTTAGCAAGGATCATGTTTAGAGATTTATTTCCTATTTCAAAATTTTCTAATGTTGATTGCAATACAACATTTTTCTTTCTAAGTTCTTCTAAACTTTCACATTTGATGCATGAACTATGTGATGATAATGCTATATATACTTGTTCAAATTTACTAATTAATAAATCATGATCTTTCTTAAGCAGTTTATAAGGCTTGCTAATTTTTCTAAACTCATCATAAAGCTCATGAAAATTATTTAATAATTCAGCAAAAAAATATTAGACAACTCACTAACCTTGTCATGGATGACCATAAGAGCATAGTTAGCAACTTCTTCCTTGGAGTGGTCTTCTTCATTCGATGAGCTTGAGTCATCCTAAGTTGCCAAGAGAGCCTTCTTCTTATGCATCATCTTCTTCTTTAATTGAGGACATTCATATTTGTAATGTCTAAACTTCTTGCATTCAAAGCATAAAATGTTGTCTCGCTTTGGTTCATTTTTATTTTTATGATTTTTATTCCTTTTCATAATTTTTTAAATTTTTTTTTGTCAATAGTGCAATGTCAACATTCTCATCACTCGAGGAGTCATTAATAGTTCTTAGTGCTAAATCCTTTCTGTTCTTTGGAAGGGGTTCTTCAAGTTCATCATGAGTTTTACAGCTCAGTTCATAAGTTATAAGTGATCCAATAGGTTCTTCAAGAGGAAAATTATTTAAATCTTTAGCCTCTTGAATTACAGTTACTTTAGGATCTTAATTTTTGGAAAGATATCTTAATATTTTACTAATAAGTTCAAAATTAGAAAAACATTTACCAAGAGCTTTAAGACCATGATGACATTCGTGAAACGAGTGTACATGTCTCCAATGGACTCACTTGGTTTCATTATACACTATTCATAATTATGAACTAAAATATTAATTAGTGCAAGTGTAAAAATTTTAGTTTAAGGAACACTTTTCTTTGAAATATAATTAAGAAATTGGAAGTGTTTCTTAAAATTAAAATACGTGCGTGAATCAAACTTAAGATAGAAAATTTTGATTTAGCTAATGAATGAAGAAATTAAATAAAGAGAGATAAACTAATAGTTTATAGTGGTTCGGGCAAAAACTTGGCCTATGTCCACTTCCCAAGTCCTCTTCTTCGAGGTCTACCGGAGTCCACTATCGATCTTCTTTGGGTGAAGACCAGACCCTTACAAGTTTTTCAATCTCAACTCACAAGGGAGACCTCTAACAAGAAATACAACACTTGACTTACTCCCTTGTCCCTTTTCTTTTTCATGCACACTTTTAGCACACTTTTTCATAGATTTTTACCCAATGACTTATGTGAATACTTATGCTAAATGCAAAAAAAACATAAGGTATTTATAGACCCCAATTGGCTTCAGAAGAATGGAGCCAAAATTCAAACGTATCCAAAAAATCCAGGTACAGGTGGTACAACCATCTGTGCTGGCAGTACAACCATCAACTTGGGTGGTACAACCGTCGCCCACCAATGATTCAATAGTTGGGAATCCCATAAAAGTGATTCCCTTCATTTTTTAAATCCTGACTTGTACCTTGTGTTGACTAATTCTCAGGTCAACCAATTGAGCTTGACCTAAGCTCAATCCACTCCCTAAAGTGGACCAGGTTTGCCTCACATTGAGTTGATTTGGTTTCCTTCCGAATCAAACTCAATTAGGACTCGAACCTAACTACGACTCACTGATTACAACTATATAGGACTATCAAACTTAATAAACAACCTAACTTATGACAATTTGGAATCCTTCGGCATTCTTGCGGTAAGTCTTATGGTCTTCGTCTGGCGATCTCCTAGCATGTTCCTAACGAGCTTCCCGTTTCCTTCAGTGAACTCATAACGAACTTCGAGTGAGCTCCCACCGCATGGTCCGAACCTTGGCATGATGCCTAAATTTGATCCTAGCCTAACATCTAGTTGTAACTCTTTTTCTCAATCGTAGTTAAACCTATATTACTTCATCTAACACACATGTTAGATTAAACACTCATCAACTGAATGCATCATCAAAATCTGAGATTCAACACCTGACACACCTTCGAAGACCATGTTTTATCTAATCCTATGTTACTGAAATAACTTTTATAATAAGTCCAAATCAACCCCAATTAAGGCCTAATGATCTCATAATTAGGTTAGTAAAACTAACCCTCATTATGATGCTAACTACGATACTTAACACATAATCTTCATTGTCTGATCATCAATTGATCTCTCGACGAGCTCCTGACGAACTTTCGGTATTCTGTCTACGAACTCCCGGTAAGCTCCCTACCACTTGTAGGTGAACTATTGATTGTTAGGATCAATTGACACTAATAGGGGGAGGGGGAGGAGGGGGGTGGATTAATGCAAGTTAAAATTCTCATTTTAACAAAAAGCTTTTGTCTTTAAATAAGATAGAAATATTTGAAGCTTTTCGTTCAAGTAAAGCAAGTGAGTGATTAAAAGAAGATTACTAAGTTACTTAAAAGTTACTTAAGAATAACAAACAAACCCGAGAGATAAGCAACGTAGAAGGGAAATATTTGACTTGAAACTTCGCTTTCAAAGAGTAAGTAAAAATCGAAAGAGTCTAATGGATATTTAGTTCAAAGCGATTAAGAACTTGACAATTTCAAGTAGTAAATGCAACAAGAATAAAACACTCACAATTATAGTGGTTTGGCACCAATCGGCCTACGTCCACTCCCGAGCCCTCCTCCTTGAGGCACACCGACGTCCACTACTGATCTTCTTTAGGTGAAGAACAAACCTTTACACTTTGCTTATAAGGGAGACTTTAGAAATTTTCTAACTCTAAGCTCTCTCCCTTCCCCTTTTATTTTTCTTACAATACACACATAATTTTTTCACAGAATGTAATCCCTAAAATTGTTGTATGGAATGCAAGAAAACTTGGGGTATTTATAGGCCCCAAATGACTTCAGATTTTAGAGCAAAAAATCAAACGTATCCAAAAAATTTGGGTATAGGCGGTTCATTCGCTGGCCTAGGTGGGTCAACCATTGAAAGTACCCAGAATCCAGGGTACAAGCAGTTCAACCACCCAGCCTAGGCGATTTACCCACCATCAGCTGCCCAAAAACCAAGTATGAGCAGTTTACCCACCCATCCTGGGCAGTTCAGTCGCCTAAAAATCTTGGTGGTGCTGGTTGAACCATTGCTCACTTGCGGTTCATCCACCGGGAATCCCGGAAAAGTGATTCCCTTCACTTTTCCAATCCTAAATTGAACCACATGTTGACCAATTCTCTAGTCAACCAATTGAGCTCAACCTAAGCTCGATCAAACCCTTTTGGTGGACCAGGTTACCTCTTTGAGTTGATTTGGTTTCCTTCCAAATCACCTCATTTTGGACTTAATCTTAACCTACGACTTATTGATTACAATCATACATGACCACCAACCTTAATGACCTCACTCCTACAATCTGACAACCTCTGGCATTCCTTGCGACGAGTCTCACGGTCCTCCTCCGACGATCTCCTGGCGTGTTCCTAGTGATCTCTTCGATACCTTCGGTGAAGTCCTAGTGAATCTCGGTGAGCTCCCACCACATCGTCCAATCCTTAGCCCGATGCCTAAGCTTGATCCTAGGTCCATGTCTGATCTGTAACTCATTTTCACTGTTGTGGTTAAACCTGCACGATGCTAACTATAACTTGATTAATTACAATTAATATGGTCACAAATCCACTTCAAGACCTTCCCAACTCCCGGGAAGCCTTTCGGTCACCCCTAACAATCTTTCGGCAAGTCTCGGTTTTCTTTCGGCAAACTCCCTTGCGCCATCCTAGTAAGCTCCTGATACCCTCGGCGAGCTCCCGACGCACTCTAGGTGAGTTTCCAATCGCATCGTCCGAATCCCAGCTCGATGCTTGGACTGGACTCTGACCAAACCTCTGATTGTAATCTTCTCGCTATCATAGTTAATCCTGCATCAATCAACTCTAACAACCTTGTTAGATCAAACACTCATCAATTGATTTTATCTTCAAAATTCGAGATTCAACAATCTCTCCCTTTTTGATGATGATAATCAATTGATGACCGGAGTTAATCCTAACTCTCCTTAAATCCATGCCTTAATAAAGAAAACTTAAATTTAAGAGAACTACACCATCTTGAATTCAAGTATAATGAAACAAATCATACTCTAAGAAAATTTCAATAAGAATTTGCATCAAGTCATTGAATCATAAATTTCAAAACGAATTATGCATCAATATCTAAGATTTCGAAGTATATCATCAATATCATATGTTATCAATGAATATCATTAATATCATGTATCATCAATATATATTTCTTCCCCTTTGTCATCAACGAAATGGTGAAATGTATAGCTAATAATTTCAAAGCACATGAGTTTTTGCCCCCCTTTGTAAAATACGACATGAGTCATAAAGAATTTTCTTCCTCTTATAAAAAAGAAGGAAAGAAAATAAAGGAGTTGTAAAAGCATCATTAAGAAGAGATCTTAAAAAATTTCAAAAAGAATATTAAGATGAGCTTAAAAGTCCCAGTGAAAACTATTTTAATCACATCATATTCAATACATCATATCATCATAATAAAATCATGATTATTATTCCAAATCATCATATATATTTTCAAAATTAATATGTATTATCATCATATATGATTTCACATCATCATATCTTCTCCCCCTTTGTCATTGTCAAAAAGAAGGGATGGTTACAATGGTGCAAAATTTTTCCCGTTACATTATTTTTCAAATCATCACATGAAATATATCAAAAAAAATTAACATGGTGATGATATATACAATTCATGAAGACATTGTGAATATCAAGAGACAAATCATAGGAGAAACAAATAAAATATCTTCATGTATATATATGAAATTTCAAGTTGTCAAAATCATGATTTATATAAAAAATATCCTTTTAAATAATACTAGAATATATAATAAGATATTTTGATTCATAAAGTATTTCAAGTTATAATTCCAAGGAATCAAAATCATGGGTAAAGAACTCATTCAATTTTAAAATCATCAAAATCACTTTCAAGAGATTTAAAATGAAATTAATATACTTATCGGTCTTTTTAAATGCTAGTGATTTCTTTTCTCCACTTTGTGTGATCAAGAAGGTAGAATCAAGATGGAGAAGTGAAAAACATCACAAAAATAATCAATTTTATAGATGTAAATTTCAAATTCCAATAAAAACTTAAGAGCTACCCATGCAATTTAATTTATCTTATGCAAATTTCAAGCAAGATAACAAATCAAGCAAATCATACATTTTACATGTATTTAGAAATTTTAAAATTCTAAATTTTCTTCTAACCAAATTGTTTCTCATTCGATATTATCATATCTAATTTGCTTCTAACCATATTGATAATTTTATCTCCCACTTTTTGTCATTGTTAAGAAAGAAATATGGTTGCATAATTTCTTCTTAACATCCATATTCAAATTAAGCCCAAAAGTATAAGGATATCATGTCATAAAATTAAATATTTAATTACCAAAAGATATAATTTAAATTAATAAATTTACCCCTCCTTATTATTTGTAAATTTCAACATAAGTAATCAAGAAAGCTTATGTATTCAAAATTTAAAATTTAAAATTTAAAATTTTTCTTTTAGCAAATCACTCCTCATCCAATGAAGGTTTTTCATAATTAAAGTATTTAAATTTGTTATTATAAAATATCACTTTTGTCTCTCCCTTAGTCACTGTCAAAGTAACAATTAAAATATAATAGTACCAAGTTTTAAGATTATAACTTTGCAAATTGTGATATGGAAATATAGGATCTCAATATATAAATATATGATTTTAAATCATCAAGATAATTGTTTATAAAAAGATTCATGTTATAGTTCCAAAAAGATATACTAATGATGCATTTATAAACTTCTTCAAACAAACTTGATTATGTAAAGATTTCAAGTTTCATTTTCTAAACATGCCAAAATCATGATAATAACTTATCTAAGTTCAAATCATCAAATCATCAAAATCACTTCATAGTTCAAGAGATTCATAGAAAATAATATAATCGATTCATTAATATCTTTTTGAAAAATTTATAAGATAGAAAAATTTCTAAGAAAAATGTATTCTCTTTTTATTTCATACAAGCATGTCTTTGTCTTTTAAGCCAAATTAAAACATGCATTTTTATTTAAAATTGAAAAAGAGCTTTCTTTATGACAAATATCAATAAGCCATAAATGACAAAGATCATCATGCATAATTTTGATATATAAACTTATTAAGCATGATCACTATGCATCATTAAATTATCAAGCATGATTTCATTGAACATAAAGCATCTTCAATCAAAATTAAAAAGGAATACTAAAATAATCAAGATATACATTATTATTTCTTAAAAGCATACAAAGGATTTATCTTAAGCATCAGATTTAAGTGCTACATTTTGTTTCTTTATCATAAAACATGTAGTTTTAATGATCAATATAATTTTTCAAAATCACTAGAAAATGAAACATGATTTTTCTCTTCCTTTTCTATATTGTTCTATGCTCAAATTTTATCATTCAACAATAATTATTTATCATACAACACATACACTTCATAGCATTTAAATCATGTAACATTTAAATCAATCATTCAACAATAATATTTTACTTAGCCAAAAACACCATAATATTTAAATTATTCAACAATAGCCTTTGCATTTAAATCAACAAATATTCAAGCCAATGATTTTGAACCTAATTTTTAATTATCATCATAATCTCATTTTCATAAATTTTAATATAAATAATTTTTTATTAACAATAACTTAGGTTATTTTAGTTCTAGTCTTAGCATGCTTTAGCTATGCATTATCAATCAAGGTTATGATAAGATAAATCCAAATGAGTAAATCACTTTCAAGTGGAGTCATCACAATAAGATATTTTTCAAACAAAATCCAATGATTTTTCTATATTGAATGATTCTATCCTATTATTAAGAATTTATTTTAAAAGAAAAATAATTTTGTATATGATTTTTAGGTTTAAAATTAACACATATCATCAACACAAGTCAATACAATTATAGAAATCAATACAATAATCATCATCAAAATCTTTCTTTCATTCATATGACTTTTATTCAAGATAACTAAACTTCCTTTGTTCTAATTATAGCATGCAACGAAAGGGTTACGCACAATCATAATGAATATTTATTTTTATTTTAATAATTTATCTTGTTAGTATTTGGGTTAGTAAGCTTGAAAGAGTGTTAGATCTCAAGTTATATATCTTGCGTATTTAAAGCATTATTCGGGGCTCCTAGCTTTAATTTAGAGACAAACCTATAAAAAAGATATTTTTTATTTAGATACCCATTTTACATTGGGTCTTTCATAAAGAACTTTATCTTTCTTTTCTAATCATTTTTTGTTGTATAAAATTCCCTTTGGAACCCAAACTAATTGGTGTGGACTACATTTTTTAAATAGACATTCGTTTACCTTATGTCCTATTTTTCCATAAAAATTACATTTAATTTTTGGTAGCACATTTAAGGTAGATCATTTAACAAATATGGTTGGCTTTTGTTGAATGTTACTAACAAAAACTATGTCATTTCTTCTATTAATATGATCCTTATTGACAAGGATCGTATTCAGGGATTTGTTCCAAATTTAAAATTTTTCTAATGTTGTCTTAAGCATGATGTTTTCTTCTTTAACATTATCTAGCATATCACATTTAGAACATGGGTTATCTGATACTAATGAATCATGCATTTCGTCAAGCCTACTAACTAACAAATCATGATCATTCTTAAGCAACTTCAAATATTTACTAAGTTTTCTAAACTCATCCAACAAATCATGAAACATATTTAATAATTTTGAAAAAAATACTTAATGAATCACTAACCTTGTTGTCGATAGACATAAGTACGAGATTCTCCACTTCTTGGTTGTGCACTTCATCCATGACGTGCCGCCCGAGGGCAGCAGTGCCTGCCGAAGGGGCGGCTGCCCACGCCGACGACATGCAGCATCGTCGCCTGCGCAGGGGCAGCGACGACGGTGGCGTAGAGGGGGGCAAGGTGAGGGCTAGGGCATCCTTTTGAGAAAAGGATGATCCTGCCCCTCTGAATTTTGAAATTTTTGATGACTGTCCTCATGTACAGAATTCCAAAAATACCCTCAAGAATTTTAAAAATTTCAAGGACTGTCCTCTCATTCAGAATTATGAAAATACCCTAGATAATTTTAGAAATTTTGAGGACTATCCTCTCATCTAGAATTATGAAAATACCCTTTCTAGAAATTTCGAGCATGTTCTGATTTCCAGAAAAATAATTAATTAAATAGTTTAATTAATTATTATATATATCTAGTAATCCTATATATGATGTGATGTACAAGTAATGTATAATCTGGATGGATGATCATGAGCCATATGTTATAATGTGTGTAATTGTGATTATTATTATTATTAGGGCATGTAAACCTATGTTTTTCTCGTTTATTGTTGGGCCTACGTGCTTGTGATTATTTGTAATTACATGGAGAGGTGCAATGGGAGCGTGGAGGTTACAGTGGGACCAACGATGCCGTGGTGGAAGATCACGACGTATGGTGATGCGATGATCCGACAGAACCGATGCTGACGAGATCAATAATCACAGGGCATGGAGATGCGCCAATGCACACATAGATCCTATTGTGAGCGATTAGGCCCATTGGCTCAGGCTTAATCATATTAGGTGACGGCTCATGATCATCTGGTGCGGCTTGCATATGTGATGTGTTATACACCTACTAGATATATGTATATATATATTTGCATACGATGTAGATATATATTAAATATGTATGTGTGTGACACGACATATTAGGAGACCGATACGATACAAAAAACCCCTCCTACGATAATATCAAGTCAGTAAGCGTGAGGCAATAAGATTGAACCACGTGGCCTTCCATCGTTATAGGAAGAAATTGAATCACGACATAGGTTGAGTTGGTCGAGTCCCTCGAGGCTCACCTATCTACGTGATCGAGTTCTTGCCTGTGACATAGAGATGTCACTGGTGACCTGAGGACATTGTATGTTTGGTCGAGTCCCTCGAGGGCATATCATCAAATCATACTCATCTTGTAACGATGGTGATGACTTAACTAAATATCATAGTTGGTCGAGTCCCTCGAGACCATGATGATTCGAAGCCCGAATATGACGGGAATCACAAGAAGTTGTGGTTGGCAAGAGTTGCCTACCTTTTGGGCTTAGTGTAATTGGTTGGGTCCCTCGAGGTTACACTAAGACGCCAATTGGATCCCGATCCCCACTAGGAGTCTACCGGAGACTTCCATCTCATGTGTCGAGGGGTCACATGATTTGCTAAGAAAATAGTGGGACTATATTAAAATACAGGTCCATATCTTAATTAGTATTTTCTATAAAATCTATATGTTATTTAATTTACGCTATATCTTGTTTGTCGCTTATAAAACCCCTACGTGGCATATTTGATGCTAACCGTCTCATTGGTTCAAAAGCTCTGCATTTTTAGAATTGTTCTCATGGAAGATAAAATCGTATATGTCCTTAACATGATTGTGCCCAAGCTAGAGGAAATGATATAGATAGTCTTTCACAAAGCGAGGATAAGATCGCTCACTTTGTGAAGTATATAGATAGTCCTAGAGGATAACCTATGTGTTGATCTTATACTTCAGTCCCTACCGGATTTCTTTTCATATTTCATTATTAACTTTCATATGAATAAGTTTGAGGTGACTCTCCCTGAGTTTCTCAATATGTTGAGGGAAGCTGAGAGTGCCATTAAGAAGGAGAAGCCAATTCTCTATATTGGTGAGACCAAAAAGAAAAGGAAGGCCAGCGAGACCCTTAAGAAGGGCATGGGCAAAGAAAGACCAGGTAAGACAAAGGTTACTAAGAAATACCCGAGAAAGGACAAAGGACAGTACTTCAACTATGGCCAAGATGGGCATTGGAAGAGGAACTGTAAGGATTACCTCACAGATAAGGCGAAACAAAAGCTTGGAGAAGCTTTAGGTATATTCATGATCAGTCTCCACTTGTCAGATTTTCATGATAACATATGGGTATTGGATACCGAGAGTGTTTATCATATCTGCAATTCATTGTAGGTTCTGGCAAGACCTAGGAGATTGGCTAGAGGCAAGATGGACCTCAAGATGGGTAATGAAGCAAGAGTTGCTGCAGTTGCTGTTGGAGAGGTCACCCTACATCTGCCTTGTGAAGCTATTATTACATTAGATGCATGCTATTTTGTTCTCTCTATTATCAAAAATATTATATCCATCTCTTGTTTAACAATAAGCGGATATAAATTAG
This sequence comes from Ensete ventricosum, assembly GCA_029747655.1. Classification (NCBI taxonomy): domain Eukaryota; kingdom Viridiplantae; phylum Streptophyta; class Magnoliopsida; order Zingiberales; family Musaceae; genus Ensete; species Ensete ventricosum. The sequence continues at coordinate 22,834,992 of JAQQAF010000001.1, read as the reverse complement.
TTTTTGAGAACAATAGTTCTCCAATAATTATGGATGATGAGATCATCACTAGATGGACCCTTATAAATGGTTTATATGTGTTAGACACTTCTCCACATATCATGAATATAAATATGTCTAAGAGGAAAAGAGATGAGGTGAATAATGCATACCTATGGCATTGTAGGCTAGGTCATATACATGATGGAAGGATTCAAAAGTTGTTGAAAGATGGATACTAAGATCCATTTGACTATGAGACATATGCAACTTGTGAACCTTGTATTCGTGGGAAGATGACCAACTATCCTTTTAGTGGAATTGGAGAGAGAGCCACCGAGTTATTGGAACTCATACATAGTGATATATGTGGTCCCATGTCGATTGAGGCTATAGGTGGTTACTCATGCTTCATTACATTTACTTATGATTTCTCTAGGTATGGACACGTGTACTTAATGAAGTACAAATCTGAAGCCTTCGAGAAATTCAGGGAATATAAGAATGAGGTAGAGAATCAAATTGGAAAGAGTATTAAGACTCTCGACCAGATCGAGGAGGAGAGTACTTGAGTTCGGAGTTCACACATTTCATCAAGGACAATGAGATTCTATCCCAATGGATACCTCCTTATACACCTCAGCTCAATGGTGTATCAGAAAGGAGGAATCACACGATCTTAGACATGGTGCGGTCCATGATGAGTTTCACTGACCTACCCGTCTCATTCTGGGGATACGCCCTAGAGACTGCAGCTTACCTTCTGAATAGAGTTCTATCAAAGTCGGTAGTGTCTACACCATATGAGATATGGAAAGGAAAGTAGCCCGATCTTAAGATTGTTAAGATTTGGGACTGTCTTGTCCATGTTAGAAGACACAACCCCGATAAGTTAGAATCAAGGACAGAATGGTGCATATTCGTGGGATACCTAAAGGAAATTTATGGGTATTATTTCTACCATCCCGAGGACCGATAGGTCTTTGTTGCCAAGAGAGCTGTGTTCCTTGAGAAGGAACACATTCTTGGTGGAAACAGTGGGAGTGATATGGAATTGAGCAAGGTTGGAGAACCTAACTCAAGCACCATTCTAGAGCCCGAGTCTGTTCAGGTACCTAACACACAAGTTCCAACTTTACGTAGGTCTAATAGAGTATCTCACCCTCCTAAAAGATATGTGGGACATATCAGTGGAGATGACTCTCAGGATGTTGATCCTCAGACCTACGATGAGGCTATTATGATTATAGACTCTGGAAGTGGCAAGAAGCCATGAATTCTAAGATGGATTCCATGTACTCTAACATGGTTTGGAACCTTGTGGATGCACCTGAGGGTATTGTACCCATTAGCTGCAAATGGATCTTCAAGAAGAAGATTGGAGTGGATGGAAAGGTAGAGACCTATAAAGCAAGGCTGGTAGCTAAAGTATATCGTCAAAGATAAGGAGTTGACTATAATGAAACCATTTCACCTGTAGCCATGCTTAAATCCATTAGAATTATTTTCGCCATTGCAGCACACTATGACTATGATATTTGGCAAATGGATGTCAAAACGGTATTCCTCAATAGCAACCTCGAGGAGGAGGTGTATATGATACAGTAGAGGGATTCGTATCCAAAGAGAGTCCAGATAAAGTGTGTAGGTTGCTTAGATCCATTTATAGATTGAAGCAAGCTTCCCGAAGTAGGAACATAAGATTTGATGAGGTGATCAGATCTTATGACTTAGTTAAGAACGAAGATGAGCCTTGTGTGTACAGGAAGGTAAGTGGGAGCGATATCACCTTCTTGGTGTTATATATGGATGACATCTTAATCATTGGAAATGATATAGGAATGTTCTCCACAGTAAAGGCTTGGCTATCTAGAAACTTCTCCATGAAAGACTTAGAGGAAGCATCCTATATTTTGGGGATCGAGATCTATAGAGATAAATCCAAAAGGATGCTTGGCTTATTCCAGTTTAGGTACATAGACTCCATTGTCAAAAGGTTTAGCATGAAGAATTCCAAGAGAGGTCTTATACCGATGAGACATAGAATATCACTTTATAGGAGTATGTCCCCAAAGACTCCTAAAGAAAGGGCAGACATAGATAAGATACCTTATGCCTCAGTGATAGGGTCTATCATGTATGCGATGCTATGTACCAGACTCGATATAACATATGCTCTGAGTGTCACGAGCATGTATCAGGCAGATATAAGTTTAGAACACTGGAAGACAACAAAGTATATCCTTAAGTACTTGAAAAGGATTGAGGATCTTTTACTGGTATATGGAGGAGGTAGCCTCCAGGTCGAGGGCTACACGTACTCGAGTTTTCAGTCCGATATTAATAATAGCAAGTCAAATTCAGGGTATATTTTTACCATGAATGGAGGAGCAGTAAGCTGGAAGAGTTCCAAGCAAGATATAACTACTGACTCGACCACAGAGGCGGAATACATTGTTGTAGTAGAAGCAGCAAGACGAAGGGGTATGGATGAAGAAGTTCATCAAGAATTTGGGAGTCATACCAAGCAGCATGGAGCTGACTCCCATATATTGTGACAGCGACAGCGCGATGAATCTAGCAAGGGAACCTAGGTCTTATTAGAATTGTTCTGAGGAGGTTATATCTGATTAGAGCGATCATGACCCGAAAAGATATAGCAATGGAAATGGTTCCATCCGAAGATAACATTGCAGATCCATTGACGAAGCCGCTAGCTCATATGTATTTGAGTGTCACAGGGGTCTGATGGGGATCAGACACATAGCTGATTGGCTTTTGGTCAAGTGGGAGATTGCTGGTTACAGGTGCCCTGCAAGCTAATCACATGAGTGATGGCACGTGTGACACGCTGTATGATCTTTTTATTTATGATTAATATTGGTATATTCTCACATTATATAATTTGTTACATATATATATTGTGATGTCCTTAGTTCTGTGCAATGGGAATCGGATCGTGATGAGATCGATTCACCTTTAAATACAGATCCTAAATAATTCTGGTCATAGGTTACTCAAGACGGACATTGAGATAACCGAATAGATCGGTGTACCTATCCATATGATGGAGGCGGCTGGTCTCATAGCCACTTATGTGGAGACACTAAGGATATAGTACAGGTGCTCATTAGAGAATGAGTTTACTAATTGATCCGCTTATGGAATGTTGTATGGTTAGTGACACCTAATGTCAAACATCGATTCTATAGTCCCAGTTATGTATCTGGTCCTTAGACTTGAGACACCAAGGATATCTTGTATAAGTACTCCTTTCTTTTATGCCAGACTTATAAGTTTGGAAAGTTCCAGATCTGGTATGACTGGTTATCTGGATTGGTAGTCAACCTTACGAAGGCAATTGAGTGTCAATAGAGGATTATCCACTCTCGGTATCATGAGAAGAATATCACATATGTGCTTGCTCAAACAAATCCCTGGCTAGGGTCATTTGGATTGAGAGAGGAGTTCTCCGATAGAATCCGAATAGAGCAAGTCAAATTGATTCTGTATGTGACCTGACAATACCATGTCCAATATACGGTCTCTGGGATATTATTTGGATGTGGGATTATAGATATATGGCAACTATGGACAAACAGGTCCGATGGATTTGATCCCCCCCTGTACCGTCTGGGGACTATGGCGTAGTGGCCTAGTACGTCCATAGTTGATAAGTCGAGTGAATTATTATGGGGATAATAATTCACTATATCAGAAGGAGTTCTGATGGGAGTGACTCACGGCCAGCTCGATATCGGACCTAGAGGGTCATACACATATGGTGGATGATTCAACGAATAGAGGATTAGATGAAGATCCAATTAGCCCCTATTTTCATTAGAAGAGACCCTATATTTATGGGCTCCTTGATTAAGGCCCAATTATAGGCCTAAGGAGATTATTGGATAGAGATCTAATAATGCAAGGTTAGTAAGTTATTGGATGGAGATCCAATACCCACTAAGGAAGGAGCCCTAAGGTTTTGTTGGCTCTCTATAAATAGGAAGGGAGACTCATGGTTGATAAGCTACAACTTTAGCCACAACCTCCTATTCTCCTCCTTCCCTCTGAGCAAGAGTTGCAAGATCAGATTGGAGGAGTTTCGTTGCAGAGATCCATCGTGTGGATACCACTAGTGAGGAGGACGCTTGACCTCCTTCATCTTCTCCATCCGGATCTGGAATACAAGGATATACGATCTCCCTAGGTAAAATCAATCTCTCACATATCGTGATTTTTTCAGTTTTTCTTGCGACCCCAATATTTTGCACGACGATTTGATCTGCATGGTAAACTGATTTTTGTTTTGATTTCCATTGCGTATGTAATGCACCCGCTGAGGTTTCCCAACAGGCCCTTGCCCAATGGTTAAGTAATCAAAGCCAGTAGTGAAAGGGTGAAAACAAAGGTAGGTAGAGTTAGCCCAGGGAAAGCCAGGATCGGGATAATGCGAGTACCCTTTTGATTCCAGTAGCATAATATAAGTACTCTTTTGAGTTCGATCCCCTATTTCTATATTGGTTCTTTTACTAACTCGCTTAACTCTTACTTTCCTACTTGAGAGCTAGGGAACAGTAAGTTGTTTTCTTATTTGCATCTTTCACTCTCTTATTAGCTCGATTTTGACCTGGCCTATCACTTTTATTAGAACTAGGTTCGCTGGACCATACCCTTATTCTCTATACTCGGCCTTGGTTCTATGTTCTACTACGCATATCCCGTATTATTCTATTCGATGTGGGCATCATTCAAGTCTGAGACCTTCGATTCTGACTTGTCCCTATCAATGTAACTATATATCTATATATATATATATATATATATATATATATATATATATATATATATATATATATATATAACATATGCAAGTAATACCGGAATAATCATGAGCCGTCACTTAATATGATAAGCTTAAGCCAATGGGTCTAATCACTCATAATAGGATCTATGTGCGCATCAACACATCTCCATGCCCTGTGATTTTTTATCTCGTCATCATCGGTTCTATCGGGTCCTCACTACATCACCATCATCCTGATCTCCCATGCATTGGATGGTACTGTTCAAATGCAAGCTGATACTGTTCAAATCTTTTAATTTTGATACCGAACTCATAACGGAAAAGCTGTTGGACCAATACGATTTCAAACTATACCAGCATACGATACCATGTGTTGGTACACCAACTGCCACGAAAAAAGAAAATATTTTTTTTATTTTTAGAAAAAAAAGAAAAAAAACCCAAGCAATGCAAACCCACATTGAGTGTTGCGCCTTATACTGTCAAGGCGGAAGCTGCGGGTTCGAGCCCCGTCAGTCCCGAACTAGGATCCGGTCCGATGAGATGAATGGAGAAATTCATTTCTCCATTTTCCGTGAAAAAAAGGAGACAGGGAGCAAGATCTAATCCCCAGTGGAGATCCTTATTTCTTTGTGTTTTTAATTTCACATTTATCATCAGACAAATACAGTAATTTCCATTTCTTCCACTAGTGCCGAGTGATAAGGGAGAGACATAACATATATAGATTCGTACAATCGGTGGTATCCCTATATTTAGTATTTTAAGAGATACTCGTCTGACTTTCTTTGATATCATGGGTCTCGTTGTCACCTCCATGTTCCTACTTCACCTTTTTGTGTAATTACAAAATATCACAAGCATACAAGCCCGACAATAAACGAGAAAAATGAAGGCTCACAGGCCCCAATAATGATAACAATCACATGTACACACATCACATCACATGACTCGTGATCCTCCATTCACATCATACATCACATGTACACATCACATATAGGATTATTAAATAATAAATAATTAAAATAACTATTTAATAATTATTTTTTTGAAAATTAGGACATGTCAAGAATTTTCAGAATTGTTAAAGGCATTTCTAGAATTCTGGACAGAAGGATAGATCTATAAATTTTTTAAATTTTGAGGGGCAAAATCATCTTTTTTCTAAATAGAAGCCCTAGCCCTTTTTGGCCACCTCCAACGGGTCGCCGTTGCCGCCCCTATGCAGGAGACGGTTGCGCTTGCCTGCGGTTGACCGCCATTGCCCTCGGGCAGGTACCGTACTCGCAAGCAGCCTGCCTAAGAGCATCATTGTGATTGTGCGTAGCTACCTGGCCCTTAGGTGGCCGCACTTGTAGGTGCACTTGACAGCATGCGATCGCCGCTGTAGGCAGTAGCCCTAGCCGTGGGTGGCTACCCCTTGTGGCCTGGTCGCAGGCGGCCGCCCTTGCCAATGACCCTGGCAATGTGCAGTCGCCCTTGCTAGTGGCCCTGGCCGCATGCGACTGCCCCTACAGGTGGCTTGGCCATGGGTTGCTGCCCCTATAGGTGGCTGACCCTGTCCTCGTTGTCTTCATTACGAATCACAGCAAGCATGCGTAGAATATTTATATGTGATTCAATATCATCATATATAGTTTAAAAGCCAATCTTTACACGATCAAACTTGACTTTGATACCACCATTGGAAAACCTCGGTAAGAGCATCACATGTAGAGTAGAAGATCAAAAGAAAGATCAGTTTCCCATATAGATCAAAATTATCGTGCAAAGATTGGTGCGCAGAAAGCCGTAAAACTGAAAATTACATCATATGAGAGATTATTTATCTATGAAGATCATACATCTCTATTTTTCCAGATCCGGATGGAGAAGATGAAGGAGGTCAAATGCCCTCCTCTCTAGCGATACTCCTTCAATCACAGCCATAAATCTCATAACTCTTGTGAAGAGGGAGGGCGGAGAATAGGAGGGGGTGATCAAAGGTGTAGCCTATCACATAAGAGCCACCCTTGCCTCTTATTTATAGAGATCTACTAAAAAGCTAGGGATCCTTCCTTAGTGGGTATTGGATCTCCATCCACTTACCCACTAACCTTGGATTATTGGATTTCTATCGAATAATCTTCTTAGGTCTTTAATTGGGTCTCATGCAGGGAGCTCATCAGTGTCGCATCTCATCTAATGAGAATAGGGTCTAATTGTATTTCTATACAATCTTCTATCCGCTGAAGCATCCACCATGTGTGTAACCCTCTGGGCCCCATACCGAGAGTCCTCCCTATCAGAACTTCTGACTTAGTAAATTATTATCTCATAATAATTTACTCGACTCATCGACTATAGACGTACTAGGTCACTACGTCATAGTCCCTAGACGATACAGGGGATCTTATCCATTGGACCTATCTGTCCTCAGTTACCATGTATCTAGTCCCTCATCCATCTAATATCTTAAAGATCATATACGGAGCATGGTATTGTCAGGTCACATATGAAATTCATCTAAGTCTCGCTCTATTGGATTCCCCCAGATAACTCCTCTCAATCTGACCAACCTGATCAGGGATTTACTTGAGCAAGAGTATACGAGATATTCCTCTCATGATACCGAGAGTGGATGATTCTCTATTGACACTCAATATCCTTCATAAGGCTGTCTACTAATCTCGATAACCGATTGTAACATATCTTAAACTTTCCATACCTATAAGTCCGGCACCAAATTAATGAGTACTCAAACAAGGATCCTTAGTGTCTCAAGTCTAAGGACAAGATCCATAACTAGGACTATATAATTATTGTCTGACGTTAGGTGTCATTAACCATACAGCATTTCGTAAGTAGATCAATCAATGAACTCATTCTCAAAAGAACACTTATACTATTCCTTAGTGTCTCCACATATGTGGCTATGAGACCAGCTGCCTCCATCATATGGATAGGTATATAGTACACTGATCTGTCTGGTTGTCACGATACCCCTCTCGAGCAACCTCTAACTGAGATTATTTAGGAACTGTGTTTAAAGATGAATTGGTCTCATTATCGTGATTTCATTATGATCTGATTCTCATTGCATAGAACCAAGGATATTACAATATATATATATTCAACGGATAATATAATGTGAGAATATGCCAATAATAATAATGATGCAAAGACACTGTGCAGCATGTCACATGTGTCATCACTCACGTGATTGGGTTATAGGGCACCTGTAACTAACAAGGAAGAGTGATAGCCAACTGATTGATGTAGATCAGGTGATGGCAGTCAATGAGGAAGAAGGGGGAGCATTGGTGGTGAACACTAGTGGTGCCACAGTATCACGGGCTTAGCTGAATTTGCCTAAGTCGTGCGGCACCCTTGCGGCCCTCCCGAAGACTTAGCTAAAATTGCCTAAGTCGTGAAGCAACCTTGCCCACTGTTCTGGACTTAGCTAGGATTGCCTAAGTCATGAAACGCCCAAAGCGTTATCTGTCCGCACAAGGTCAGCCCTCTTACAACCTCTTAAGGTCCCGTAGGACCTGCAAAGAAGAAGTTGATTAGCTTGGAAGCGAGCGACGGACACATCCCGGCGTCTTGCAAAGCGGAAAGCTATACAAGCAATTTGTCGAACACCTTGAGTGCAGTTGAGAAAAGAGAGAGAGAGAGAGAGAGAGAGAGTGAAATAGGACTTTGGAGGGTTGTAGAAACGGTCGCAAGTCCGCAAACGATGGTTCCCAAGGTACCGGACGTAAGACAAGTTCAATTGCTGATAAACGCCTACGCTCGACATATACTCGGAGCCCCATCCAGCCCGGTGCCACCCGGGGGGTTCCAAGGTGCTAAAATGACTGACATTTCGCACCCTTATAAAGGTTGTCATGGCACATGAAAAAGATCCAAAAACAGGGCTGTTTTGGGCTATTTTGGCTCTGTGCAACGAACGACCGTTCTGCAGCCTTCTACACTACTTCCGCTCACATTTCTTAGGTAAAAATGCATAAACTCAAGGTAAAACAAGCTGTCAAACATATGTACAAACAAGAAAAAGCAACAAACGGTTCACGGGGTGAAGATGTTACGGTTGAACGACGTTCGTTCGTGACATTCTCCCCCACTTCAACTATCGACACCCTCGTCAACGCTTGTTGGTTGGCTTTGACGTGAGCTTCTTCATGTCGTAGGGCATCTTTTGGCTCCCAATTGGCTTCTGGTTGAGGAAGCTTTTGCCACTTCACCAAGTACTCAATTTGCTGTGGTCCATTGGGTAGCTTTATCTTACGATCCGCTAGAATAGTTTCAACTCGCTTCTCGTAAGAGGCTCTAGTGGGGGGTAGTCTAGTTGAAACATTTTGAGAATCATCTTGCAGATCTGAGTGGTCGGCTTTCAAGTTGCTCACATGGAAGACGTTATGAATTCTGAACCATACTGGCAGTTGCAACTTGTATGAGACATTGCCTACTCTGCTGATGATTGGGAAAGGCCCTTCATATTTGCGCACCCAATCCTTTGTGCACTCTGTGCCTAAAGAACTGGAGTAATGCTGGTTGGAGCTTCACCAACACCATGTCACCCTCTTTAAACTCTTGTGGTCGCCTCCCCAAGTTTGCCCACTTCTTCATCTTTTTTGCCGCCTTCTCCAAGTAAGCCCGCGCAATATCTGCATTGCGATGCTATTCCTTTTTAAAGTGATAGGTTGATGGGCTGCTCCCTGTATAGCCAATAACCAGGGTGTGAGGAGTTGATGGCTGTTGTCCCGTAATAATCTCAAATGGGCTCTTGTTGGATGCAGAGCTCCGCTGCAAGTTATAGGAGAATTGGGCTATGTCCAACACTTCACCCAATCTAATTGGTTGGCACTTACATAGTGCCGAAGATATCGCTCCAAGAGCGAGTTAATTCTTTCTGTTTGGCCATTCGTTTGGGGGTGGAGGCTTGTGGAGAAGTATAATTTAGATCCCAACAACTTGAACAACTCGGTCCAGAATCATCCCAAGAACCGAGAATCTCGATCACTAATGATGTTGTGTGGGACTCCCCAAAACTTCACCACATTCTTCATCATCAACTTAGCCGCCTCCTCCGCTGAGCAATGTAGGGGTGCAGCAATGAATGTTTCATACTTCAAAAACCGATCAACTACCACGAGTATCGATCCAAGTCCCCCTACTGCGGGCAAGCTTGATATGAAGTCCAGGGAAATGCTCTCCCATGGCCTTTGTGGTACGGGCAACGGCTCCAAAAGTCCCATTGGCTTTTGCTGCTCTACCTTGTCTTGTTGACAAGTAAGGCATGTTCTAACATATTCCTCCACATTTGTCCCCATTTTCGGCCAGTAGAAGGCCCTCGCCATGAGAGCCATTGTTCGGTGGATACCCGGATGTTCAACCCAAAGGGAATCGTGACACTCTTTCAGGAGTTCACGCCTTAAGTTATCTGCTCGCAGAACATAAACTCTATTCTCCTTGGTATAGATGAGTCCCTCCTGGACCCAAAATCGTCATGCCTTGCCCTCTTTGATGAGTTGCATCAGAGTTACTGCCTGAGGATCTCGGTGCAGTCCATCCCTGATCCTGGAAAGGAAGTTGGAGCGTAATTGACTTGCTTGGCCTCCGCCCTCCAACTGTATAGCATTCACTAGCTCCACTTTTTGACTCAATGCATCGGCCACGACATTGTCTGTCCATAGCACAAATGGTGCTCCCAGAAGGCAGTGTCGCCACACTTGTAGACAGTGGACCACCGCTGTCATCTCCTTCTCATGCACAGGATATCGCCGCTCAATCTCATTGAGCTTGCGACTCCCGTAGGCCACCGGATGATCCTCCTGCATAAGAACTCCTCTAATAGCAAAATCAGAAGCATCTGTATGGACTTCAAAAGACTTTCCATAGTTCGGTAATCTGAGTACAGGTTCCTCCAACACCGCAGTCTTCGGGTCTTGAAATGTCACCTCACATTTGTCCGACCATCTCCAGGACTGCTCCTTCTTTAACAACTACATCAACGGAGCTGCGTGATTCGAATACCCCGCTATCAAGCGCCAATAGTAGTTGACGAACCCAAGGAAGGATCTCAACTCTGACACCTTCTTTGGTGTTCGCCAGTCCGCCACAACTTGCACCTTAGACTGGTCCATTCGGATGGAACCATTGCCGATTCGATGCCCCAAGAATAAAATCTCCGTTTGGGGGAAATAGCACTTTTCCCTCTTCAAAAAAGAACAAGGTGTTCTCCCTGAGAACTTTGAAAATTATTCGGAGGTGTCTAACATGCTCCTCAAGTGTTTGGCTATAGACGATGATATCGTCTAAGTAGACGACCACAAACTTGTCCAGATACTCCTTGAACAGTTGGTTCATTAGAGTGTAGAATATGGTCGGAGCATTGGTTAAGCCGAAAGGCATCACCAAAAACTTGAATGCTCCATACCTGGTCACACAGGTAGTCTTTGCCTCATCACCTTCTGCAATGCGCACCTGCCAATACCTCGATCGAAGGTCGAGTTTGGAGAAGTACTTTGCCTTGCCCAATTGATCGAACAAGTCCACGATGAGCGGAATTGGGTACTTGTTCTTCACTGTCATCTTGTTAAGGGCTCGATAATCGATGCATAATCGGAGACTCCCATCTTGTTTCTTCTGAAAGAGGATTGGAGCTCCGAAAGGTGCTTTGGAACTACAGATGAGACCACCGCTTAGCAGTTCATCTAACTGCTTCCTCAATTTCGTCAACTCTAGAGGGGCCATACGGTATGGTGGTCTCGCTGGAGGGCTAATTCCTGGCTCCAGCTCAATCCGATGATCCACGCCTCTGCGTGGTGGTAGAGTTCTCGGCAACTCTGTTGGCATCACAACCGAGAACTCCTTCAGGATATTCGCCATAACAGCAGGTTCCTGAATGGCTTCCCCATCAGGTGTCTCTATCTTCATAGCCATTAAAAAGGTTGATTCACCTTTTCGTACCCCTTTCTTCAATTGTAAAGCCGATATTTGTTGTAGGTCCTTGGTTCCTCTCCGAGAAACTGGAACCATGCAAGGATCGTCACCTCCCATTAGACACAAGAAGTTCAGGAATGGTACTGGCACCAACTTTGCTGCGTGCATAAACTCCATTCCGAGAATCACTTGGAAGTCGTCTAGTGGCACTGCCATCAAGTTTGTGCTCCCGCTCCATGTCCCGATCTTGATGGGGATCCCTTTTGCTTGTCCGGAGATCCGCTTGGCCTCCGAATTCACCGCCTTCATACGACTTGGGCTCTTCTCCAAGAGTAATCCCAGTGGCTTAGCATCGCGATCGGCAATAAAATTGTGAGTCGTGCCCGTGTCCACCATTACATGGGTTGTTCGGCCATTAAGCTTGATGTCCATATACATCAACTCGTTGTTTCCTGCTTTTAGTGGCTTTGCCTTTGTGTTCTTCCCCACTTGACCCCGCAACACATTCAACAAACGCATTGCTCTCATCCTGGGTCCTTGCGACGTCTCACTGTCGCTACTAGAGTCAGAACTGCTCGAACTAAGGGCGATAGCTTTGCCCTTGTCTGACTTACGGGGTAGAACCGATGCTGTTAAAGCATTGAGTGCCTATTTTTGTGGGCACTCTCTCACTTTATGTGGTCCTCCACACAAGAAGTATCCACTAGACTTTGAGACTCTACCTCTTGAGCCCGGTCCCCTGTGAAAATTCTTCTTCTTCTGCTCGCCCCTAGACTCCTTCGCTCGAGAGTATTTAGATGGGCAATTTTCTGAAGAGTGTTTCTTCTTTCTCGAATCCTCCGAAGAAATAAAGTCAGTCAGCCTTTCCGTGGTTGCAATTACCCCGACTACGTCGGTGACATTCCTCTGATGTAGTTCTTGTTGTGCCCATGGCTTCAAGCCATCGAGGAAGCTGAATAGCTTATCTTTCTCAGACATGTCCCGAATATCTAGCATCAATGCTGAAAATTGTTTCACACAGTCTCGGATTATTGTACTCTGGCGGAGTTGTCTCAGTTTCCTTCTTGCGACAAACTCTGTGTTCTCGGGCAAGAACTGAGTTCTCAACTCTCGCTTCAAGTCTCCCATGTATCCACTCGACATCGGCCTTGTTGGATCTTTTCCCAACGGGTTCGCCACCAAAGTTTTTCATCCCCACTCAGATACATTGTTGCTATAGCAACTTTGGTTTCTTCAGAATCGAGCCTTGTAGCACGAAAATATTGTTCCATGTCGAATAAAAAATTTTCAAGCTCTTTGGCATCCCTAGCACCTCTGTAGCACTGCGGCTCCAGTGCTCTGAAGTGTTGTGGTGGCGCAACGCGGGTGTTGTTCCCTCTCGCATCAAGAGTCCTTGTTAACACCATCACCTTCGCCGTGAGTTCCGTCATAACTTCATGCAGATGTCGTACAGAATCTTTGGTGTCCTCTGTCAGTTGATCAATCAGGGATTCAACATTCTCGATCCGAGTTTTAGCTTCTCCTTGTGAGCTCTCTACCCCAAGTAGTCTTCCTTGGCCTTGGTAGAGTTCCTCCACGCTCGCTTCAAGAACATCGAGGCGGGTTTCCACGATTGTAAGTCTCTCTCTGTGGCCCTTTTTCCCAGTTGCAACTCCGGATGGCGCTTCCTCCCCTCGTGGAGAATACCCAACTTCACGCTCGTCTTGTTCACTGTCGCGCTCCTCATAAGTGGCTCCAGCAGTTTGCCACTTGTAGCCCACCTGCGACTACTTGGAGCAAGGGTCCCGCTTGCCCCATCTTGCTCGATTCACCACAATGTCTCACCATGGCAAAATTGTGAATCCTCTTCGCTATTCGCTTGAATTGCTTGCCTGCTCTGATACCACGCTGTCACGGGCTTAGCTGAATTTACCTAAGCCGTGCGGCACCCTTGCGGCCCTCCCAAAGACTTAGCTAAAATTGCCTAAGTCATGAAGCAACCTTGCACACTGTTTTGGACTTAGCTGGGATTGCCTAAGTCATGAAATGCCCAAAGCGTTATCTGTCCGCACAGGGTCAACCCTCTTACAACCTCTCAAGGTCCCATAGGACCTGCAAAGAAGAAGTTGATTAGCTTGGAAGCGAGCAACGGACACGTCCCGGCGTCTCACAAAGAGGAAAGCTATACAAGCAATTTGTGGAACACCTTGAGTGCAGGTGAGAAAAGAGAGAGAGAGAGCGAAATAGGACTTTGGATGATTGTAGGAACGGTCGCAAGTCCACAAACGACGATTCCCAAGGTATCGGACGCAAGACAACTTCAATTGCTGATGAACGCCTACACCCGACATATTCTTGGAGCCCCATCCAGCCCGGTGCCACCCGGGGGGTTCCAAGGTGTTGAAATGGCTGACATTTCGTATCGCTCAGAAAGGTTACTGTGGCACACGAAAAAGACCCAAAAATAGGGCTGTTTTGGGCTGTTTTGGCTCTGTGCAGCGAACAACCGTTCTGCAGCCTTCTACACTACTTTCGCTCACATTTCTTAGGTAAAAATGCATAAACTCAAGGCAGAACAAGCTGCCAAATATATGTACAAACAAGAAAAAGCAACGAACGGTTCACGGGATGAAGATGTTGCGGTTGAGCGACGTCCGTTCGTGACAAGAGAGGGAAGGATCGGAGTATGAGATCTTATGTTGCAAATAGTGCACTGCAGGTCTGATGAGGAGGAGAGCATTGATCTAATCAAGAAGGTGGCGGAAAAATCATTGAAGAGGAGGCGAGCATTGATATAATCAAGAAGGTGGTAGATCATCATTGAAGAGGAATGCTGCACCACTGTAGGAAAGAGAGAAGGGGAATGCTGCTTCAAAAGGTTATCACCCACTAGCTTTGCTTGCCTCAAGAAGGTGGCAATGACGAGCTACTTCTCTTCTATTCTTCACATGCACTTACATCCAAGTGATTATTGTTCATGTATGTTGACAAGGAGTTAAAGGAGCTTGACGAGGTGTCGACAAAAGAGAAGTCAAGTTGTAGCCCTGCCCGTATGTGGCGATGAGATTGGAGGTTTTGGTGACTAGTTGGGTGAAGGATGGGACCAAACTTTGATAGCTAATACTTGTCCAGCGATTGGAATCAACAGCTAATTGGAACTAGCCCGCATTGGCTTGCATCAGTAGTGCCTCATCAATGAATGGCTCGTTTGGACGGGTGCAAGTATATAGCTGTTGAGCTGAAAGTTGTAGCTGCTATTCTTGCAAGGAAGATAATAGGTATGGTTGAGTGAACAAGTGATATGGCATTAATGTTGATTGTAGCTTGAATAATTGCAAGTGGCCGAGACACGTCTTCTTGACCGCATAAACCTAGCCATCGGGCAGGGTGAGGAGGTCATCGGCTAGTGCAGAGATGACACATCGGATGACCTCTCTGTCAGTAGTGGCAATGGTGATGGAGGCAGCCTCCAAGTCGTTCTTGGAGAGGTGAAGGTTACAGTCATGAAGGTCAGAGATGCCATTAGATTAGAAGCCATGCACGGTGGCAGTTGGGTAAGATGGGGACAGGGTTTTGGGGGAGCAACACCGTTGCTCGTTAGAGCTGGTGCGATAATGGTGGATCTGCAGAAGGAATTTATCGAAGAAAGGCCGTATGTTGTGCTACTGCAGAAGGAACTAGCAGTGGTGCGATAGTGGTGGTGCACCTAATGTTGGAGGGCGAAGATGTCGAGGAGGGTGACAAGGGCTAGGATGGCACTGGAGCCACCTATAACAGCACAAAGATCATCGAGCTACGTGAGTTCTACCGCCTAAGTTGAGGATTTAATATCTCTTAAATGAAAGTGGCTCTGATACCATGATTGAGTGAAATGTGAGTCAAAAGGATTTATGAACACAATGTTGCCTATTTATACAAGTGAGAAGAGAGAATTTTCCTCAATAGAGCAGCGAGATTTCCTCGTGCAGTTTGAGAAATCTTAGCTGCTATCAGAGGAAGGAGAGAAGAGAAGAGATACGTTGCACTATGGGGGTGAACCAAAGGAAGAGAGGAGGCTATAGCTATGACTATAGGGGAGAAGGGAAGGAAGGGAGGAGTAGGGAAGAAAGAAAAAAGAAAGAAAAAGGGGAAGAGAAGAGAGAAAGCAGAGGAAGAAAGAAAGTGGAGGTCGTAGTTGTGGTTGTGGGGGAGAAGGGAATGAAGGGAGAAAAAGGTGAGGAAGAAAGGAGAAGAAGAAAAGAGAGAAAGAGAAGGGAGAAAGGGGACGAGGAGAAGAGAAGAGAAGGGGGTTTTGGCTATGGAGGAGAAGAGAAGAAAGGCGAGGAAAGAAAAGAGGAAAGAGAAGGGAGGAAGATGAAGAGATGAGAAAGAAGAAGAGGAGAGAAAAGAAGAGGATAATAGCGAATAAAGAAGGAAAAAGGGAAAGAAAAGAGGAAGAAAGAGAAGGGAGGAAGAAAAGGATGAAAAAAAAGAGGAGAGAAAAGGAGCAAATATAGGAAAGAGAGAGATCTCATGGAAGGAAGAAAGGAAGAAAAGAAAAGAAAGCAAGAAACAAAGAAAAAAGAAAAAGAAAAGAGAAAAAATAAAAGAGACTTAAGAGGAGGTCTAATGTGATTAAACAATAGACCTTAAGTCATTCCCTTAGTCTTTTCATGGAGGCTAAGAAACCCTAGTCCTAAGGAAGAAGAAGATTTACTAACCCCTAGCACACTTGATCATTAATAAATATAATCTTTCTTTGGTATCTTTATTTTTAAGTTTAATCAGGAAATTATAAGTTTAGTTCACTATTAAATAGTAGTCATATACATTATCATATGCATAATATATTTTAAAAAATATATTTCAAATTATTTTATCATCATAAGCTCACTAGGAGCTAAATGTGATTATATATATATATATTGTAAGCATAAAAATATATGAATTATAATAAATATTTTGTACACATGAATGTATGTTCATGTATGTTATGGAAATGAATGTGTTCTAGACTTGTGATATAGGACTACACGAATATGTTATAATGTGCAATGTATGTATATGCTCTGATGTGTGGTGTGGAAGTGTACGTATATATTATGATATATCATGTGAGTATACAGGTGTATGTTATGACATGCAGTGTGAGAGTGCACGTTTATGTTATGCATGAGGTGTGGGAGTGCACATATATGT
The DNA here is from genome assembly GCA_029747655.1 of Ensete ventricosum. NCBI lineage: Eukaryota > Viridiplantae > Streptophyta > Magnoliopsida > Zingiberales > Musaceae > Ensete > Ensete ventricosum. The sequence goes on along the minus strand of JAQQAF010000001.1, from coordinate 22,818,122 downwards.
TATGATATGTGGTGTGAGAGTGCACTTATATGTTATGATATACGATGTGGGATTGCACGTATATGCTATAATATATGATAATAAGTGTATGTATATATTACAATGTGTGACATTGGAGTGCACATATATATTATGATATGAGATATAAAATTTCATAAATTTGTTACATTTTCTACATATGCATATCAGAATTTTTAATTATTTTGATGTAAGATTTTATATCCTTATGATGCATATACTTTGTTGTAGGGTTGTGTTTGTTAAAGAAGCCATAAGATGTGATGACCATTAAATGTCTTATGCACTTGCTTTTGAAATGTTTTATATATGACATGAGGTATGCTTATCTGAATATTAGCACCTCACCCAAGTGATTGGTAGGAAAGTAAACATGTGCAAACCCATGCCAATGTAGATATGGACGATGATTTGTGGGCATTTCGTGTATCAAACTTTTTGATATGTTATGTGAACTTGTTATGTTTGGGATTTTCATTTTGTTTAGATGTTATAATTTTATATAAGTGTCAAAATCATTATTTATAGGGAAAACCTTGTCATCTTGTTTAGTACATTATTAAATTTTAATTTTAAGATTGTATATCTTCCACTGCATTCATATCGATAGCAGTAATGAAAGAACAAAATATATAACATATTATCTTAGTTATGTAGGGTATGGATGCATAAGGTCGATATCAGTGATCCAACCTATTCTCATGAAGGTCAGCTCCCAATTGAAAGGGGCCTTAGAAGGTTGCTGACGAGGTCTATTCAAGAACTTTATTGTTTGTAAACTCTCAAGGGGTTAGACATCTCGAGGACTTGGAACATGTAGCATGTGAGGAAGTACTATCCTTAAGAGCATATTAGTCTTCAATGTAATTATACTTCAATATATACATTCAAGAGAAATGAAAAAAATTTTATTCGTCCAAAGAAAAACTATACATTATGTTTGGTTGGGCCCACACATAAAAAAGAGCCCTTCAATTAAAAAAAAAAAGAAGAAAAGCTAATCTAGATAGACTCAATCGAGACATCTAGTCGATCTTGACCTCCTACACTTCATCATCCTCCTCTAGTGAGGGAGGAGGCAAGTTCATAGGCAAGGGATGGATCAAGGGAACCTTATAGATCGTCACATGCCTAGCCCCTCAACCTTCAGTTCCGCATTAGCTGGAGAAGCTAGGGCTTCTGTAGCCTCGGCGATAGTGATACTGATCATTGGGTTAGCCTCAACTTGATCAGTGGTAGCCCCTTCGGCAACTATCTCTCTAGTAGCAATGACTTCCTCGAGATTAGGGGTGACATCTTCTTAGCCAGTTGCCCCTGCACCATCTATAAGCTCCCGTTTGGCCTCATCGATTGGACTTGACCTCTCCTTCCTCTATAGGTGGAGTAGACTCCTTCTAATCGTCAATTCCATCAGCCCCCATGAAGATGATTTTCTTGTTAGTCGATCACTTACTATTGATGCACTCGAAGAGCTTTAGGTTAGGGTGGTCATAATGCAATCAGGATATCACAAACTAATACCTGAAGTGCTAAGCATTAAAGTAGAGTCGAGTGAGACCCTTGTCAAACCCTTTGGATGCCTTGTATTTAGCCACCCCTCGACCTTGTACTCTAGTTTCTTAGATTCCTCTATTTGATGTTGCTCGGTTAGCCACTTCACGACCAATTGTAGACCAATGTTGTCCACTTGTAGAGTCACTGCATCTGCATCCAACTTGATGAGATCTTTGTTTAGTCTGACACTATTAGTCTTTGCCTCCTTTACAGACTGCAAGGTGGCATCTAGCCAATTCCATAGGTTTGCCAATTGATAGCATTCTATCACCAACAGACTCAAAGATGGTTGTAGCTAAAGAGTCCCTCTCCATGGCCCTTACCACAAAGTCATCTCTTTCCTTCAACATGTGGGCCAGGGTAGCCAAAGAGTCCATGACCCAATCCACTAAGGCGGTCCCTAGGTGGTGATGCTACATAGAAACAAAAACATTTAGCCACCCAAGCAAGAATCAGTGGACGGATTATTTGAGGGGATTAAGCTTACCTAGATGAAGGCCTTGTGTCCAATGGTGACAAGGTCATTTATGGGCCTCAAATATGCCCATTGGTCAAACTGGGAGGAGCACCTCACATTTATATAATGTGGCCTCCCAAGGGATTTTCTAGGTCTGACCAACATCCATGGAGGATAGGTTGACAATAAGGAATCTCTCCCCCCTTTCAGGCTAGGTAGCCATATCTTCACACTGGAAGTTAACCCAATCAACGGGACAAAGATTGAATGCATTGATCAAGCCGACACCTCCTGAGCACGGGGATGCGGTAGAGGTTGATTAGTCACTGAATGTTGCAACATGTAATTATGTCCTTCATGACTCCCATTGTCAAAGGAACTTGTAGTGGCTTGGGAGGACATGGGGACCTCCAAACCCCTTTGACGTCGACTTGGCGATGGAGGTGGGGTTGGCAACTGCTAGTTATAGGTGCACTGCAAGCCAATCACGTGAGTGATGGCATGTGTGACACACTACATGATCTTTTTGCTTATGATTAATATTGGCATATTCTCATATTATATTATCTGTTACATATATATATTGTGATGTCCTTAGTTCTGTGCAATGAGAATTGGATCGTGATGAGATCATGATAATGAGATCGATTCACCTTTAAACACATATCATAGATAATCCCGGTCATAGGTTACTCGAGAGGGACATTGAGATAACTGGACAAACCAGTGTACTATATACTCATCCATATGATAGAGGCAGCCGGTCTCATAGCCACTTGTGTGGAGACACTAAGGATATAATACATATGCTAATTGGAGAATGAGTTTACTGATTGATCCGCTTATGGAATGCTATATGGTTAAAGATACCTAATGTCAAACAGTGATTCCATAGTCCAAGTTGTGTATCTGGTCCTTTGACTTGAGACACCAAGGATGTCTTATATGAGTACTCATTTCTTTGACGTCAGACTTACAGGTTTGGAAAGCTCCAGATCTGGTACAATTGATTATCGAGATTGATAGCCAACCTTACTAAGGTAATTATGTGTCAATAGAGGATCATCCACTCTCGATATTATTAGAGGAATATTTCATATGTGCTTGCTCAGATAAATCCCTAGCCAAGGTTATTCGGATTGAGAGAGTAAGAGTTCTCCAGTAGAATTCGATTAGAGCAAGACAAACTGATTTCGTATGTGACCTGACAGTATCATGTCCAATAAATGGTCTTTAGGATATTAGTTGGATGAGGGATTATAGATACACGGTAACTGTGGATAGACAGGTTAGATGGATTTGATCCCCCCTGTACCGTCTGGGGACTATGGCGTAGTGAACTAGTACGTCTATAATTGATAATTCAAGTGAATTATTATGGGGATAATAATTCACTGTATTAGAAGGAGTCTTGATGGGAGCGACTCAAGGCCAGCTTGGTATCGGACCTAGAGGGTCACACACATATGGTGGATGTTTCAGTGAATAGAGGATTGGATGGAGATCCAATTAGCTCCTATTCTCATTAGATGAGACCCTATGCTGATGGGCTCCTTGTATAAGGCCCAATTAGAGGCCTAAGGAGATTATTTGATAGAGATCCAATAATGCAAGGTTAGAATGTTATTGGATGAAGATCCAATACCCACTAAGATAGGAGCCCTAGGGTTTTTGGTGGCTCTCTATAAATAGGAGGGGAGACTCATGGTTGATGAGCTACAGCTCTAGCCTCCTTATCCTATTCTCCTCCCCCCTTCCACGTAAGAGTTGCAAGTTCAGATTGGAGGAGTTTCACTGCAGAGATCCATCATGTGGATACCGCTAGAGTGGAGGATGCTTGACCTGCTTCATCCTCTCCATTTGGATCTGGAATAGAGGGGTATACAATCTCCCTAGGTAAAATCAATCTTTCATGTATCGTGGTTTCTCAGTTTTTGTGTTTTTCTCACGACCCTAATCTTTTGCACGATGATTTGATCTGCGTGGAAAATTAATTTTTGTTTTGATTTCCGCTGCACATGTGATGCACCTGCTGATGTTTCCTAACAATGGTATCAGAGCCAGGTTTTTATGCAAAAGATTGGGGTTAAACTATGTGTGATGAGATTAAATCGCGTAGAATCGTTCTACGCATTCTTGCTGCATTTTCGCAGCCAAAGTAGCAAGGAAAGGAGGCAGCTGGCCATGGCCAGGCCCTCTGCAAGGGCGGCCGAGCATGGCCACACCCCTTGCAGGGGTGGTCGGCCATTGCTAGCCCCTATACAGGGGCGACCGGCTGTAACTAAGGTTGCGGGGGCAGCCGCTAGTAAAAAGCGGTTGTGCCGCCCGCGGCCAGGCCGAAAGGGGCGACTGGCAGCGGCCAGTTCGCAAGGGGCTGGCACTAGTAACGGTGGTGGCGTCGACCGTAAGGGTGGCCGCCCCTTGGCAGGGCGGCTACCGGCCGTAAGTGGCCGCCGCCGCCAGCGTAGGGGCGACGGTGGCGGTGTAGTGAAGGCAAAGAGGCCTAGGGCAACTTTTGTAAAAAGATGATTATGCCCCTCCAAATTTGAGAAATTCAAATTCTGTACCACTTTACATAATTCCCAAAATACCCTCAATAATTCTGAAAATTCTAAGGAATGTCCTCCTTTTCAAAATTCTAAAAATACCTTCAATAATTCTAAAAATTTTGAGGAATGTCCTTTGATTCATAAATATAAAAATACCCTTGATAATTCTGAAAATTCTAAGCATGTCCTGATTTTTAGAAAAATAATTAATTAAATAGTTTAATTAATTATTATATATCTCTAGTAATCCTACATATGATGTAATGTACGTGTGATGTATGATGTGGATGGATAATCATGAGCCGTGTTATGATGTGTATAATTATGATTATTATTATTATTGGGGCCTGCAAGCCTCCGTTTTTCTCGTTTGTTGTTGGGCCTACGTGCTTGTGATTATTTATAATTATATGGAGACGCACGACGGGAGCATGGAGGTGACAACGGGACCCACGATATCGTGGTGGGAGATTACGACGTATGGTGATGCGACAATTCGACGAAACTGATGATGATGAGATCAACAACCACAGGGCATGGAGATGTGCCGATGCACATATAGATCCTATTATGAGTGATTAGGCCCATTAGCTCAGGTTTAATCATATTAGGTGACGGCTCATGATCATCCGGTGTGGCTTGCATATGTGATGTGTTAAACACCTACTAGATATATGTATATATATTTGCATGCAATGTAGATATAAATTAAATATGTATATGTGTGATATGACATATTAGGAGATCGATACGAAACAAAACCCCTCCTAGGATAATATTAAGTCGATAAGTGTAAGGCAATAAGATTGACTCATGTGGCCTTCCATCATTATAGGAAGAAATTGAATCACGACATATGTTGAGTTGGTCGAGACCCTCGAGGCTCACCTATCTACATGGTCGAGATTTTGCCTACAACATAGAGATGTCACCGGTGACCTGAGGACATGGTATGCTTGGTCGAGTCTCTCGAGGGCATACCATCGAATCAGACTCATCTTATAACGATGGTGATAACTTAATTAAACATTATGGTTGGTCGAGTCCCTAGATACCATGATGATTTGGAGGCCGAACATGATGGGAATTATAAGGAGTTGTGATTGACAAGAGTTATCTACCTTTCGGGCTTAGTGTAATTGGTCGAGTCCCTCGAGATTGCACTAAGATGTCGATTGGATCCCGATCCCCCTAGGAGTCTGTCGGAGACTTTCGTCTCACGTGTCGAGGGTGTCGTGTGATTCGCTAGAAAAATAGTGGGAGTATATTAAGATAGAAGTCTATATCTTAATTAGCATTGTCTACAAAATCTGTATATTATTTAATTTATGATATATCTTGTTTGTCGCTTTTAAACCCTCTACATGGTATACTTGATGTCAATCGTCTCATTGCTCCAAAGGCTCCGTAATTTGATAATTGTTCTCATGGAGGAGAAAATCATATATGTCCTAAACATAATTGTACCCACGCCGGAAGTAGGAGCAAGCGAGGATGAGATCACTCGCTATGTGAAATATATAGATAATTCCATGTTGGCAAAATATTACATGTTGGCCTCCATGACTCCTGAGTTATAGAGGTAACATGAGAATACGGATACAGATTCTATCATTCTTCATCTCTGCTAGTTGTTTGAGAAATAGGGAAGAACTCAAAGATATGAAATATCTAAGAGACTCTTTCAAGCCAGGATGACAGAAGGGACATCGATTGAGAACCATGTCTTAAAGATGATAGAGTGGATCGAGAAATTCATAGGTCTAGGAATAGTCCTAGAGGATGACCTATGCATTGATCTTATACTTCAGTCCCTACCAGATACTTTTTCTCACTTTATCATGAATTTTAACATGAGCAAGTTTGAGGTGACTCTCCCTGAGCTCCTCAATATGTTGAGGGAAGCTGAGAGTGCCAACAAGACCCTTAAGAAGGGCAAGGGCAAAGAAAGACCGGATAAGACAAAGGTTGTCAAGAAAGACCCGATAAAGGACAAAGAATAATGCTTTCACGACGGCCAAGACAGGCATTGGAAGAGGAACTGTAAGAACTACCTTATAGAGAAGGCTAAATAGATGCTTGGAGAAGCTTCAGATATATTCATGATTAGTCTTCACTTGTTAGATTTTCATGATAACACATGGGTATTGGATACCGAGAGTGCTTATTATATCTGTAATTCACTGCAGGTCTGGCAAGACCTAAGAGATTAGCCAAAGGCGAGATGGACCTTAAGATTGGCAATAGAGCAAGAGTTGTTGTAATTGTTGTTAGGGAGGTCATCCTACATCTGCTTAGTGGAGCTATTATTGCATTAGATGCATGTTATTTTGTCCCTTCGATTATCAAAAATATTATTTCCATCTCTAGTTTGATAATTAGTGGATATAAATTAGTTTTTGAGAATAATAGTTGTTCAATAATTATGGATGATGAGATCATCACTAGAAAGAATCTTATAAATGGCTTATATGTGTTAGACACTTCTCCACACATCATGAATATAAATATGTCTAAGAGAAAAAGAGATGAGGTGAATAATGCATACCTATGGCATTGTAGGCTGTCATATACATAAGCGAAGGATTTAAAAGTTACTGAAAGATGGATACTTAGATCAATTTGACTATGAGTCATATGCAACTTGCGAACCTTACCTTCGTGGGATGATGACTAACTCTCCTTTTAGTGGAACTGGAGAGAGAGCTACCGAGTTATTGGAACTCATACATAGTGATGTATGTGATCCAATGTCGGCTCAGGCTATAAGTGGTTACTCATACTTCATTACATTCACTGATGATTTCTTTAGGTATGGACACGTGCACTTGATGAAGTATAAAGTAGAAGCCTTTGAGAAATTCAAACAATATAAGAATGAGATGGAGAACCAAATTAGAAAGAGTATTAAGACTCTTTGATCAGATCGAGGAGGAGAGTACTTGAGTACGGAGTTCACATGTTTCCTCAAGGATAATGGGATCAATGGTGTATCAAAAATAAGGAATTACATGCTATTAGACATTGTGTGGTCCATGATGAGTTTTGCTGACCTACCCGTCTCATTCTGGGGGTACGCCCTAGAGACTACAGCTTACCTTTTGAATAGAGTTCCATCAAAGTCGATAGTGTCTACACCATATGAGATATGAAAAGAAAATAATCTTAGTCTTAAGGTAGTTAAGATTTGGGAATCTCCGGCCCATATTAGAAGACATAACCCTGACAAGTTGAAAAAGGACGGAATAGTGCATATTTGTGGGATACCCTAAGGAGACTTTGGGGTATTATTTCTATCATCCCGAGGACCGAAAATATCTTTATTGCCAAGAGAGTATGTTCCTTGAGAATGAACACATTCTTGGTGGAAACAATGGGAGCGAGATAGAATTGAACAACATTGGAGAACCTAGCTCAAGTACCATTCTAGAGCCCGAGTTTGTTCAGGTACCTAACATAGAAATTCCAACTTTGCGTAGGTCTAGTAGAGTATCTAACTCTCATAAAAGATATATGTGACATATCAATGGAGAGGACTCTCAGGATGTTGAGCACCTGTACTATATCTTCAGTGTCTCCACACAAGTGGCTATGAGACTAGCCACCTCCATCATATGGATGGATATATAGTACATCGGTCTGTCCGGTTATCTCGATGTCCCTCTCGAGTAACCTACGACCGGGATTATTTAGGATCTGTGTCTAAAGATGAATTGATCTCATTATCGTGATCTCATCATAATCCAATTCTCGTTGCACAGAACCAAGGACATCACAATATATATGCTACATATAATATAATGTGAGAATATGCCAATATTAATCATAAGCAAAAAGATTACGCAGTGTGTCAGACGTGCCATCACTCGTGTGATTGGCTTGTAGGGCACCTGTAACTAGCAATCTCCCACGTGACCTAAAGTCAATCACCTATGTGTCTGATCCCTATTAGACCCCTGTGACGCTCAAATATAATCTGAGCCAGCGGCTTCGTTAGTGGATCTGCAATGTTATCTTCGGATGGAACTCTTTCTATTGCTATATCTTTACAGTTTATAATCGCTCTAATCATATGGAACATCTTCAGAATAATTCTGATGAGACCTAGGTTCCCTTGCTAGATTTATAACCCTGTTGTTGTCATAATATATGAGAGTCAGCTCTATGCTGTGTGGTATGACTCCTAAATCCTTGATGAATTTCTTCATCCACACCCCTTTCTTTGCTGCATCTGTTGCAGCAATGTATTCCACCTCTATGGTCGAGGCAGTAGTAATATCTTGCTTGAAACTCTTCTAGCTTACTGCTCCTCCATTCAAGATGAGAACATTCCCTGAATTTAACTTACTATCATCAATGTCGGACTGAAAACTCGAGTCAGTGTAGCCCTCAACCTGGAGGCTACCTCATCCATATATAAGTACAAGATCCTTAGTCCTGCTCAAGTACTTAAGGATATATTTTACTGCCTTCCAGTGTTCTAAACCTGGATCTGTCTGATACCTGCTCGTGACACTCAGAGCATGTGCTATATCAGGCCTGGTACATAGCATCGCATACATGATAGATCCTATCGTTGAGGCATAAGGTATCTTATCTATGTTTGCCCTTTCTTCAGGAGTCTTTGGGGACATACTCCTAGAAATTGATATTCCATGTCTCATCGGTATGAGACATCTCTTGGAATTTTTCATGCCACACCTTTTGGCAATGAAGTCTATGTACCTAGACTAGGACAAGCCAAACATCCTTTTGGATCTATCTCTATAGATCCAGATCCTCAAAATATAGGATACTTCTCCTATATCTTTCATGGAGAAGTTTCTAGATAGTTAAACCTTTACTGTGGAGAGCATTCCTACATCATTCACAATGATTAAGATGTAATCCACATATAGCATCAAGAAGGTGATAGCGCTTCAACTTATCTTCATGTACACACAAGGCTCATCTTCGTTCTTAAAGAAGTCATAAGATCCGATCACCTCATCAAACCTTGTGTTCCAACTTCGGGAAGCTTGCTTCAATCCATAAATGGATCTAAGCAACCTGCACACTTTATCTGGACTCTCTTTGTATACGAATCCCTCTGGATGCATCATATACGCCTCCTCCTCGAGGTTGTCATTGAGGAATGTCGTTTTGACATTCATCTGTCAAATATCATAGTCATAGTGTGCTGCAATGGCCAAAATAATTCTAGTGGACTTAAGCATGGCTACAGGTGAAAAGGTTTCATCATAGTCAACTCCTTGTCTTTGACAATATCCTTTAGTTACCAGTCTTGCTTTATACGTCTTTACCTTTCCATCCACTCTGATATTCTTCTTGAAGATCCATTTGCAGCCGATGGGTACAATACCCTCAGGTGCATCTACAAGGTTCTAAACCTTATTAGAGTATATAGAATCCATCTCAGAATTCATGGCTTCTTGCCACTTCCCGAAGTCTATACTCATAATAGCCTCCTCGTAGGTTTGAGGATCAACATCCTGAGAGTCATCTCCACTGATATGTCCCACATATCTTTCAGGAGGGTGAGATACTCTACTAGACCTATGTAAATTTGGAATTTGTGTGTTAGGTACCTGAATAGACTCGGGCTCTGGAATGGTGCTTGAGCTAGGTTCTCCAACCTCGCTCAATTCTATCTCACTCCCACTATTTCCACCAAGAATATGTTCCTTCTCAAGGAACACAGTTTTCTTGGCAACAAAGACATTTCGGTCCTTGGGATGATAGAAATAATACCCACAAGTTTCCTTTGGGTATTCCATGAATGTGCACCATTCGGTCCTTGATTCTAACTTATCGGGGTTGTGTCTTCTGACATGGTCAGGACAGCCCCAAATCTTAATAATTTTAAGATCGGGCTTCTTTCCTTTCCATATCTCATATGGTGTAGACACTACCGACTTTGATGAAACTCGTTCAGAAGGTAAGCTGCAGTCTCTATGGCATACCCCAAGAATGAGACGGGTAGGTCAGCGAAACTTATCATGGATCGCACCATGTCTAACAGCATGCGTTTCCTCCTTTCTGATACACCATTGAGTTGAGGTGTATAAGGAAGTGTCCACTAGGATAGAATCTCATTGTCCCTGAGGAAATGGGTGAACTCCGTACGCAAGTACTCTCCTCCTCGATCTGATCGAAGAGTCTTAATACTCTTTCTAATTTGGTTCTCTACCTCATTCTTATATTTCCTGAATTTCTCGAAGGTCTTAGATTTGTACTTCATTAAGTACACGTGTCCATACCTGGAGAAATCATCAGTGAATGTAATGAAGTATGAGTAACCACCTATAGCTTGAGTTGACATGGGACCACATACATCACTATGTATGAGTTTCAATAACTCAGTGGCTCTCTCTCCAATTCCACTAAAAGGAGAGTTGGTCATCTTCCTACAAAGGCAAGGTTCGCAAGCTGCATATGTCTCATAGTCAAATGGATCTAAATATCCATCTTTCAGTAACTTTTGAATCCTTCCCTCATGTATATGACCTAGCCTACAATACCATAGGTATGCATTATTCACCTTATCTCTTTTCCTCTTAGACATATTAATATTCATGATACGTGGAGAAGTGTCTAACATATATAAGCCATTTATTAGGATCCCTCTAGTGATGATCTTATCATCCATAATTATTGAACAATTATTATTCTAAGAAACTAATTTATATCCACTAATTGTCAAACAAGAGATAGAAATAATGTTTTTGATAATAGAGGGAACAAAATAGCATGCATCTAATGCAATAATAGCTCCACCAGGTAGATATAGAGTGACCTCTCTAACAGCAACTCTTGCTCCATTAACCATCTTGAGGCCCATCTCGCCTCTAGCCAATCTCCTAGGTCTTGCCAGAACCTACAGATAAGATAAACACTCCCGGTATCCAATACTCATGTGTTATTATAAAAATCTGATAAGTGATGATTGATCATGAATATACCTGAAGCTTCTCCAAGCTTCTGTCTCGCCTTCTCTGCAAGGTAGTCCTACAGTTTCTCTTCTAATGTCCGTCTTGGCCATAGTGGAAGCATTATCCTTTATCCTTTGTCGGGTATTTCTAGGTAACCTTTGTCTTACCCAGTCTTTCTTTGCCCTTGCCCTTCTTAATAAGATTTCAATAAGTGATTGATGAATCTATTCTTATGTGTGTCTGACTCTTTTAGACTTTAGTGAAAAGAAATTGATATTTTTGAAAGAAATCATCATAAATTAATAAAATTGATATTTTTGAAAGAAATCATCATAAATATTATAATAAGATATTTTCAAACATGATCTTTCGTTTATCTTTAATCTAATGAAGGTTATTTCTTATGTGTGTCTGACTCTTTTAGACTTTAGTGAAAAGAGTTGTTATGCACTTGTCATGTGTATTTCAAATTATTTTTATAGTTTAGAAGATTCAATAATAATGGTATCATTTTAACTTGTTGAAGGATTCATAGGATAAAACTATTTTTAAGATATTTATCCTTCTTTTGAGTTATTTTTAATTTATGAAATTTATTTCAAGAATACAATGTCATTTAATGTTAAAAATGAAGTTTCATCAAGATCATTGGAATAAAATATTTTCAAACAAAAGCTTTAATTTATTTTAATTCCAATGATTTTTAGACTTAGTGTAATGAGTTACCATACTCATTTCATTCTCATTAAATATATATTTAATTTTTAAAAAATACTAAAAAAATAAAGCATGATCTGTCTATCTATTTTTTATTATTTTATGCTCAAATTCTAATATTCAACCAGTCAATCATATTTCAATTTAATTCTTCAACACTAACATTAATATAACATCATCAATGTCATTACAATATAAAATTTTCAAATAAGTAAAACATTTTCAAATGATATTATTATGATTATTGTAACAAGAAATTTTTAAACAAAATCTTTTAGTATATTTCCAATCCAATGATTTTTATTTATTAAATGAGTCTAATATGTTACCAAGAGAATTTTCCTTCTCATTTAAATTTTTTTTAATTTTTCAACCATAAAATAAAGCATGATTACTTATATATAATTTTTTAAGTTTAAATTTAGCATTTGATCATTTCATTCAATTTTATCTCAAGGCAACGTACACTCATTTAACTATTACAAATCAATACAAGCATAATCAATATCTTTTTTTATATTTTTCAACTTAGATAATTTTACAATAAAGTTTTTTTGTTCTAATTTTAGCAGTTCTAGCTATGCAAAAATTCATGCACCATTGAGAGAAATCAAGATTAATTACAACAATTAATCATCCAAGATTTGTTACAAATAGTTTTATTTTCAATAACTTTTCTTATTATTACTTAGGCTAGTGAGCTTAAAAGTGTGTTAGATCTCAAGTTATATGCCTTAAGCATCTACTTTCAAAATATTATTAATTGTTTCTAGCCTTGTTATGGGATAAACCTACAAGAGAAATATTTTTAATTTAGGTCCTTATTTTATATTGGATCCTTTATGCAAAACTTTATCTTTCCTTTCTAATAGTTTTTGGTTGTTTATTGTTCCTTGGGAATTCAAACTAATTGGTGTGGACTATATCTTCTAAATAGACATTTATTGGCTTTATGTCCTAATCTACCACAAAAATTATATTTGATTTTCAGTGGCAAATTTAAGATAGGTCTTTTAACAAAAATGGTTGAATTTTGTTGAGTGTTACCAACAAAGCCTATATCATTTTTTATTTTAATATGACTCTTATTAGCAAGAAGCATATTAAGGGATTTATTCCCTATTTCAATTTTTTCTAAGGTTTACTTTAGCTTTTCTTTTTTAATATTGTCTAGTATTTCACATTCAAAAGAAGGATTATGTGATACTAATGAATCATGCATTTTATCAAGTCTACTAACTAATAAATCATGTTCATTCTTAATAAACTTAAAAGATTTACTAATTTTTTAAATTTATTAAATAATTCATGAAACATATTTAATAACTCGGTAAGGAAAATGCTTCAAGACTCACTTAGTTGTTGATGGCCATAAGCACGAGATTCTCCACTTCTTCTTGATTGTGCTCTTCATCTTTGGAGCATCTCGGCTTCTTGCATTCATGTTCATTAATTTATCTGGTTCATTTGTTATAGGTTCAAAGTCCTAATCACTCGATGAGTCATATGTTTTCTTTAGAAGTATTCTTGGGTTCTCAATATCAAATTATTCTTATTCTTATGAAGGTATTCTTCTTGTTCATTTTTGTAAGATATTTCATTTAATGATTCATTTAGATTAAGTATGCTTTTATGTGTCAATTATAATGTATGTCAAATCTCAAAAGCTGAATCACAAGAAGAAATTCGATCAAATTCATTTTTGTTGAGAGCATAATATAAGGCATTCATAGCCTTTGCATTCAAGAAAATATTTATTTTTTATAATCATTCCAATCATTATTGGATTGGAAGATTTTTTAAATCTATTTTCTACAATGTGTCACAAATCAAAATCCATAGAAATGAGAAAAATACGTATCCTTGGTTTCCAATATGTGTAATTCATCCCATTGAATATGGGAGGACATGAAATAGAATATCCCTCGTTCATGCCAAAAGAAAGCTATTTACTCAAGTGGATATTAATTCAATGAGTAAAACATTGCTCTGATACCAATTGTTATGATCAATTGACACTAAGAAGGGGGGTTGACTTAGTACAAGTGTAAAATCATATTTTTTTTAAAATTTTTTTGTTAAAATAAAACCAGAATCGGAAGAATGGAGCCAAAATTTAAACACATTTGGAAATACCGGGTACGGGCGGTACAACCGCCGATGCCAACGACGCTGTCGCCAAAAGCCATCCTAAAAAAAAGGTATGGGTGGTATAACCGTCGGCTTGGGTGATCCAACCGTCACCTGCTGCCTAGATTCCTGTGCGATGGTGGTACAATCACTACTCACCGGCGATACAACCACTAGGATTTCGAAAAAGTGATTCCCTTCACTTTTCTAATCCTGACTTATACCTCATGTTGACCAATTCCCAGGTCAACCAATCGAGCTCAACCTGAGCTTAATCCATCTCAAATATGAACTTGGTTGCCTAACATTGAGTTGATTTGGATTCCTTTTAAGTCAAACCCAATTAGGACTCAAGTCTAACTATGACTCACTTGATTATAACCATAAGGACCATCAAGCTAAACAATGACCTAACTCCCGCTAATCCGACAGCCTCCAGTATTCTTACAGCGAGTCTTACGATCTTCCTCCGATGATCTCCCGATATGTTCCTAGTGAGTTTCCTGATTCCTTTGGTGAACTCCTAGTGAACCCTCGACGAGCTCCCACTACATCATCTGAACCTTGGCCCGATGCCCAAACTTGATCTTGGCCCATCATATAGTTGTAATTCCTTTTCTCCGTCGTACTTAAACCTTAACGATGCTAACTAAGACTTAATTAATTACAATCAACATGACCAACAAATCCATTTCAAGACCTTCCCAACTCCCAGTAATCTTTTCGGCTTCCCTTGATAATCTTCTGATGAGTCACAGTCTTCTTCCGGTGAACTCTCTTGCGCCATCCTAGCAAACTCCCGATATCCTCGACGAGCTCTCGACACATGCTAGGTGAGTTCCCAACCGCATCGTCCTCACTCTGGCCCAATGCTTAGACTTGACTTTGGTCAAACCTCTTATTATAATTATCTCTCCGTCGTAGTTAATCTTACATCAATCAACTCTAACAACCTCACTAAATCAATAACCCATCAATTGATTTCATCATCAAAATATGAGATTCAATAGTTTAATAATTATGGATGATGAGATCATCAATAGAGAGATCCTAATAAATGACTTATATATGCTAGATACTTCTTCACACATCATGAATATAAATACGTCTAAGAGGAAAAGAGATGAGGTAAACAAATCATACTTATGGTATTGCAGACTATGTCATATACATGAGGGAAGGATTCAAAAGTTGCCGAAAGATGGATACATATATCCATTTGATTATGAGTCATATGCAACTTGTGAACCTTGCCTTCATGAGAAAATGTCCAACTCTCCTTTTAGTTGAACTAGAGAGAGAGGTATTGAGTTTTTGGAACTCGTACAAAGTGATATATATGGTCTCATGTCAACTCGGGTTATAGGTGGTTACTTATACTTCATTATATTCATTGAAGATTTTCCTAGGTATGGACACATGTACTTAATGAAGTACAAGTCTGAGGCCTTTGAGAAGTTCAGGGAATATAAGAATGAGGTAGAGAACTAGATTAGAAAGAGTACTAGGACTCTTCGATCAAATCAATAAGGAGAGTACTTGAGTACGAAGTTCACCCATTTCCTTAAGAACAATGAGATTTTATCACAATGGATACCTCCTTATACACCTCAGTTCAACGGGATATCAGAAAGGAGAAATCACACGCTGTTGGACATAGTGTGATCCATGATAAGTTTCGCTGGGGATATGTCCTAGAGATCGTAACTTACCTTCTGAATAGAGTTCCATCAAAGCTAGTAGTGTCTACATTATATGAGATATAGAAAGGAAAGAAGCCTGACCTTAAGATGGTTAAGATTTGGGGCTATCCTACCCACATTAAAAGACATAGTCCCGACAAGTTGAAATCAAGGACAGAATGGTGCAAGTTCATGGGATACCCTAAGGAAATTTGTAGGTACTATTTCTATCATCTCGAATACCACAAGATCTTTGTTGCCAAGAGGGTTGCATTTTTTGAGAAAGAACATATTCTTGATAGAAACAGATAGAGTTGAGTGAGGTTGGAGAAACTAGCTCAAGCACCATTCCAGAGTCAGAATCTGTTTAGGTACCTAACATACAAGTTCCAACTCTATGCAGGTCTAGTAGAGTATCCCACCCTCCTAAAAGATATGTGAGACATATCAATAGATAGGACTCTCAGGATGTTGATTCTTAGACCTATGAAGATGCTATTATGAGTATAAACTTCAGGAATTGGTAAGAAGTCATGAATTCTGAAATGGATTTCATGTACTCTAACAAGGTTTGGAACCTTGTAGATGTACTTGAGGGTATCATACCTATCGACTGTAAATGGATCTTCAAGAAGAAGATCATAGTAGATGGAAAGGTGAAAATCTATAAGGCAATGTTGGTAGCTCAAAGATATTGTCAAAGGCAAGGAGTTGACTATGATGAAACATTTTCACCTGTAGTCATGCTTAAATCCATTAGAATTTTTTTGGCGATTGCAACACACTATGACTATGACATCTAGCAAAGGATGTGAAAACGATATTTCTCAATGGCAACCTCGAGGATGATGTGTATATGATACAACCAAAGGGATTTATATCCAGAGAGAGTTCAGATAAATTATACAGGTTGCTCAGGTCCATTTATGGATTAAAGCAAGCTTCCCAAAGTTAGAACATAAGATTTGATAAGGCGATCAGATCTTATGACTTCGTTAAGAACAAAGATTAGCCTTGTATGTATAGGAAGGTAAGTAGGAGCGCTATCACCTTATTGGTGCTATATATGGATAACATCTTAATCATTGAGAATGATGTAGGGAATGCTCTCCACAATCAAGACTTGGTCATCCAGAAACTTTTCTATGAAGGACTTAGGGGAAGCGTCCTATATTTTGGGGATCCGGATCTATAGAGATAGATTTAAGAGGATGCTTGGCTTGTCCCAGTCTACGTAAATAAACTCCATTGTCAAAAGGTTTGGCATAGAGAATTCCAAGAGAGGTCTTATATTGATAAGACATAGAATATCACTTTCTAGGAGTATGTCATCAAAGATTCCTAAAGAAATGATAGACATGGATAAGATACCCTAAGCCTCAGCACTAGAGTCTATTATGTATTGCTATATTATGTACCAAGCCTGATATAACGCATGCTCTAAGTGTCACGAGCAGGTATCAGGCATATCCAGGTTTAGAACACTGGAAGATGGTTAAGTGTATCATTAAGTACTTGAGAAAGATTAAGGATCTTTTACTGGTATATAGAGAAGGTAGCCTTCAGGTTAAGGGCTACACAGACTCAAGTTTCTAGTCCTTACTAAGTGTTAATAAAGGATTATTCACTCTCGGTATCGTGAGAGGAATATCTTATGTGTGCTTGCTCAGACAAATCCCTAGCCAGGGACATTCGGATTGAGAGATAAGGAGTTCTCTGGGAGAATCTGATTAGAGCGAGTCTTAGACGAATTTCGTATGTGGCCTGATAGTACCATATCCAATATATAGTCTCTGAGATATTAGTTGGATGAGGGATTATAGATACACGATAACTGTGGATAGACAGGTCTGATGGATTTGATCCCCCCTCCTGTACCGTCTAAGGACTGTGGTGCAGTGGCCTAGTACGTCCATAGTTGATGAGTTGAGTGAATTATTATGGAGATAATAATTCACTATATCATAAGGAGTTCTGATGAGAGCAACTCACGGCCAACTCGGTATCGGGCCTAGAGGGTCACACACATATGGTGGATGCTTCAGTAAATAGAGGATTGGATAGAGATCCAATTAGCCTATATTTTCATTAGATAAGACTCTGCACTAATGGGCTCCTTACATAAGGCCCAATTAGAGACCAAAGGGGATTATTGGATAGAGATCCAATAATGCAAGGTTAATATGTAATTGGATAGAGATCTAATATCCGCTTAAGCAAGACTCCTAGGGTTTTTGGTGGCTCTATATAAATAGGAGGGGAGGCACATAGTTGATAATCTGCAGCTTTGGCCACCCCCTCCTATTCTCCTCCCTCCCTCTCTTAGCGCAAGAGTTACGAGAATCGAGAATACGATTGGAGGAGTATCGCTGTAGCGATCCATCGTATGGATACCACTAGAGGGGAGGGCGCTTGACCTCTTTCATCCTCTCCATCCGAATATGAAAAAAATAGGGATATATGATCTCCCTAGGTAATAAATCTCTCACGTGTCATAATTTTTCCAGTTTTGGCGACTTTCTCGTGACCTAATCTTTTGCATAATGATTTGATCTGTGTGGGAAACAGATATTGTTTTGATCTTTCAGTGTGCATGTGATGTTTCCGCTTGATTTCCCAATACACATCACATGGCCCATAGATAAAATACACATTCAAAAGACGCATGTTCCATAGGCCAATCGTGCATTTCAACAAGACATGACCTATGGGCCAAACACATAATTTTGATGATGCATGACCTATGCGTAAATTGCGCATTTCGATTATATGTAGCCTATGAGCCAAATGTGTATTTTGATCAATGGTATATGATCTACAAGTTGAGCAAGTCTTTCAACAACATTCTTCCTATAAGGCCGAAGTTACATCATGTTCATCATCAAGCATGCTTTTGACTCAATAGATTTATGACCTTAACTCAAAAACAGAGGGGGCTAGTGATCAATCAGCATGAACATCAATGTTAGATGCCACTATATCACCATGAAGGCTTGAGCCCACAAACGGGTGATGGTCGATCTCCGAGCACCACCTGATCTGTTGGATCCAAGTTGGGTATGTTGTCACATGCCCGATCAATTGAAGATTTGAATAGCCCAACCAACACATTCAAGCATTATGGGCATCAAACGTGCCTGGGCACCACTTCACCACTCTAAACGCAAGGAGTTCTCTTTTTTTTTGCTAACTATCCTAGAAATAACCATGAAATAGTCATCTACAAAAGGATCCCCAAGTGCACACTCAAAGAATTAAACTCTTGCTTAGTCCAACTAGTTTGATCATTTCAAACTTAAAGCATTTATTTGAGTGTTGGAGGGGTCATAGTCAGGAATGCCCCTGACTTAGTTTTGTTGGAACTAGATCATGCGAGTAGGAGACCATCTAAAAGGGCCATGGTTGGATGTGAATATCAACTCTAGCTTAGAAAATCAAAATTTGACTCATCAAATACATTATTAAGATCAAACTACTAAGAAAATATACAAAACCAAATAAAGGATTGAAGTTGAAATTATATTAATATTAATGTAAAGAGCACCACCATAAAAAATCCAAACAACATAAGTTTTAATGAATTATCTAATGATTTTTCAAGATGAAGGCGACATAAATTTCTATAGATAATTATTTCAATTAATGAATTTTATTATTAGTAATTAGTTCAAGATATCGTCGTTGGTTAAGTCACACACATGAGATGGATTACTCAATTCGATAATTATTATGTTAGTTGATTTTCATAAATGATGAATGGTTAAAAAATTGACAACAATGATTAGAAGCATCTCATAACTAATTGATTTATTTCAAGATGGATGGCTAGCATGGATAGTATTTTCATAACTTTCCGTGAATGTTGACAACATCACAATCGATTTAATGATTTACATAATATTAAATTTTTAATATTTAATTTAGAGACTGAAGGTAGAAATATTAAAATAATATTTTTTTTGTTTATTAAATATGAGGTTTTAGAGTCAGAATTAAGGGCATTTTGGTAAATGAGAATTAGAATAATTTATGAAACACAGAAATATTGATGTACAAAAATTGAGAATTTAGATAATTTTAATATTTTTAATGAATTATTGAAATTTAATATCATATTTTTTAAGAGATTCATGACCCGAGCCAATTGTGGTAAAGACATCTTCCGTATACAAGCATAGACTAACAAGCACGAGAGAGGAGGCCATGATAGCACACAAAGCTATGTTTCTTCTTCCCACCATGAACGAGGCACGATCAAGAACAGCACAGACAGATGGAACCATGATTGCCACGGCCAACCTTTGGTGTTTATCCTAAAATTAGATGTTATTTAAATTTTTATCAATCAAAGAAGCGCATATGAGGCCAGCAAATCTTCTTCTTATACAACCTTCCCCACTTTGCCAGCCGGGAGAGATATAACAGGAGGCGAGGACTTGGGAACAGTGGAACCACGAGAAGGGAGAGACTGCCAATGGGAGTGGATCCGCGGAAGGACAAGGGACATCGTGGAGGCATGCCTTGCCCAATAGAGGAGAGAGAGAGAGAGAGAGAGAGAGAGAGAGAGAGAGAGAGAGAGAGAGAGGGAGGGAGGGAGAATGAAATCTGTGGACCCAAGAGCTTCTCACTCTTATTGTTCTCAAATTTTTAATTATTATTTGGATAAAAAAATATCTTTTTGATTTCTGTTATTTTTTAATTTCTATTGATTAATAGATATTTGTACAAAAAAAGTTTGCAATTTGCTTTTTAAAAAATATAAAAAAGTCGAAAGAAAATTGTTTCTCAAGTTTGACATTTAAAAATAATAATAATAATAATAATAAACAGCTGTTCTTAATTTTATGTGTCCAAATTTGATTAAAAAACTATTTTTTAGTTTGTTCATATTTAAACTCGGCATCTCTTTAATCAAGCATCACTGGTTTCCATCCAGGCTAATTGCTTTGTCAAAGCTTAGACTAAAACTCGTACATTTCTGTCGTCTTTCCATTTCGATGTTGATGAGAGATGTTGTTATTTGAAACCTATTTGTACTATTAGTAAATTCTAATTTAAAATAACAGTAACGTTTGAAATAAAATAATAAGTTGTTAAATTAGTATTATTACATCTTGATTCATATAATTTTTTCAGCATTTGTCAATTCTAATACAATGTACATTTTTGCTTAAATTATGTTAAACTGTTATCATATATTGTTTGTGACATCTGCTTGCATGCTTTGACCAAAATTTATAATAAATATTTTAAAAGTGTGAAATAAAAATTTACTCAACTTATTTTACCGTTCTATTAAATTAAGAATGATAATTGATACAGAAAACAAGTTAAGTCCATTATAAAATATTAAAAAACTATTCTGTCCATACAATAAGATATTCTGTGTGTTAAGTTTATCATAGAAAATTCATCGCGTTACAATAATTAAGGTTAATTATTAATTACTTAAAATTTTGCTATTCATTTTAAGGATTAACTAGATCGTTAGAGTGATTATGTAAGAATCCCATCCGATATTGATCTTCAACCATGCTCTTGTGAAATTAATCTACTTCTCGGACTACTATGAATGGATTTTTCTTTTCTTTTTTTTATTTTCTTCTGTTTTTTGGGTTATCACGCTGGTGTTTCTTATTATCATTTCATCAGTTTCGAGTTTAGTAAAAGGGGTTTTGGAATTCACTCTCAGGCTTTGATACTAGGTGTTTGCTTTTGTAAAATTTACCTTTTTTTTGGATCATGATTTATTCTTATTTAGTTATAATGGTGACATAGGAATAATGGCACCTCCTTTCCACATGGCCAACACTTAGAGCTATATGGTCGACATATCATCATGTGTCTGCCACCTTAGAGTTATAAGGTCAATATCTTATTATCAATATCTCAACGTCATATGGCTAAACACATCATCGCCATATGCTGGATATGACTTCTCCCTCCAAATATTGCATCGCTAACTCACAATTGTGTTATATTCTTCAAATTCAACATAACACAATTACACTCAATACTAGGAGAGACACATAATTATTCCTAATATTAAATCATAATCTCAAGAATAACGGTCCAATATCTCACTACTATAAAAGATTCCTAAATATATTTTCAAGGGTTTTCTTTTCTAGGCTCAAATGAGTTACGCATTTTATATTTGGCACTTGATCGAAACTCTAAACCCCCTTAGTAACTTACGCATTTTATATCTGCCCACAACAAGTTTATTACACAATCAGGTTTGAACCAAGATTGACTTTGTACCTTCTCCATGTGTCAGCAATCAAATTTAAAAGTTACAAGATTAAGACATAGCAAAAGAAGCAAATCTTAAGTAGCTGCAAACCAAAATCCAAAATGTTTATGGTTACTGTTAAAGCAGAATTTGATTGCTGACACATGGAGAAGGTACAAAGTCAATCTTTGTTGTTCAAACCTGATTGTAACTTTAAATAACCTTAGGTGATTCCATGTCTCTTAAACTTGAAAATTTTAATGGGATAAGTTTTACCAGATGGCTTGAACTGGAATCTTGCCTTATAACCTTAGGCCTAATATTTGTTGTTGGAAAACTACCCTCATTTCATGCTTTGTGATTGTACTAAATCTTCTACAGTTTTTTTTAGGTTCAAAATCCTAGTTGTTTTTCAGATGATCTATATTAGATATATTAAAAATATGAAACTACTAAGAAAATGTAATGTCTTATATTACGAATACCTTAGAGATTCTAAAGGTGCTACTATGCTCACTGATTCTAAACATAGTAACTTTAAAATGATAGATCATTTATCTATCAATAGTAAAATTTCTAAATTTCATAGCATAATTCATGAAATTTTTAGGAGTGATACCAACTTTAGTGAATCATATCAAATTTCATATCTTTTAGATAGACTTCTATTAATAGTAAAATTTATATATTTCATAGCATACATAGTTCATGAAAGTTATAGGAGTGATACCAACTTAAGTGAATCAGATCAAATTTAATATCTTTTAGATAGACTGCCTCTATCTTGGTCTAAATTTACTCAAGAGATTAGGAGAGGTTAAATCACTCAAACTCTTAAGATTTATTATCCAAGTTATTAGAATAGAAAACTAATATAAGCAAAAGAAGGCCCAAGAAAAATCAAATACTAGCTACGGTCAATATGTCTAAAGCCTAAAGTCAATTCTAAAACCCTAGAATTTCAATTTTAACCATAGTTGTAACTTCGACCCTACATGTAAGAACTTTAAGCCCAAGGGTAAGAGGTTTAAACTAAAACTGAAATATTCCAATCAAAATCCTAACCCAAATCTTCATTCCAATCAAATCCAAAACTATAACTATCCTCATAAACCAAAGAGACTAAGAAGTTGGAAAATAATTGGTTTTTGCTATGTTTGTAGTCGGGACAAATTATCTTGCTCCATCCATCCTACTTCTACATAAAGGGAAAAAAAATATATGATTTTCAATAAGAAATGCCCTTTTAAGCCTAAACCTCAAGTTAACATGACCAAGGCTAAAAATATATATTAATATGTTATAAATATAACATATCATAATTCTAAAATGATAGTTAAATTCTAGTATCAATATCCATATTTATATTAGACGAGATTGACTTTTCTCTTATCAGAATCTCAAGTGGAGCAAGTGTGACCATAGAGAATAGGACCTCTGCAAACATGTAAGGAATTCGATGCATCCATCTAAAACCTACATCATAAAAGATACTTGTGCTTCACGATGCAATGTATATACTAAGATACCGGATGGAGCCTGATTGGTGACTCATTATCCAATTAGGCTATGAAACAGTTTTAGAAGTCAATGAAGTTGTAATCTCTATGGGATACATGTTTGTTGGAAAAGTCTTTGCTTATAAAACTTTTCAAAACCAATGTAATTACTCTTTCTATCAATAAATATTCTTCCTTAATTATCTTGGATTTTAAGTATTATGACATTTGGCATGGTAGATTTAGTTATATTAATTTTAGATTGATTCTTAGAATATCTAATTTTACTTAATCTTAAAACTTAATTCTAAGTCTGAATCTAAATGTGAAATTAATGCTCAATCTAGACTACCTAAAATTCTTTAATCCCGTTCAATATAGAAATGTCCAAAAATTGAGATGGTCGTAATGATGTTTATGACTCAAATAGAGGTGAAAATTATTATTTTGTATCCTTTATTAATGGCTTCTCTAAATTCTGCTACACTTACCTATTGAAGAATAAAGATGAGATTATTAATAAATCTAAGGTTTGTAACTAATTTGATTAAAAATTAAAATATTAATATTTGATAGAGGATATGAGTATACTTCAAATGAATTGACTAAATTCTATAGAGATAATTATATACTGCTTCTTACCTCAATCTAATGGTGCAGTTACAAGGAAGAAGAGAATCCTTTTAGATGATTAACATATTGATCCTTAATACTATTTTGAAACTTATGGGAAAGGTATTTTTATCTATCTATTATATAATTAATAAGATTCTTTTAAAAAGATAAAGAGACAACTTGTTATAAACTTTGAAAGGGATACAAAACAATGCTAAGTTACTTTGGAATATGTGAGTGCTTGGCTAACGTAAATATTCCTCAGCCTAAAAGGAAAAGGATATGTCCTAAAACTAGAGATATTATTTGTAGAATATTTACTAGAAAGCAATACATATAGATTCATTATAGTGAAATATGAAAAATTTTAAATCTCAAATGACACCTTTATTGAATCTAGATAAAAAGATCTCAAATGACACTTTCGAAGACATTTTCTATCTAAATTTAGATTATCTACCTATATTCTAAATGAATTTTCTTCTCCTATTTTAACTCCTTTAAAACCTATGATTCATTTTGAGTCCAGAAGAAATAAGAGAGCTAGGATTGAAAAAAGAAAACCTAGGTAATGATTTGTCAACTATATGATTTATGGCACACCTAGTTCATTTCAACAGGTCATGTGCTCTTTGGATATTATTTTTCGGAAGGAGATAGTAAATAGTAAAATAAAATCAATTATTAGTAATCATATTTAGATTCTTATTAGTTTACCTCTGGGTAGCAAATCCTTAGTTGCAAGTGGATTTTAAAAAAGATGATTAGGACTAGTGATACAAGTCAAAAAAAAAAAAAAAAAATACAAGACTAAGCTTGTAGCTCAGGATTTTCAACAAAAGGTTAACATTTATTTATTTTCACATGTATGCCTAATATGAATATCTATCATCGGAGTCCAATATAAACTCTTAATTCATTGAATGGATATGTGAACTATCTTTTTTTTTCATTGATATCTAGAAGAAAAGATTTATATGGATCGGCCTGAAGGCTTTGTCATATCCAGATAAATAGAGAAAGTATACAAGCTAATTCATTCTTTATACAAACTCAAGCAAGCACCTAAGCAATGATATAAAAAAAAATTGATTTTGTGTTTTCATCTTCTGGATTTTAAATCAATGAATATGATAATTGTGTTTATAGTAAGAAGATAAGAATTAAATCCATTCTACATTATCTTTATATTGATGATATCTTAATTCTTATTTGTGATTTAGATCTAATTATTAAGGTTAAATCTTTCTTATCTCATCATTTTAATATGAAACGTCTAAGAGAGGTAGATATTATTATGAAGATTTAGGAGAGGCAGATGTTGACTATTCATCATTGTCTACTCTCTATGATCCGAATACTCATTTAATTAGAAATAGTAATAATACTATAAATTAAGAAATATATTCTTATACCATTGGATCACTTCTTTTGCTAATCAAATAAACCAAACAAACATCTCTTATGATATTTGCATACTTAATAGATATATTACTAACATAGTTTATTTCGCACTTTGTATGTTATCATTCTGTTATAGAAGGTTACAATTATATTAACTGGATTTCTGATTCAATAGACGTCAAATCTATTTTTGTAAATGTTTTTACTCTTAGTGATTGTATTATATCCTAACGATATTCCAAATAAATTATAGTTGGCATGAGCACTTTGGAAGTCGAGCTTATAATAAATACTTGGCACCATTTTATTAAAACTAAATGACTTAAAAATATGATTTTTTTTTTTTCCTCTTTCGATGATTTATGTCACTACTTTTTTTTTTTTCCTCTTTCGATGATTTTAACTCCTTTAAAACCTATGATTCATTTTGGCACCATCGGCCTCTCCCACGGTGGATCTGTTGCCCTTTTATCTGTTGATCTATTTCTTCTACATATCTCTCCTTCCCTCTTTCACGGCAGCATCGGACCTACAGCTGTGTCTCTTCCTTCCACTTCACCGGCACACGGCAGCCTCATCGCTGCTTCCACTGTCGTCGGCGTCAACTTCTGCACAGCCTTTTCGCTGCACATGGTCGGCAAATTCATCTCCTTCCTCTCCATCGGTGGTCGCTCCTCTGATTCTCTCACTGTAGAAGTGCTGCTCCTTTCCATAGCTGCTTCTCTTCCCAGTCGTCAATCATCATCTTCTTCTCCTCCTTTGCTAGCAGAGTTGCCTCGGCTTCTAGCCCTCGTTGCAAACTGCTGTTGCACCCTCCCTGTAGCCATCGCAGCAACAACTCGGTCGCTTCTCCTCTTCGGTGCAGATCCCTCTTTGCATCGTCACTACACCTTCCACGAAGGGACCGCAACATTGTGGTCCTGAAGTCAGGGAAGAAAGGGAAGCACACCTTCACTACAGCGGCTTCTTCATCTTCTCCTTTGGCAGCTACTTTGCTTGCTACCAGCACCTGCTGCCATAGCCCCCTACTCCAACAATTGTCGTCAGACCTTCACCGTGGTTGACAACATAATGGTTTTTTCTCAGCCAAGATTACATAGCCGTCGAAGTCAACTATCGTCATACATTTATCATTGTTGACAACATAGCGGTCTCATTCCTTTAGGTTCATTAGCATCGGTTCAAGATCTGCGTCCTTCATCGGAGCTTGATCTTGCGAGGGCATGATAGTCCGATCTAATCATATTTTTAAACTTGGCTCCAACAGAATCGTCTGTTCTTTCTCAGCCAGGCTGCCATCGCCGTCAAAGTTAACCACCGTCGGATCTTCACCGTGGTTGACGACACAATAGCTTTCTTCTCAGCTAAGCTGATATCGCTATTAAAGTCAACCGTCGTCAGATCTTCACCGCAGTTGACAACACAACAACTTCCTTCTCAGCTGGGCTAATATCACTGTCAAAGTCAACTACCGTTAGATCTTCACCGCGATTGACAACACAGTGACTTCCTTCCTTCAGATTCATTATCATCGGTTCAAGATCAGTATCCTTAGTTTAAGATCAACATCTTTACAGGAGCTCGATCTTGCGAGGGTATGACATAAGATAGGATTTAGATATAATTTTCCCAATTGAATGAGGAAATCATATATATATTAGTTGAGGAAAATTATTTTATTTTATTTTATTTATATAAATTGATGATGAATCAATAAATTTAAAGATAGCTAGGGATTGTGACAACCCAGGTGATGTGCTAGGGCGAGGAGTCACGAAGGGAAAGAGAACCACATGTTGACTCTTGGTACGCTCCATTGATGACAGGCGTCGGGCTGCCAAAATTGTGGTGGTGGTGGTGGTGGTTGTTTGTCGGGAAGATGGGGGGGTGATTTAAACTAAAGAGAAGATTCTCGATGGCTTTGGACTGTAGTCGTCGTGTCCACTGACACAAAAGAAATCGATTTACGCCACCAAGCAACATATGGGAATGGTATTCCCCTTTCCCTTTCCTTCCCACGGTAGCAACCCGCAGTATAGGAGATGAATTGAGTGCAAAAATTAAGCAACAGCGACTTGGAACTGTCTTCATCTTTCTTAGGAGCATTCACATCGAGCTTCCATTGTTTTGTGTCCGACATACATGCATTCATTGGTTCAGGATTGAAGTCTCTTTCATGCTTTTTTAACAAAAAAAAAAAAAAAAAACTTCTTTAGTGTATTTTAAATTGGTTATCGTCGAGGAAAGGAACATTAAACATGTAATCTACACATTTTCAATGATTCCATCATCAAGATTTTGACAAGACAAATATCAGCTTGACCCTCGGTGTTCGACGATAATAAACGTTAGTCTCAAATAGTGGACGATCCAAAAACACATATGATATTGCTGCATGATACACACGTT
This sequence comes from Ensete ventricosum, assembly GCA_029747655.1. Taxonomy (NCBI): domain Eukaryota; kingdom Viridiplantae; phylum Streptophyta; class Magnoliopsida; order Zingiberales; family Musaceae; genus Ensete; species Ensete ventricosum. The sequence continues at coordinate 22,789,921 of JAQQAF010000001.1, read as the reverse complement.
GACCTCGAGTCATTAGACACACCTTCCTTCAACTGTCCAAAAAAAGAAAAAAAAAAAGTGACTCTCTCCTTTGTCCCATTAGGAGGGCCATCCATTCTTCCTATCCTCCTAAAGATGTATAAAGGGGACGGTGCCAAGAGTGAGCGAACCTCTACCACCAGTTCTCAGTTTTCAATAAATTTCCCTTTTAGCTTTTTATTTTAGGCAAATCTTCACAGGCCTAAATGCAAGAGCAAAATATTGCAACACAACGTTAGGCTAATGGAATCTCCAAGTATTAAAACAAGACTTAGGTCCATGACTCAAAACACCTACATTTTATTGATGCGCCCCAAAGCCCATGTTGCAACACAATACCCTCGATCTTAACAATAAGAGGGGAATTATTGGTTGGAACTCAACAGCATGTCTCTCTTTATTTCGTAGACGAATCTTTATGGACCTAAGCATAGGAGCGAGATGACAGGGTTTGGTTTGAATCCATTGAGCAACACAGTGTAGGTTGTGGCCAGACCAATAGAGTCTCATCTCAGTGTGTCAGTTGACAGTAAACATAGCCACTTGTTTTGTAGATTTTGACAGAAATCTGTGTCCCAGTTTGATTTAATTCCTAATCGAATTAAAATTTAATCGAACTGAATCAACGATTTGACGATTCCAAGCGAAACCGACCACTTAAAAGGAAAACAAAAAAAGAAAACCATTCAATTGACTATTTTTATTAGGCTGCCAATGGGTGCAAGCGACGTGCAATGGCTTGTGGGTGTCCAAATAACAGTATTACCCCTTCCGACATGCCAATAAATTCTAGTTGGAGGGGGTACTTTTGGCAAATTAAAAATTAACATAAATGTAAAAGCACTGTTCACAAAAGATTTATAAAAATTTTCTTGAGCTTTTGATGAATGTGTTCAATTTGTTCTAATATTTAGAGTAATCATTGGCAAATACACTTTTTTTCTTTATGAGAATTACATGTGATAGATAGCAATTTGATCATGCAAAAGAGATTAATTGCATCTAGATATTTTGTTGAACGACATACTATCGATAATATTAATGGAATGATAAAAACTATTTTGGAAGAGTGTAGTTTGATTTTAAAAATATTTTTTTTTATTTCTTTTGATAATGTATATACAAATACTATTATCTATCCCTGAGTTAGAATAAGTTTGTAAACAAAATTCTAGTGGTGTATTTTTTTTCTTATAGTAAATATTATGTGCACAAGAAGGGCTAAGATCTCTTGATATTCTTTTTTTTTATAATCTCATTAAATAAGCAATTTTACTTTTGTAGATTCATCCATAAGTAATGAAAGAGTGGACATGCTATTACAAACTAAATGATAAAAGTCCAAAAGATTTTCAAGAGATATTCAGACTTGGTGGAATTTAGCTTATAAATTTCTTAATGAGAGTTTTGAACATAAAGAATAATTCAATAAGGTAAGGTAATTATTTATATCCATAAATTGAAATGTTTATAAAAAAAATTAGATATTTGAAATTTTTAATGATGTTACTTACACATCATTTGGTGCTTATTATCATAAAGCTCATTTATTTTTCAATTAAACGTAATAATATTGTTGGTGCATTAGAAGAATATAAAAATGATAATAAGTTAAATATGACTACTACGAAAAATAAATAAGTTAAGTCTAAATCCTCCATCAAATTATCTTGTTGTAGACTAGATGGTTTTCATGGTTACTTGGGTATCTATTATGATTATTTATATTTAGATATTGATATTAGTGAAAAATAAGAAAAGTACAAGAGATGATCATTAACTTATATGAATGGGTATAGGGCAATAATTACTATTGTAAAGACTGAATAAATCGAGAGAATCAATAGGAACGAACTGAGCACGATATTCATCTAATAATTTCTTTTATATTTACTATCAATATTATTGTTTGAGAATTCCTAATTCTTCAAAGGTGGGCATTGCAATAATCTTTCCAATCTTATCAGTTATTATAAAATAAAATTTAACAATTTTGATGTCAATAATAATTGTGGAGCAAACTTCAATGGTGGGGGATGCATCTTGGATGAGACCTATTCGAATATGGATCCATCAAATCAGTTGAGGCTCAAGTATATATTAGTGATTGAACCAGAATAGAACAAAAAAAATCAAGAGATCATTCAGGAAAGCAATAAACATTTGTTTGATCTATCAATCAAATAAATAATAAGAGCATTTGATATAATAGTGGTTCCTAGTTAAATTGTAAGCGATTTATGTTGTTACTATTTATGCAAGTTTTTGATAAATAATTCAAAATAAAATTACAATCATTTTGCTACTATAAGTTGCCATTTTTAATAAAAATTTAATGTAAGGGATAAATAATTTTGTCTCTTAAAAAGGGTGGAATACGACTTTGCAATTTAATGTGTTGCGTGCGTTACACGTCTTTAGTTGTCGCGTTGGTCATTGATGCTTCTTTAGCCGACTCTTCTGTACATGAGTGCAGCTTTGTTCGGTTGATTCTTCCACTAGTAGGATAATAGTTTTATAATCCTCACATGCTCTGATAAATGAGGCTTTTTTCGGGTGCTATGTTTTCTTAATATATTATATTATATTATATTATATTATATATATGATTGATACATTTTGAATTTGAGACTTACCACCCATACAATAATGCATTAACCATGATGTGTCTATTAGTGCTATGTTGTTGAACAACATTTGTGTTATCTATAATATATATATATATATATATAGTTAAAGACTCATTGATATTTGGAGTCATGCGATCTTGGATCTATTAAATTAATAATCATATACCATATTAACTAGCATGTTTGGATTAGAATTTGGACTAATTAATGAACTTTGATAAAAACGTGAAGCGTTAAGTGAAATTTATTATAAAGTATGATTCATAAACTTGATACTTTTATAGTAATCTAATCAGTTTGATATCACTGTTTATAAATTTATTTTAGTTTTTTAATATTTTAAATTGAATAAATACTTTTTTTTTTCTCCTCGATAGAGGATGTCAAGGTCCGACGACTCAAGCGACATTAACAATGATGACCACGATGAAGGTTGACTATGATGACTAACAAGGAGAAAGAAAAATGACAATAAAATCAGTAGTATTAAAATTATAAATAATAAAACAATAGTTTTATTACTGTTTAAAATTTATCAATAGTAAAAATAGGCGCTTCAAGCTTTATATTAATTTTTTTTTTTTTTTGCCTACGCCTCTGATTAGGTAACAAATGTAAATATTGATAGTAGTAAAGCAACTATACAGTTAACCATTTGATGAATCAATGAGAAATCTGCTAGAAATTCAAAGAGAAAACCTCGAAATGTCTCCTTTTAGTTAATACATAGCATATTTATCATGCACTTTATAGAGACTCTCATTCAGGAGGTCGAGATCCTTTGTATCATAGGCTCCTTTCTCATGTCGGGACTTATGTCACCCTGTTGTCATCTTCACTTGCTTGTGCATATGGGCGGAGCCCTCAAGATGTGACATCGACCCTTCGGTTTGTCTCTTCGAGGTCAGGGCGGAGACAACCCTCGGAATAGCCCCCATCGGTAATTCTTGAACCTCGGACAAGGAGATGGTCGCTCAAGCCGCTAGCCCCAGTTTTCCACCTGGTGCCTTCGGCATTTCACGGAGTTCGACCAAATTCATCATATCTGCATTCCAACTGACACGTTAGAACATTGAGGGCTTTATAATTAAACCAGTAAAGATAATTATGAGAAAAGCATACCCTGAGGGGCTAGGCTAAAACCCACCTAGACTAACCAGAGCTCGGTCATTTTCTGGATCGCCCGAGAAAAGGAAAAGATCCCCTTTAGTCTTTTGACTAGGGTGAACTCCTCCTTGGATAGGTAAGGAGGGACGTTACTGATCGGATGGATCAACCACTCAAGTTCGAACCCCCACCTTCGACCGCTGACAAAAAGGTAACGGGTCTTCCAACCCTTATTGTTGGACGAATCCTCGCTGACCTTAAAACCACTTCTGGCAATTAAGTAGTAACCACCCTGACTTCTACATAGGTGAGAGCACACCATAAACAAATTCTGAGTTCGGGTGATTCCCACCCCTTGACATTCTCCGAGGAATGTAATTAGGTAGTGCCACGAATTGGGCATCACTTGACTCGGTGAAATTCTCCAACACTCAAGGCACTCCTCGATGGTGGAGTGGAGAGGAAAGCGGAGCCCCGCTTCCAAGGCGTCAACCGAGACACTCAGCCCGGGAGAGCCCGGGTAGTAAGGTCACTGCCTGGGAAGTGGAGCATGCAACGGAGACTCTTCTAGAATGCTATAATGCTCTCGAATCATGAAAAGTGATCCCTCGGCCACGGCCGAATCAAAGTCATGACATGCTTTCATGACTTCCATGTCCCATAAGGCCTTCACATCCACCGGGGATATAATCCCCGAGGATGCCCCTGAGGTGCTAGCCTCGGGGTTCTCCGGACTTGTTCCCCCGATCTAATGGAGGGGACAGACCTAATACTTGTGGAGGAATCCGAGGAGGTCATTCTAACATGTTCGAAATAAAATCAACCAAAGGGGCTGGGCGATCGAGGGAGGTATGGCCCGAGGGGGCTGAGGAACAAGATCAAAAAATGAAATGTAGGGTAAATAAGAGCCCTACAGCCGAAAAAGGGAATTTATAGAGTTGAAGGATGACAGTTCACCTTCCCGAGGCAGATCTACGTTAAATGTCAACCCAGAACCATGCGACATATGTAACAAAGGGTCACATCAAACCATATCCCGGTCACATGCATGCGTCATCCATCACGTGCGACGATAATACTATTCAAACATTGATCATGTGCATGTCACATGGGCCGGTCCAGCGAGTATCTCGGTCAGATCACTCCTCCTATGCCTGAGTTGACCCTCTCGGCCCAAGCAAACAATATGTGCCCAAGTTATATATCTCGACTGGATCACTCCTCCTATGCTCGAGTTGACCCTCTCAGCCCAAGCAGATATTTTGTGCCCGAGTTGCATATCATGAGCATGTCAACCAACCTATTCCCAACCTACCCATCTTTTGCAAGTCGATCTGTCTGTTTCCAACCTGCCCATCTAGGGCGAGTTGGCCAGCCTGTTACTAACTTGCCCATTTGGGGCAAGTCAATCAGCTTATCCTGACCTGCCCATCTTGGGCAAGTCAATCAAGACCCAAACCCGACCTGCTAGGTAGGCCAGTCACGAGCTCAAGCTACACCTTGGACAAGCCAGAACCTGAGTAGTAGTGCTTGGCTAGTCTAAACCGAGCAACATTGCTCGGCCAGTCCTAAACTGAGCAATAGTGCTCGACTAGTCTAAACCTGAGCAGCAGTGCTCGGCCAATCCTGAACCGAGCAGTAGTGATCGACCAGTCTAAAACTGAGCAGTAGTGCTCGGACAATCCTGAACCGAGCAGCAGTGCTCGGCCAGTCTGAAATCGAGCAATAGTGCTCGGTTAGTCCAAAACCTGAACATTAGTGCTCGGCCAATCCTGAACTAAGTAGTAATGCTCGGCCAATCTAAAACCGAGCAGCAGTGCTCAGCAGTCCAAAAAACTAAGCAATAGTGCTCGATCAATCAAGAACCCGAGCAGTAGTGCTCGGCCAGTCAAGCAGTTCTTGTCGAGACTAGTAACTCGACTAGTCAAGCAGTTCTTGTCGAGACTAGTAACTCGGCTAGTAAGACATTTCTTGTTGAGATTAGTAACTCAACCAATCAAACAGTTCTTTTTTAGACCAGTAACTTGGCTAGTCAAACAAGTTCTCATCGAGACTAGTAACTCGGCTAATCTGACAGTTCACGCCCAAGATCAATAACTCGACCAATCGAGAAGCTCAAACCTAGGATGAACAACTCAATTCTAGCGATATAGCTCCAACCTGAGCCAACCAGTGCCTCCAACCCATTAGTTCAGTAGACACCAGGGATGGTGCATCAACCAGCCTGACCCACCTAACTCGAGCTCAGTGATAGGACTTCGGCAGGGCTGAGTCCTAATCTTCCTAAGAAGTAGTCAATAAAACCTTGCTAGATTGTAACAAAGCCACTCCTATCTTATAAATGAGTATGGCTAGAGTTTAGATTAGCCCTTAGGGCTTAGTAGCCACCACACCCCTTACTAGGTTGGTTGGTTAGGGTTTGCCCCTGCTTAGGTCGGCTATAGAGCCACTTAGCCCCCCTGTTCCTATTAAGGCAGGTCGGCTATATGAGGGGCAATGAGGTAATTTTACTTAGGCAAGCACCCCCTTATGCTAGGGTTTTGATCCCTATTTAAAGATGTAGCCGCCCCCCCCTCTTGAATCAAGCAATCATTAATTTTATTTTAGCCTTGTGCCGAATCTAGGAGAGAGGAACCCCTATTCCAAGGGTTGATCCCCCTCAAGGATCAAAATCTATAGAGCTCTTTCTGGGGTCCTATCATCTGGTATCATAGCAACGATCTTGCTGCCCCTGTAGCTGTCATCCACACCTCCACCTTCCCAAGTAATTCCCACAATTGCTTTTGATGTCGCCTCCAACGTCGCCCACCAAGCCGCAAATCCATCAATCTGCTACCTTCCTCTGCGTCAATATCAAAGATCTGGTAAAAACTCCAAAGCCCATGCCTCTTGCTACTGCTATTCCTCTATCTTATATGTGGGAGAAGTTTTTTCAAAATTTTCTTGCTGTAAAATTTTAACGTCGCAAATGTTATCATCGTTGTGAAGGCGAAACGCTGCATAAATTTTCAACTGATTGTTGCTTCTTGGAACTAAACTTTTAATCATTATTTTTGGCTGAAACTTTTATATAATTTTGTAGATCATCTTAGCTTTCATATAAGACCAATCTCATAAAAAACTCCTTCTGGATCCGTACTTATAGCGATGTGATTCATCGTCACGCAGTGCTGAAATTTTACAATGGAGAATCTACCTTCCGTCTATTGGCCTCTTGAAACCAAACTTTTGTTCATCCTTTTTGGCCAAAATTTTTATACAATTCCAAAGATCAACTTGGCTTTCATTTGAGATTGATTTCTCAAAAAAATTCCTTCTAGAACCGGTTTTCATGTGCAATCTTTCACTAGCATGTAGTTCTAGAATTTTTACGATGAAGGATCTACCTTTCGTCTTTTGCCCTATTTCCCTACTGTTATGCTGCCAAAATTTTGCCAAACGTTTTACTGGAATTTCAAACCAAGGGTTTTTGTATAATTTCCTTGAACTTTCCTCTGAAAATTACGTCGAAAAGTCATCATTTCTCCAATGTAAAATCTGTTCGGCATGACTGCACATCACCGCATTTTTTTTTCCGTCGAATTCTATTGGATTTGAGTGCTATTTTTTGTGAGATTTCAGACTCTCTTTTCCTCATCAAACCCTACCATCCTTACCAGAAACCCTTCAAAACCCTACCCTGAACCAAAACCAAATAGTCACCCAAATTAGCCCTAACCGCAGCCTACTTCCTTATCGATCCACTTACCTTTTCAGCTAACTTTCCTTACCGATATACCTTCCTTTGCTGTCATCTATCCCAGATCTAAAATCTATTTCCCTAACTTTTATCTACTGCTATCATAGCCCTAAAACCACACCAATTCGTAGCCTAAACTCTACAAAACCACAACCCCAAATTTTATGCAAAACAGCCACAAACCGCACCCAAAAAATTGAAGCCTTCGGTCCACCAATCTTTCAGCTGCCCAATCTCCCTTATCCCTTCAACTGCAGCATGCATCTTTTGCTACCCAATGCTGCCAACAGTGACCTTTTGCTGCCATCCTCCTTGATCGCAGCCAGCAGCGATCCTTGTAGCAAAAAGCTACCAGCAGCGATCTTTCGCTGTAATTTGTTTACATCATAGCCTGCAACAATCGTTCACTGCCAACTATCTTGATCGTGGCCAGCAATAAATTGAACACAACAGCAACCGTCTCTCGCTCCATACCGCTGCTGCCCTCCTCCACAACAGCCGTGTACATCATTGTCCCGTCTTCCTCCTATTGCAGCCGCACCCTTATTACAACCGACGCCACTTGCAGCCACGAAGTCGTAGCGCAGTCACAACCGATGTTGCTGCTACCCTCTTCTTCCTCCACGTCGCTGCTACCCTTGGCTGCCATCCTTCACTTGGAGACTTCACCCCTGTAGTCCCAACATTGCTGCCATTCATTGCCTTCGATCTGAAAATTACAGCTACACTTTTCAGTTGGTATGTTTGACAGGTTGGAGATCCTTACGTCATGACATTGCTGGGCTTATTCGAAGCCAAATTAGAGGCTTTCAAGATGTGTATAGATACTAAATTACGTGCTCTCTTCGATGAGTTTAGATTGGGCTGATCACCAAGCCCAAGAAGATCACAACATGGAGCAAATTCTGATTACAAAAAGAACCCATCAGAGATAAGAAGCAAGGATAAGACACGACAATCCTACACCTCAACAACGTCGATCTCCTTTGTACAACTTCAAGAAGGGCACCTCAATCAAGATTCTCAAAGCATGAGAGCCACATCCCAACCAAAAGCATATAAACCTTCAGCACCAATCAATTACAAGAACCTTGACGAAGAACTAACGAAGATCCGTCAAACCTCTATCATTCAAGAGTGTCAAATCAGGTTTGAAAGGTTAACTAATCAAACTCATGATTGGTCTGAAAAACATATATTGAGGACTTTCATTGAGGGCTTGAAGTTGGAGATTCAAGAAGAAGTTAAAGTGTGACAATCATACACACTTAAGGCAGCCATCTCCTTCGCACGACTACATGAAGACAAGCTGAACCAAGATGCCCGAAGGACCAAAGCTGCCGCACGACCAGCAGCACAGAGACTCTCAGCCCCATCTACCACTAGCCGATCACCTCAGTTGAAAAAGTTAACAAGAGAAGAGTTTCGTGATAGATCGGTAAAGGACATATGTTGGCATTGTAATAAACTATGGAGCCGAGACCACCATTATAAAAAAGAGATACCTCTATTGGTTGGGCCCCATTGAAGAACTCAAACTGAAAGATATAGCTCTCGAGTCCAAGAAGAAGGATATGAAGGAAAAACCTCAATCAGCCACCTACACCTTTCATGCTCCACCACAGATATTGGACATTGATGGCTTCATCAAGCATCAGCCGTCACCATCCTCGCTGACACCAGGAGCTCCAACGATCTTATGAATGACAAAAGAAAATAGTTGACCTTATGTAAGAAAGGAGAGAACGAAGAAAAGATGATCTCGACACAGCGCTTGGAGAAGCTCGTTGAAATCTCAGGCACGTCCACCGAGCCGACTCCTTCCTACCAGACTGCACGACCCTCGTATGTTGGTCTTACAAGAGGAACCACCAGCACATATTCAGCCATATTGTTGTTCATATTTTTAGAGGATCGAAGCTAAAAAGATCATTCAGGAGATGTGAGAGATACAGATTATTCGACCACAACTTTCCCTTGCAATGATACTTTATCTCCAAAAAACTGTCTCTTTGTCTGCAGGGATAAGCTCTTCCTGAAGTGTTATATTCAGCTGAACCAGCTATGGGTTCTAATGTAGTGCTCCCTCATCTTGAGCTACTTCCATGACTTCACCGAGGAGCGGACCATGATGCTAAAAGTCTTCCCTGATGATGACCTCGGATCCACGGCTCACGATCACAAGAAGGAATAGGAGAAAGGCATCCACATAACCCCCATAGCCATGATGTCATCTATATCAATGCTAGCATTACTTAAATGTGGCAATGTGTTCATACTTGGAGCAGACACATCTAGAGTTGAGATTGGTGTCACCCTTATGTAAGATGGTCAACTCCTAATTCACACCAAGGCTTCCCCCACACTTCACACGAGTTTTTTAAAGGGGATACTCATTGCTACCAAATTTAAAACTTGGCTGGATACAGGTCCATGGCACGAAAGAGGAGTAAGCCCAAAAGAATTACAATCCATGCTCACACCAGCACATGCAAAGAAGAAATGACCTCCCAACAAACTTCATAATGGACAAAAAATTGAAGATTGAGTTTTCTTACACCTCCAGCCGGATCGACAGGAAACTCGAGCCTTAAGGAAGTGGTTTCTCTATTTCTCTAAGCCTTGCAAAATTAGGGACCACATTGGAGCCCTAACCTGGAGATCGTATCTGCGCAGGTATCCCACCTCAGATAAAAATTTAAAGAAGATGACTCAACCCAAATCCTTCCAACTAACGCCCAGCTGATGAGGAGGACAAAGTTTAATTGATAATAGCATGAGAATCATATGAGAAGCTGAAGATTCCAACAAGTTTGATAGGATTCCAGCAAGGTTGAGTCCTAATCTCCCTAAGAAGTAGTCAATAAAACCCTGCTATATTATAATAAAGTCACTCCTATCTTATAAAGGAGTATGACTAGGGTTTAGATTAGCCCTTAGGGCTTAGTGGTCGTCGCCCCCTTACTGGGTTGGTTGGCTAGAGTTTCCCCCTGCTTAGGTCGGCTATAGAGCCAACCTAGTCGCCCCTGTTCCTATTAAATCAGGTTGGCTATAGGAGGGGCAAAGAGATAATTTTACTTAGGTAAGCACCCCCTTAGGCTAGGGTTTTTGATCCCTATATAATAATGTAGCCGCCCCCTCTCTTGAAGGAAGTAATTATCAATTTTATTTCAACCTTGTGCTAAATCTAGGAGGGTGGAACCCCTACAGCGTTCCAAGGGTTGATCCCCCTCAAGGATCAAAATCTATATAGCTCCTTCTGGGATTCTATCAGTCTGAAGCGTCCATATGGATTTCAAAGGACTTCACATAGTCTGGTAATTTACTAGTTCTTCTAACACAGCAGCCTTTAGGTCTTGGAATGCTACTTCGCATTTGTCCGACCATTTCCAAGACTGCTCCTTATTTAGCAACTCCGTTAGTGGAGCTGCGCGCTTCGAATATCCAATGATAAAGCGCTGATAATCGTTGATGAAACCAAGGAAGGATCTCAGCTCGGGTACCTTCTTTGATGTCTGCCATTCTACCTCAGCTTGCACCTTTGATTTATCCATATGAATTGAACCATTGCTAATGCAATGCCCCAAGAATAGGATTTTCGTCTGAGTAAAGTAGCACTTCTCCCTCTTCACAAACAAGGTGTTCTCCCTGAGAATTATGAAGATTGTTCAAAGGTGCTCAATATGCTCCTCAAGTGTTTGACTGTAGACGATGATATCATCTAAGTAGACGACCACAAACTTGTCTAGATACTCCTTGAACAGTTGGTTCATAAGAGTGCAAAATATGGTTGGAGTGTTGGTTAAGCCGAAAGACATCACCAAAAACTCAAACGCTCCAAATCCTGGTCAAATGCACGCATCATCCGTCGCGTGCGATGACAATACTATTCAAACATTGATCACGTGCGTGTCACATGGGCTAGTCCAGCAAGTATCTCGGTCGAATCACTCCTCCTATACCCGAGTTGCATATCTTGGTTGGATTACTCCTCTTGTGCCCAAATTGACCCTCTTGGCCCAGGCAAACAATCTATGCCCGAGTTGAGTATCTCGGTTGGATCACTCCTTCTGTGCCGAGTTGACCCTCTCGGCCCAGGCAGACAATCTGTGCCCTAGTTGCATATCTTGGGCAAGTTGGTCAGCCTGTTCCCAACCTGCCAGTCTTCTGGAAGTCGATCGATCTGTTTCTGACCTGCCCATCTCGGGCGAGTCAGCCAGCCTGTTACTGACTTATCCATCTCAGGCAAGTCAGCCAGCTTATCCCGGCCTGCCCATCTCGGGCATGTCAATCAAGACCCTGACCCAACCTACTAGCGGGCATGTTAATCAAGACCCTGACCCGACCTGCTAGGTCGGCCAGTCATGAGCCCGAGCTACCAATGCTCGACCAGTCCTAAACCGAGCAGCAATGTTCGCCCAATCCTAAACCGAGAAACAGTGCTCGACTAGTCCAAATCTCGAGCAACAGTGCTCGGCTCGTCCTGAACCCGAGCAGTAGTGCTCAGCCAGTTTAAAACCCGAGCAGTAGTGCTGGGCCAATCCTGAACTAAGCAGCAGTGCTCGGCTAGTCTGAAACCGAGCAATAGTGCTCGACCAATCCTGAACCGAGTAGCATTGCTTGGCCAGTTTGAAATCGAGCAACAGTGCGTCCAAAACTTGAGCAACAGTGCTCGACCAATCCTGAACTGAGCAGTAGTGCTCGACCAGTTCGAAACCGAGCATTAGGGCTCGATAGTCCAAAAAACCAAGCAGTAGTGCTCGACCAATCAAGAACTTGAGCAGCAATGCTTGGCTAGTAAAGCAGTTCTTATCGAGATCAGTAACTTGGTCAGTCAGACAGTTCCTATTGATACCAGTGACTCGGTCATCAAGCAGTTCTTACCGAGATCAGTAACTCGGCCAATCAAGCAGTTCTTCCTGAGACCAGTAACTCGGCTAGTTAGACAGTTCTTGCTGAGACCAGTAACTCAGCCAGTCAAATAGTTCTTGTCGAGACCAGTAACTCGACCAATCAAATAGTTCTTGCCAAGACTAGTAACTCGGCCAGTCAAACAAGTTCTCACTGAGACTATAACTCGGCCAATCCGATAGTTCATGCCTGAGATCAATAACTCGACCAGTCAAACAGCTCCTACCTAAGATGAACAACTCAATTCCAATGATATAGCTCCGGCCTGAGCCAACCAGTGCCACCAACCCATCAGTTCAATAGACACTAGGGACGGTGCATCAACCTGCTTGACCGACCTAACTCGAGCTCAGTGCACCAGTCTAAGCCGACACCAACTCCCTGTAGAATCACCACCCGAACGACGACTCAACAGGACTTTACACTCGAAAAACAACCACTAGACAAAAGCCATGGACATGTAAGATCCTTTCCCGCGTCCCTCTTCAAGAAACTCCGAGAAAGGCTTTCCGGGGGGGGGGCGGGATGATAGGGCTGATAATGAGCTGGCCTAGTCACCCACCACATATCAGAAGTCATGCACCACATTTTCAACCGACCTGATGCTCTAATATTTGAGCTGGATGATGATGATGAGGGTGAGACGTAGCACATGGCATCACCAAATATGGACACGACGCTCGAGGACCTTAGGACCACGCGAGGCCATATGCCACCTCAGTAAAGGATGCTAGCGATGTTAAAGGTCGAGGTACATTCGACCTCCGACCGACAGGTATAAAAGCCACCCCTGAGACATAGTTTAGGGGAGAAAAAAATCATTCTCTTTACATATAGTATTTATAAGCAATCCTCAATCGGGGCACTGACTTGAGCGTCATAGGGGTCACATCGGGCACCCCACCCAGCGAGACCTTTTTGTAGGAATCTTCTGTTGACCCGAGCTGAACTCCAAACGTATCCTGTCGACCTCTCCCGAGCTCCCCACCTCTTCTTAATCGATGCGAACAAGCTTGCATACATGGGCGAAACCAAACCGTGCTGACTCATTAGCCACCAAGTAAAGTTCCAAAATATTTATAATCTACAAATACATCACACTAATATTCAAATTAATCTTAAAATCTACAGTGTCAAATTAAGCATCTCCGGATATGTTTTTCACAGTCCAACTGTGTGGACAAATGCCCGGACGCCATAATTAGTGCCATTTATCATATGTTATGGGGTCATCTGATTATATAATCAGAGGGTACAAAATTCACAGCATTAATATCCCCTTCCCTATAAATGCATTAATGACCTAATGCTGTACGAACAAGAAACTTATATTTTTCTCTAAAAATTCATATGACCTAACTAAACTTAAAAAAGAACTATTAAATCAGATTCTAAACCCACTTGGACTTTCTTGTTTTCCCATAAAAATTTTTTGTGACTTATAATCCTTAAATCTCGCTAAATAAATAAACAAATGAGTACCAATTTAGTAACGCTAACATTTTATATGGTTAAAATATGGAAAATATGTAGTCCTCATAGAAAGGAAGAAAAAAAGAAAAACAGTTCTCCATGAGAGAGAGAGAGAGAGAGAGAGAGAGAGAGATTTGGATTTGTTGTGTATTTAGTCCTTTCTGGAGATCGGTGGGTTACATCATCGGAGAATTAACGAGGGGGGCGGCGGTGGCGCCCCGGCATTTCTCCGCTGGTGGGCAGACCTCTGGCGACGCATTTCAAGGATCTGCCGGTGGAAGTTAGAGTGATTGGCAGGGGAAAACGTGGGGCTGCTCGCCGGCCGGTACTCCGGCATGAGGCGACCGGACTTATACCTCACGCCGCACGCGTTGCACAGCGTCTTGGGCCCTTCCGGCCCCGCCCGCCACTGCGGCGTCTCCTCCGCCTCGCAGTGGCGGCACCGCTGCCGCTTCACGGCCGTCGACGTCCCCGCCACTGTCACGGTGGGAGGTTCGGGCAAGAGGCCGGTCAGCATCCTCCGGCGCGGCCTCCGCCCTTTGCTCCTCTGTCGAACCGGCGCGGAGAATGAAGTCGCGGCGGAGAGGACCGAGACCGGACTCTTGCGCTCTGCCACCGCGCCTACGGCGCCGTCGTCCCAGCCCTCGCTACCTCCGCTGCCGGTACGCCGGCGGGAGGGCATCTCGAACGACGTCTCCAGCGCCGGAAATGCGTCCTTGTTCGCGAGCCACTCGAGCTCCTCTTCCTCCTCGTCTCCTCTGCCTTTCCCCTCGGTCGGCAAACCCTAGGAAAGTACCACCAAACGCAAGAAAAAGAAAAATCAGATTTTTATCATCTTCCAAGCATAAAAATCAGATTTTTCTGGGGGTTGGTGCCAAACCGGAAGCCCTTCGACCGATGGCTCAAAGAACTCCTGCAAAAGTTGGCCCTGATGCTTCAACTCGGCGACGGACGGATGATAAGGGTCAGAGGTTAACTCAAGGAGGAGGAGCTCGTCCGCGAAGCACGCCTCCCCCGCTGTCAACGTCGCGGGCGCCATTTCCAACGTCTCCACCATCGCCTTCTCCGAGACCGTATCCTTCTCCGACAACTCGGAAGCAGCGGAGACCTACGAGAGATAAAAGAGGCAGCAGTTTTCTTCTTACCCTTTTACTTTCCTTTTCCTTCTCTTTTTTTTTACGTCTCTTCTTCGTTCTGTGTTTCTTGCTTCTTCCTGTTCACCTTTTAATCATTTCGGTTCTGTTTTGGGCCTCTTCATTGCCATAAATGTTTGAGAGCGATGCGTGTACGGGTGGGAACAAATCGATGTCGCGATGCGAGTCATTGTGGATGTTTTACTACGCAAGAGAGGATGTATTTGCTCTGGCTTTTGTGTGAACCATATTGAGATGAGGAAAGTATTTAAATATCAGATGATGAAAAAATTGTCTTTGGCAGTGCTTTAGGCATTCAGATTCGGATGCATGGGATGAGGTGAAAGGGTGCTTCTGCAGAGGAGTGTATCATGTCGTGAATGGATGTAATGTAAATGGCAATATCACATTAGTGTTTTCTCGGGGGAGGGTGAGTTCATATTTTTATAGCACCGATGTTAAAAGAGGTTGGAAATGATGAGATTTCACCTTAAGACTAATCCATATTTGGATTCTTCCTTCTTTAATTCTTTTTTTAAACAATTTTTAATTTTAATTTTGGTTTTTCTTTAATATTTTCCTGGATTGGATCTGTCTATTTTTAGTATCGTCCTAGAAGATTCCTCACCATGCAATACATATCCATCTCTTAAGACCGGAATGGAATTCTTCATCAAAGTTTATTACAGCTCATCACATCTCCAATCCCAAACGTTCTACTCCTGCTCTCAAATGATCTCAACCATCCGTGTTGTCGATCTTGTAACCTAATCTCGACATCCCCATCCAACCACATCTTTCGGAGCACATCCCATTCCTGCTCCCAGATGATCCGAACCATCGATCTCATGTCCTTAATCTTGAGATCTTTTGACTGGTGTTGGATTTTGTGGTCCTGCACACTGTCCAAGCTTGGCCAGAAACCCCAACACCCCAAATATACAGAGGCAACATGGTGACATACAGCACAACTTAACATCTACCAATACCAATCCACCAGTGTGCTGAGATGCTTTTCAACATCTTTCTGTTTCTTGGGCAAGATTCCATATAAAGCAAAAGTAAAGCAAGAACATAATTAATCCGAATAATCATATTATGTAGATCCTACATCCTACAGGTTGTTCTTAATAAAGTATTCTGAGGGAAGGAATATAGAAAGTCTTTAAAGTTCTGCAGTAGCCAACACACATTTTAAGACTGATGAAAGCAGAGCAAGAATCAATCATTCAATCATGCACTAAGAAGAAAAGATTGTTGGAGAACCTTTGTCCCCTACCTCTGTGTCAGTGTCATCATGCACAGGAAGGAGTAACATGCAGTCCAACATTAATTGCTCGAGTATTCTTATAGAACAAGTGACATGGTTCTTCGAAGCACATGAAGCTAGGAACACAAATATCTTATACACATGAAACATGCATTACATGAAACAAATACAAAGATCAGTTTCACGACTGAGCTGCAAATGTAGCTTAGCAACTTACCTGAGTGTCAAAGGCATTTTGGTTCCCATCTAAATGATTAGCATTCACTAACTAACGAAAAAGAATTATATATATATATATATATAATTCTAATAGAGATTATCAGAGGACTACAATATTAAATGCCAAGGTTTTACATCTATATGAATTTTCAGGATGCTACAATTCATGTTTTAAAAAGCATCTGATGTTACAGTCGCAATTGTTTGTAATCATATTGCCACCAAGTAAAACACACAGTAAGACACAAAGTAATCATATTACCTTGGCCCATGATAATCCATTTTCTTGCACAAAAAATCTCATATATCAACAAATGTATGCAAAAATGCTAAAGAATTTATCATTATTATGTCTCACATTCAATTCGATAACAGTGTTTCATTCATTGTTAAACATGTAATGAAAGAGTTACAGGGACTTAATAATAGAGCATGTACTAAAATAGAAAGAATATATCAAATTCAATATGTAGGGAAGACAACATCCGCAACCTACCTCGGAATTATAACATTGTTGTAGGCATGTGTTCTGACAACTTGTGAACAAGCTCATCAAATTCACTCGAAATGAAATATCAAAATTCACTTATCCACATAACTATAATTTGAAAATTCGCTTTCTGTCAAGTAGCTTCAGATTGCACCTATGATGGTAAACCATACTAGAGCAATTAGCCATATCTTCCAAATCAATCTTGATAGAAGTCAAGTCTGACTCCTTTGTTCATTCTTCCAAGAATTCTTAGCAGCTTCAGCAGATGAAGTGCCAGAATCACCATTACCATCCTTAGGCTTAGAGAAGAAAGGATCCCACTCATGTGGCCCAACTGTTCGCTGACCATCCTCTAACAAAGCATACTTCCAGCTGTTCTCTTCAATGAAATCCTTTTCTTCATGGCCTTCGATTATGTCCCTTCTTAGTCTTGTAACTTTATCGATGATTGCCTGTACAGCCACATCAAAGGCATCCTTCAGAGTCTCCAACTTAGACCTAGGGTCTGCATATATCAGGCTTGGTATTAGGCTTATGACTGTCTCTCTCATTGTTTCCACAACATGTGGAGGGATTTGCTTTAACCTTTCCTCGATACTGACACTCCTCTTTCGAATATCATCCTCGGGTATAAACACTGAGTATGCTGTGTAGTTTCTTGGGAGATGCCATGTATATTGTATATAAGCAGAGCCAGGATGAAAGAAGACAGGAACGCAACCAGCCAAAATGGAGTCAAAAGCTGATCTCCTTGTATATGAATCTCCCTGAGGTTGTAAGCAAAATAAAGAACTCTGAAACATCTGCATTATGCTGCTTGGGGAGTGACACTTGCTCTCGCCAAAATCACACTCCAACAACTTGCAAACTTTGGACCTTTTGCACTGATCTATGATCTTCCCTCTGATTGATTCCGGATTATCAGGGCGTGGTGCACCCGCAAATGAGAAGAGAAACTTCCGCTCCAACTTCCTCATCCGGTTCTGCCAAATGAAAACATCAGCATCCTTTGCTGGGTGAAAGTATGTAGGATAAGGTATCCCAAAATCATTAGCATTCCATGGGCTCGCTTCCACAACCAGCATCGACATGTTTCTTGCAGCTGGCAAGAATAGAAGCTTGTTTCCCCAATCTGTTTCAGAATCAGTCAATCTCCTGAAATCCCAAGTAATTCTCCCTGCCACCAAGAAGTGGTCCCTTCCCCCCATCACACTCCATTCAGGCCTCTTCATGAGCCATTCAACCAAATCCAGAGATGCAGCATCCCTGACAGAGGTATTGTATCCCCAAAGATATCGAGCTATGTCAAAACCAGCATAGAAGGGCACGAAGATAGCAGCAGCGATGGATGGATCTTCTGTCAAGCACTCGTACTGCTTCATCCGGTTGTTGAAGATCACATCCACCACGAACTGATTAGTGGCGTACCATCCTGTGTTCGAGAAGACCCCATCTGAATTCTCGAGCGGAGGCCCCATGCCAGCATTGCTTGTGAACTTGCACATGTTGATCCAAAGGCTCAACTTTCGGCAATCTCTAAGCATGTCAGCGTTGAACCGGGAAGGGAGATCATGGACGTAGATATACCTCCCACCGCAAGGGTCGCTTTTGTTCTCGATGGTCTGGAGGGCACGGCTGAAGGGGAACGCCTCTGGTGCTTGACGGGTATCTGCTGGTTTTGATTTGGTCGGTGTCTTCATTTTGGGCAGTTCAAGTGCTTCATATGCCTCCGAAATCCGCTGGGGTTTGGACGAGATGGAGGAGAAAGGAACGGGTTGCTCAGGATTGCTGATGGGGTTGCTACTGAGAACAGTGAAATGGAAGTAGAAGATCATGATCCAGAACATGACCGACAGGGTGGCCAAGAAGCAGAGCCGAGATGGCAGAGGCTTGCCGTTGGCCTTCTCCATCTCCTCGTGATGGTTGGACGCCGATGACCGCCGTCTCATGAGATTCTAACGCAAAATCAGCTCAACTGACCGATCCGAATCGAATGAATTCTCATCAAACTGAGAGGAGCAGATCCAATTGGCCGCTTCTACTGAGCCCTCCCCAAAATCCAAATGAGACAAGAGGAACTACTACCCAACAGTCTTCGGATCCCTCAACAAAAAAAACTCTCGCTAAAAATCAAATCTTTCATATAGACTACGAAACATGCTAATTTAAAAACCCCTAAAATTACAAACTTTTGCAGGAAATCAGATCCCAGATCGGGATTCCCAGCCTGACCGACAAAACAATTTTGAATCTATCAAATGCCACTACAAAATCCCATAGTTCCCTCTAAAATCCCAACAGGAAGAGAAAGGCCAACCAGTCTCCATCTGCACCGACAAAGATCGTAACAAATAGTGAAAAAAGAACACATATATCGACGCCCTTACGAATGAATTAAGACAAAGATCTGAGGAAGGAAGAGGAGGCAATGAGAAGAATGGAGTGAGAGACGGGAAGAGAAGACTTACGGAGCAATCGAAGCCGCGAGCAGAGGGGAGAAGGCTTTCCTTTTCGCCCACGCTCAACAGGGAGTGATCTCGGGAAGACAGCAACAGCCGTTGGCGTCACGAAGTCTCTGGTATTATGTCTTATGGAAAGGGGCCGGAGCGGCGCACGCTAGCTGCGCCAGTCCGTCTCGCCGTCGGTAGCCGGTTGCTTCTTACGCCAGGTCGGACGCACGCCGAGACGTGTCGGTCTCCTCCCATTCAATGACAAAAAGTTATGCCACGGGGCCCGGCAATTTGTGAAAAATTACGCCGTTACGCCATCGTCTCCGTAACGGCCGTTAGCACTCGGATGCCTCGCGCTTACCGAAGCATCACCGGTACTGACGTTCCACGCGTCACAGGTTCCGTTTAGGAAGCATAAAAATATGAAAATATTTATCACCCGAACATCTTACCCTCGAAGGTACGAGAGAGTACCTCGTGGATCCCATTTGATATTCCAAATGGTAAAGCAGGTACATCCCAGCGAGGACCAAATACGTATAGAACTAGTTGTTGCTCGGGAGAGAGAGCTGTACTCGCCCTACCCGTCTGCTTAATCTACTGGTTTGTTGATCGGAGAAAACAAGTGGGGGCTCTTTTGGGGCCCGCAACACAGCTGGGTAATTGTCAACGCGGGATAAAAGAAGTCACAGAAGACGAGTCGCATAAATTAGGATTCGAACCCCATCTGTTGGATGGACATGTTATCACGTCGGTGATCTGTTAATTAGGAACATAATAAGAGGTCACAGTCAAAGCTCATAAAGCGACAAAAATATTACATTATTCCTCGCCAATTATCCCCAATCCATGCTAATGCTTTTGGGCATCGATAACGATGGGTGAGGTGAGATGTATCTCATCAAGGCCACCACGTCGGTGATATATCAAATAGAAACATGTTAAGAGGCAAAGTCAATTCCCATGAAACGACAGAAACCAATTATGAGTAACTCGTGTTAGTACTTTTGGGTGTTGACATGGCCTAACTTTCGGGGCCTCTGTGTTAGCTTAGACATTTTAAATCGACTTAATCATGTGAATTTAGGATAAGATAATTATTTATTCTCCATACTTAGCAATCACTTGACAAGTAATTATCGATGTAGCCTCGAAAAATAAAAAACAGCGTCAAACAGTTCAAGTGATATAGGTGCCTAACGTACTATCATAATTAAAAATTTAAATCAGTTGATTAATTTAATGCTCATACATATTTGTATCTTTGAATTTTTGTATATGTTTTTTTATAATAATTAGCAGACTTACAGTAGATTTGGTAGCTCTAGTTTAATTAGCTTTCATGGTCGATTCGACTTATAAATGAGAGGTTGTAGATTAGCTATATAAAGTAATTCTTTGTGAGTAATTCGATTTGGAATGGACAATGATTCTTTGTGAGTAAATCGTTCAAAGTTTGTAAAGTCTATAGTTGTAATTTGCATTAGCTATATAAAGTATTTACTAAAATAGTTGCTTGTGGATCCCGTGGAAAACACTTTCTCTAACTCATTTTCTCTTTTGTAGGTTTTAATGGACCATAGGAGGTTTCAGGGAGACTGACCTTTGCAGATGGACACGCGATGATGCCACACGACTTAGGCAAAATCAACTAAGTTTGTGACATTTGGTATCAGAGTGGGACAAGCTCATGTAGAAACACTTGTCATGCAAATGTAGGGGACCTAGCTGGGCTGCATGGAGGGCAACTAGCACACGTGACATTTAGGGGAAATAGATATTGAGATGAAGGGAAAGGAGCCGCTTAGAGGAGCGAGCATCCAAGATTGACATTCAGATGAATGACCAACCCTTTGCGTGAGAGGAGGCATTATGAGGACAAGTAAGTTAGGAAGAATATATAGTGCACAAAAGTTGGGATGGCTGAGTTCGAGCTATGGCTTGACGTTGGCAACCAAACTTAACGGTGCTCAAGGCAAGCGGGACGCTTGGTAAAAGATGAGACCGTGCAAAGTGAGATGTGTTGTACAATGACTGAATGAGTTATGCAAAGCTCACAGAGGTGAGGTGAATTGTTAACTCGAAGAATTCGGTACTCATGTAAGGGCTTGTATGCGGACGATAGAGTATTAATAGCCATCCTAAGGCGACTGAAACAAGTTCAGCATGTTGCTAGGCCTTAAAGGGTACAGTGAGGGTTATATTGACGAAGAGTCACAATCTAGCAAGTGCATTTGCGGGACAGAATAATACATAGTTTGTTTAGCAAGACAGAGTAGTTCAAGGGGATGGGGTCTTCGAATCTTCTAGAGGGAAGAATGTAAAGAGGAAAGTTGCTACAACATGATAGATATCTAGGAAGGATAAATTCTAATTCTTAAGAGGAGAATCATATGTAGTAGATCGCACTTGTTGAGAATGAGTATCTCAAGACAACAACTCCACAAAGCTCAACGGATTGAGCAAGCGACAATGAGTCGTCGTATGATCTCGCATGAGGTAATGCATTGGTGGATGCATTGCAAGATCAAGTGGGGGAGCGACCATGATAACATCAAATGAAGGCACTCTTAGAGCCGATTGTTAGGACTCTAGCTAGGAGAGTCTTAATTTAATTTTATTAAAGAGGGCAAATATAAAAATTCTAAGGGCATTCATGTAAATCCTATCTAGTCGACCCCTAATAAAGAAGCAAAGAGGCTGGCTAGGTTAGGATTAGATGAGAGGAAGATATTTTAAGGGAAGAATAAGATATATTTCACCCTAGTTAACCACCTCATATCCTAGTTAAAGAGGGGTTGGTTGAGGAGGGGTTAAGTTAGAATATGATTAGGATTAGTTTGGAGGTTGCATCTTAGAGTTGGAGTTGAAGTTGTTGGAAGTAGGAGTTGCTTCTTAGAGTTGGAGTAGGAGTTGTTAGGAGTATGAGTCTTAAGTAGGAATCCTATTAAGAGTTGGGTTTTAGAAGCCCTATAAATAGACTTGTATTCTCTCCTCTTTTATCATCAATAGATCAATTATATTTCAACTTATGTAACAGAAAACCAAGGAGGGAGGAACCCCTATAGAGTTCCAAGGAGACCAATCACCTATAGAGATCACATCAAGCTTAGAATCCGTAAGGGTTCTATCACCTATGTGAAAATTAAATAGAGGCCTGACTCATGGAGTGGTAGGTGTTAGAGCCACAATCAACTCAATGTAAATCGAGAGGTTGAGCAATTTGGGTGGAACTTGGTAAAGTATCCGAGTTGTATGAAGGGAGTTAACATAGAAGATGGAACATAGAGCGGAGGCATGGAGCTTTCCTTGGACAGATGTCAAGGACATGAACTCTTGTAAAGACAAGAGTAGATCCTGTTGTTCCATGAATTCTTCATTCTGATGGGGCCAACTCATCCTACATGGTGCCAAAGACGAAGGGAGCTTCGAGGCATATGCACCTTATCTCATAGAAGCATTTGATAGAGGGTCTAAAGTGACTCAACTTGTGGAGGCGAAGTTTGGATCAGAAGGCCTTAGCACGGGGTAAGAGGATATAGAGGCAGGTCTTCTTGAAGAATATACTACAGTATTACTATTCAAGTTGTCATGAAGAAAGTGAAGCATAGCAGAGATTATGCTGGTGGGGGGATATAGGCCTATGATCTAAATTGCATCGATTTTAGTGAAGTCCTTGGACTTTGAGAGCTACTAGGCGAAAGACTGTCTTAGAGCTATGCTTCGTCCGAGTGTGACCTGAGAATGGGTGGACGTAGGTCAATTACCAAAGTAGCAAACATAATTGGTGGTGGCAGAGGCCCTACGATGTGCTGGCAGAGGCCACACATAGAGATATTATAGTCCGAGTTCATCCTACAAGATTCTAAACGCACACCAGGAGGCGACATGGTGCAGCAGATCATGATGGAATAGTTCGAGGCAATACAACACATGCGAAAGAAGTCTTACGAGGGACTTGATCATGCAGAGGTATGAGTAGGAACTATTGAGAGCTTTACTTCGGTGAACAACACGACAATAAGAAGAGCTATGAATTCAAGAAATGAATGTCATGGTACCGTAGAGGTGCTTCTTCCATGTACGAATCAAATTTTGCATTGGATGAAAACCTTGGTCATCATCTGGGGGCTGTATACCACTAAGGGGGAAATTCTGAGTGCAAGTACCAGTGAGTCCCACGAGGGGAGCTTGATCATACAGAGGTATGATCGGAGCAGTTGGAGAGTTAAACTGCTCCAATGCTTATATTCACTCAAGGGAGCCCGACAAGTCAGATAATAAGACCGAGTAAGCGAATGTTACTATTAAGGAAGCTAAGGAGAACAGAATTAATGTGAGCCTTACAACAGAATGGCAGAGGCCATGCACAAGGGTTACAGTTTGTCTTTCCATCGACCAAGGAGAATTGCTTGGAAAACACAAAGGTGTTGAAGCAAGTGGTCGAAAGGGGCAAGGAAGTGACGACGAGTCTGGAGGGGCTCAGCTACCCAAAAAAGCTAAGCGTTAGTCAGAATAGATGTGGACTCGGAAGAGTACCACAGTACCGTAGAGGCAGATCTATCGATCATAAAGAAGAGACATAAATACGAGGTAATAGATAGCAGTGCCATGGTCCTAGTAGCGCCATGCTATCGTAGAGGTGAGATTTCCATGGAGTCATCAATCCTTGCTCTCATGTGTTAGGATCTAAGAGCAATAGTAATGAAAGGCAAGAAAGAGATACACACAAGATTTTTATAATGATTCGGTCACCTTGACCTACATCCACTCTCGATTCCTCTTCACTCGAGGTCATCGGCTTCCACTCCTGATCTTTTTCAATGGGTGAAGATCAGACACCCCTTAAACTTTTTTCTCCTTTTCTCAGCCTTAGGAGATGAACCTTACAACTCTCCATTTCTTAGGATTAGGAGATAACCCTTACAACTCTTTTTTAGCCCTCCCTAAATCGAAATCACTCTTAAACAAGAGGAGGGGAACTCTCACAAATTCAAAAGAATTTCCACAAGTTTTTTCCTTCTTTCTTGCTTCCCCAAGCACGAATATCTAGGATATTTATAGACCTTAATTGGCTTTAAAATTTGGAACCAAAAATTTAAACTTCCCTTAAATCTCGGGGTACGGGTGGTACCACCGCCGACACTGATGATACCACCACTGGCATAGAGCCTAGGATTCTAGGCATGGGTGGTACCATCGCCCAAAATTGGTGGTACTATTATCGACTTGCGATATCATAGCCTAAAAATTTGAAAAAGTACTTTTCAGCCCTTAAACCCTAACTACGATAATTACTTTATTTTGACCTAGCTGTACCTTCCTCTAGATCAATGAAATGAGCTCTCTAATGAGCTCAAATCAAGCCTTAAACCCTAACTATGATAATTAAGACTAAAATAATTATAAGCAAGCAATCCTCATTGTTTGACACGTCAATTTGTTCATTCGACTTTAAGTGAACTCCAAGCAACCTTTCAGCAAACTCCCAACGAGCTCTCGACATTCTTCCGGTGAACACCTGGCAAACTTTCAACGAACTCTCGCGAGCTCTCAATAAACTTTCAGTGAACTCTTGGCAAACATCCAATGAACTCTTGGCGAGCTCCCACCGCATTGTCCGAAGCTTTGGCGTATCCCCAATTCTTCCGACTCGATGCCTGAACTTTGACTCTAACTCAACATTCGATTCTTCTTTAATTACTTTTGCCTTTTCACGATCATAGTTAGTCTTGCATCACTTTCTTTAACATAAGGGTTAGATCATAATTTCACTAATTGATTTCATCATTAAAATTCGAGATTCAACAATCTCTCCCTTTTTGATGATGACAACCAATTGATGATGAAGTTAACCTTAACTCCCTATATCAATATGCCATATTGATAGAAATCATCATTGCATAATCATAATTTTAAAATATATCATTTCATACATAATTTAAATTTTAAATTTCAAATCTTCCTATCTTCATCTCTTCTCTCCATTTGTCATAAGCAAAAAGGAGAAAAGAAAAATGCAACTAGTAAATTTTTACCACATGCATCATACATAATCATAATTTCATTGTGCATTATCATAGTTTCAATTTATCAAAGTATAACATGCACAACTTTAAAATATTTCAACTCAACATCACTTCATGCATGATCCCAACAATAAATCAACATCACTTTGGGATACTAAAACATTAAAGTTTTTAAATATTCAACACCATGATACTAAGATTAATATTATTTTAAATTTTTTAACCATTCATTACCATGATACTAAGATTAACATTATTTTGGGCATACCAATGCATTAGAATTTTTAATCATTTTGGTAGGCATAGCATACATGATAAAAAATTTAAACCAAACAATCATCCTTTATCATCAACATATCATTTCTCCCCCTTTATCATCAACAAAAAGGAGAAATATTCAACACATATTTGAACCGTATAAGCTAGCAAGTTTCTTTCTTCTCTTTGTAAAAAAGAAGAAGAAAAAAAAAAGAGGAATTCATTTATCACATAAAAAAAGAGGAATTTCTTCTTTTGTAAAAAGCATGAGGGAGGATTCATTTGAAAGCATCCCGTTAGAGATCAAGTATACCAAAGAGTTCAATAATTAAATTTCTTTTTTTGTTAGTATAAGGAGGAAGGATTTATATGAAATGGTTATTGAAAGGGAACTCAATTTGTAAAAATCTAGAAATCCGAAAGAGAAACTCATGCATTTAAAAGATTTATCATATCTAATTCTCTTCTAATCAAATTGTTCCTCATTTAATGACTTTGTTACAAGATAGTAATTTTATCTCCCCCTTAGTTATTGTTGAAAAGAATATGATGGTATAATTTTTCTGTTATATCAATATTCTAATCACAATCATAAATACAAAGGGATTACATAATGAAAATGATAATAATCCAAAGGTTTCTATCAAAGATAAACGATCACTATAGGGGCAGTGGTGGAGTGAAAAAATAGTGAGACACCAAGAACGCTGCTCTAATACCAATTGATAGGAACCCCTAGGGTTATATCATGGATGGATATAAAAAAATGGGGGGATAAATGATCACTTCAAAAGATCGAGTCTCCTTGATCTCTATAGGGGATCATCCCTCTTAAGGTTTTGGCCAATTGGCTAAAACATAATTTCTTCCTTGATTGATGAAAATAGAAGTGTTACACCCTTATTTATTGGGACTCCAATCCAACTCCTAATTGAAATTAGATTTCTAAAATAGGCTCCTACTTAGACTCCTACTCGATTAGACTCCTAATCAAATAAACTAACCGAATCTAACTCCTAGTTGAGCTTGGACTTCTTATTAACTTGACTAAACCGACCAACATGACTCAATAGAGAATATGACTCAATATATGTGGACCCGACATTGTTAGGGTCCTATTAGATCCGCTCTCTTTAGATTAGCCTTGTCCTCAAGGCTGAGCAACATTAAATTTTGAGAGTACTTCGATCCAGGATATTTGTAATACATCACAACTTTTTGATTGATTAAGTAGTGTCTCTACTTAGTATAAGCAACAGGTCGACCTTCTTATGCATTAGTCATTGTAATCTTCTAAATAGTCTTTTTCATTTGATGGCTAGTGCTAGTACCACATCTTCCTTTGTGGATCACCACTTTGAAGTCTTCCTAGGGCATCAAAAAGAAATTCACAAGTAGTTGTTTGCCTTGTATAATCAGCTTTACCTTTGAACACCTTTTATCATAAGTTAGGTTTCGTCCATCAGCAATCTTGACTTCGAATTTGTTATAGTCTTTAATGTGATAGGCCAATCGATTAGCAAGCTTTTTGTCCATAAAATTATTAATGTTACTAGTATTGATTAAAATAGTAGTAGGCTAATGTTTCAAAATTCCTCCAATTTTTATGGTTTGCATGTTAGAGTAGCCGGCTAATGCATGCACTGTATATGTGATAGGTTCAATATCTTCATCAGAGTCTATACCTTCATGATCAAATCCCATATTGTTAGCTTCTGATTCCTCCTTAATTGGCTCAATTATCAGAAGCTTGTCACAGCCTTCATGATCAGACTCCACATTATCAATTTCTAATTTAATCGTCAAAAGCTACCCTTGTTTGCACTGGTCTTCATCATAACATGAGCACAAATCCTTTCTTGATCGTTCCTTAGATTCTTCTCGAGTCGGCTTTTGGATGTCCGAGATTTGGCTGGGAATAGATGGGTTTGGTGGCTTGCTGATTACTTGTCTATTGAAGCTTCAATTTCGGCGAGTGTCTATATTGATTTTTTCTTCATGCACGCGGGCGAATGATATGACAACCATCATGGTGCGGGGGGTGACGAGCTTTAACTTTACACCGAATCTCTAGATTAAGTCCCTCAATAAATTTTTTTAATAATTATTTCTCGGACCAAGCTCGAGTTTGGTTCGATAAGTGCTCAAATATACTCTAGTACATCTATATTGTGGAATTCTGGCATATTTTGATAAGTTATCCATTAACATTCTCGTACTCTGATGGTTCAAAGTGAATTAGGAACTCTCTCTTGAACTGTCCCTACGAAGGGACTTCATGATAGTTCTTATACAAATCATATCATTGGATCGTATCTCCTTCGAGTTGAGTAGAAGCTATCTCCATCATAGATTCTTCCGGGGTTCTGTGGAAATGAAAAAACTTTTCAGCATGTGAGATCGAACAGATAGGGTTTCTATCTTCCCATTTGGGAAACTCCACCCTTATGCATGGGTATCCTATGTCCTGCCTATGATCACACTTCTCATATCAGTTTCCCTTGGAATCATAAATTTCTCTATGTTGAGATTTCTCTGATTAGCTTCTTTTGAATTCATGATAGAGTGCTTGCAATTTATCTTCTATGCTTGCTTCTAATGAGTTATTGATCGCTATTGCAGATATTCAATTCCTGTGGCAACGAGGGATCACTGTTGTAGAGGCTATGGTGGGTAAGGAAAAAGGGGCGGCATTGGTGCAATCGACAAAGGAGGGAGATGGCAGCGGCCGAGGGATGGAAGTTTCTCTGTTCCGGTCACCACAAGGAAGGAAGGTTACTGCCTTATTTTTGTTGCTGCATAGGGTGAGAGTGTTGTGGGTTCACGAGCGTCCGAGGCTAGAAGGTAGTAGTGTCGGCATAGAAGGTGATCTAGTTGTGACTGCGAAACTGGTGGTGACGATAAGTTCCTGATGTTGCTGCGTAGGTGGAGGATCGCAACAGCATCGACGATAACGATATCGAAGGAGGGCAGCAGCGGTGTCTCTGGCAAAGGCACAAGAGATGGCAGCAACAAGGGAAGAGAACGCTAGCGATAGAGGGAGCAGTGCTGATTCCTGTAGCGGCTGGAAGTGTGGTTGCGTTGGCTGTAGGCGGATCAAGGGCTGTGATTGGAAGCGGTGGAGGAAGATGGCAACGGGCAGAGTAGCATATGAGGTGACTAGATGCTGCGACTATGATGGTGGCATCGGGCAGAGGAAGGCAACAGTACTGGCGGAGGGAAGGCGGGGGGGGGGGGGGGTAGGTTGCCAGTGATGGTGGCATTGGCAGAGGAAGGCAGCAACAATGACGACCACGACTACATGGGCTGAACGTAGTAGATGAAGGAAGAAAGGTGGGGGGTAGGTTAAGGGAGCAGCGGCAATAGTCAAGCAAGGTAGAAGTGGTCAGTGTTGGAGCAGGGGTAGGACAGATGAGGCATTGGTGA
Source organism: Ensete ventricosum (assembly GCA_029747655.1). Taxonomy (NCBI): domain Eukaryota; kingdom Viridiplantae; phylum Streptophyta; class Magnoliopsida; order Zingiberales; family Musaceae; genus Ensete; species Ensete ventricosum. The sequence continues at coordinate 22,760,765 of JAQQAF010000001.1, read as the reverse complement.
TAGAGGACCAGTGACCTACGATGATGGGGAAGAGTGGCAAGCGTGGCCAACAATGGGAATGGCTGGAAGATTGCCTTAGAGAGTTGGGGAAGCAGAGATGAGGATTTGGCGATAGAGGAGCAACAGGAGCTTTAACGATGAGCGCGACAGCAGGTTGGAGACGACAACAACAGGGGCTTCAGAAGGAGTCGCTGATAGCATCATGCTGGCAGCGATGCTCGAGCGACTGGCGATGAAGAGGAGGGTGAGGTTGCGATGGATAGAGGAAGGGAAAGGTAGTGGGAAGCAGCGACTGAGGACGAAGTGGCTAGGGGTAATATGGGGGCTGCAGCAGTTGTTCAGGAGTAGTGCTGACAGTGAAATCAGCGGCGGGTGGCAGCGCCGACAGGCGATGGGCGATGAAGAGGGGTTGAGAGAGCACTGAGGGCTGTGTTAGCACTACGGATTACAAAAGGGGTGGCAGGGCATGGATGTAGGGAGATGGTAGCGGCGGGGGTAGCGGTGGTTGGCAGCAGCGCAGGTGGCGGGCAATGAAGGCGTCGACGACGGCGAGGGCTGGCAATAATGGCAAGGAAGACAACAATGGAGGAGGGAAGGAAGAGGGCAGCGTGTTGGTGCGGCGGTGGCAGTACGGGGTAGCGGCAGCTATTGAGGAGGTGGTGACATGATTGGGCAGCGGAAAGCAGCGACGACAGGGGGAGGATGATGAAGAAGTTAAGGGAGGTGGTAGCAGTAGGATAAGGGTGTCCAGTGAGACTCTGCCTGTGCGTGGCTAAGAGCTGAGTGTGGGGGTAGCAACAACAACGCAACTAGCAAAGGAGAGGTAGGGCAACTGGGGGCTAAAAGGGAGAAGGGCACTTGCACGACTATGGATGGAAACAACGATGATGACTGGAAGATGAGGGTAGCGGTAGGGTGCAGGGGCAGCATCAACAACACTGCCAGTGAAGGAGGAGGTAGGGCGACAGGGGGCTGAAACGGAAAAGGGCATTAGCATGACTATGGGCAAGAAATAACGACGACGGTTGGGATCGCCGATGGGGTGATCCACTAGCTGAGAACAACGACAGTGACCCTTTACGCGGTTGCGTGCTCTTCCTTCTTCTTCTTCTCATTCTTTTTCTCTCTTCTTTTCTTCTTCTTTTTCATTTTTTTTGTTGATGATAGTTGCAGTAAAGATGGTGAGAAATTAAAGTAAGGTGGTTGGAAAAGGTAATTGTAATCTAGGGTCAGATGGCAGCGATGATAACAACAAGGTATGGAAGATGACGACTACAATCTGGGGTTGCAAGTGGTGGTAGCAACAAGGTGGGAAGATGATAGGGCGATGACGGTGCTGTTGGCAACTGCGACTTGAGGTTGGGAGCACCAGTTGAATGGTGGTAGTGGTGGCAAGGGAGATGATGGATGATAGTAGTGAAAGTGCCAAGGAACACTACTTTGATACCAATTGATAGGAACCCAAAGGTTTCTATCAAAGATAAACGATCGTTGTAGGGGCGACGGTGGAGTGGAAGAACAGTGAGGCGCCAAGAACGTTGCTCTGATACCAATTGATAGGAACCCCTAGGATTCTATCATGGATGGAGATAGAAAAAGAGGGGATAAATGATCACTTCGAGGGGATCGAGCTTCCTTGATCTCTATAGGGGATCAGCCCTCCTTGATCACTATAGGGGATCAGCCTTCATAAGGTTTTAGCCAATAGACTAAAAAATATTTTCTTCCTTGATTGATGAAAATAGAAGTATTACACCCTTATTTATAGGGACTTCAATCCAACTCCTAATTGAAGTTAAATTCCTAAAATAGACTCCTACTTGGACTTCTACTCAATTAGACTCCTACATGGACTCTTAGTCAAATAGACTTCTAAACGAATCTAACTCCTAGTTAAGCTTGGACTCCTTATTGACTTGACTGAATCGACCAACATGACTCAATAGATGTAGATTTGACACTGTTAGGGTCCTATCAATCATGTCATTAAAGATATAATATGAAAGATCAAGTCATAAGTATCAAAAGATATGATTTGTTTTAACAAATCTACGCTCTTTTTTTGGTGAATGACGAAAACAAATCTTAGGAGGTCAAATACTAAGCAAAATCTTGATTTATAAAAAAAATTATTAAGTTATAAATATCGAGAAGTCAAGATCATGATTAAGATAAAAACTTCTCTATAGTAAATAGCAAAAAGAGACATAAGAGAATAATAAAATATCTCTATTCATGTATAAGAAATTTCAAGTCATCAAGATCATGGTTCATAAAAAAATCTCAAGTTATAATTCCGAAACATCAAAAGATAAATCATGATTCATGTGGATAATTTTCTTTAATAAAATGAAAGAATCAAATGTGAACGACCTTGATTTATATAAAAATCTCAAGTTATAGTTATCAAGATCATAAATCCTCATTTTAGTAAATGTTAAAAAGAAGAAATAATAGAAGTTAAAAAATTTTGAGTCTCATAAGAGATACCCCAAGTCAAGACATCAAAGGAAACTTCATGATTCTGTTGGAAAAAAAAATCTCATTCAAATTCAAATAATCAAAATCACTTTTATAGTTTAAGAGATTAAAAAATAATGATATATATAGATTCATCACTTTATCTCTTATTGAATACTTGATATGATAGAGACATTTTCAAGAAAAATGTATTCCACTTTTGTGTTTCAATTTATATAATTTTTTTCAAGAATGCCTTTATCTTTTATGCCAAATCTATGCATTATCGTTTAAAATTGAAAACTAAGCATCATTTTAAAAGAAATCATCAAGATCATTAATATAACATATTAAAACAACAAAACATCTTTAAACAAAAGATTTGATTTATTTTAATTCTAATGATAATATATTTTTCTTCTTAAGTGAGTCTAACTTTTTTACACTTAGTGCAAGGAGTTAACATGCAATTGTCATGCTTATTTATTTTTTTTAATTTTCCAAAAGTACTAGAAAGAGAAGCATGATTTTTTATTTCTTATTAACTAATTTAAAATTATCAAGCAACTCATGAAATGCATCAAGTAATTTCATTGTAAGGTAAAGACATTTTGGGTGAGTCACATACCTCTTCATCGAAAGCCACAAAAGTGTAGTTCGCTATCTCATTTTTGGATGCACTCGATTTATCCCAAGTCACCTTACGTGCTTTCTTTTTCTTTGACAACTTCTTCTTCAGTTTTGTACACTCATCTTTCGAGTGCCCCAACTTCTTCCATTCATAACAAGTGTTGTATCCTTTTTAAGTATATTTTTATTCTTATGATTTTTGTTCTTTTTTATTAATTTCTTAAGTTCTTTTGTCAAAAGTTAAGTGTCATTATTCCTATCACTCGAGAAATATTCTTTTGTTCTCAGTTTAATATTCTTCTTATTCTTTGGAAGGTGTTCTTCTTATTCGTTATGAGTTTTGTAAGTCATTTCATAGGTCATCAAAGATCCTATAAGTTCTTTGAGAGGCAAATTGTTCAAATCTTTAACCTCTTGTATAACAGTTACTTTAGAATCCCAGCTTTTAGGTAAAGATCTTCAAATTTTGTTTATAAGTTCAAAGTTAGTACAAGATTTACCAAGAGATTTTAAACCATTGATCACATTCATGAATCAGGTATACATGCCATCAATAGTTTCACTTGGTTTCATTTAAACAATTCATAATTATGTACTTATAAATTAACCTTTGAATCTTTTACTTGTGCCTTCGTGTGTGACCTCTAATGTATGTCATATATCATATGCCGAATCACACGTAGAAACCCTATTCAATTCGTTTTTGTCCCAGGCACAAAATAAGACATTCATAACTTTAGTATTTAAAAAAAATATTTTCCTTTCATAATCATTCCAATCAATTATTGGATTGGAAGACTTCTAAAAGCCATTTTCCATAATGTTCTATAACTCGAAATCCAACGAAATCAAAAAATTTCTCATTTTTGTTTTCTAGTAAGTGTAGTCTGTCCTATTGAACAAAGGAGGACATGTGATAGAGTGTCCCTTGTTAATATAAAAAAAAACAATTAAACTTGGGTGTTAATCCAATTAAGTGAATGTGGCTCTGATACCAATTGTTAGGATCGAGTTGGCACTAAGAGGGGGGTGGGGGTGAATTAGTGCTAAGTGAAAAACTTCGGTATAAAAAATTTTCATTCAAATAAAATTGATATTGTAAGTGATTTAATTTGGAACTAGTTAATAAGCAATTAAATTCAAGAGCAATAGTAATGAAAGGCAAGAAAGAGATGCACATCAGATTTTTATAGTAGTTTGGTCCCCATTGACCTACGTATACTCCTGGTTCCTATTCACTCAAGACCATCAGCTTTCACTCCTGATCATTTTCAATGGGTGAAGATCAAAAACCCGTTATAACTCTTTTCTCCTTTTCTCAGGCTTAGGAGATAACCCTTGCAACTCTTTTTCAGCCATTCCTTAGATTGAAATCACTCTTAAACAAGAAGAGGGGAGCTCTCACAAATTCAATAGAATTATAATTAGTTTTTTCCTTTCTTTCTGGCTTTCCCAAGCAAGAATACATGGGGGATTTATAAATCCCAATTGGCTTCAAAATTTAGATCCAAAAATTTAAAATTCCTTGAAATCTCGGGGTACGGGCAGTACTATCGCTAGTACTAGCAGTACCACCACCGACATAGAGCCCAGGATTCTGGGCACGGGCAATACCACCATTCAGAATTAGCGGTACTACCACTGACTAGCTATCACAAATGGTCATCGCTCAACCGTAACTCTTCACTCAACTAACTGTTTGTCATTGTTTTTTGCTTGTATAGATGTTTGGTAGTATATTTTGTCTTGGTTTTGTGTGATTTTACTTAAGAAATGTGAGCAGAAACAGTTTATAATGATGTAGAACGATTGCTCGTTGTGCGAAGCCAAAATAGGCAAAAAACTGTCCAGTTTTGAGTCATTTTCGTGTGCTGTGGCTACCAGTTTGAGTAGTGCAAAACGTCAGTCATCTCAGTCCCTTGGAACCTCCCGGGTGGCACACGGCTGGATGGGGCTTCAGGTATGTATCGGGCATGAGCATTCGTCAAGAGTTGAACTCGACTTGCGTCCGATACCTTGGGAATCATCATTTATGGACTTGTGACCATTCTTACCACCCTCTAAAGTCCTGTTTTACTCTCTTTCTCTCTTTTTCTATTACACTCAAGGTGTTCGACGAATTGCTTGTAAGAGCTGCCCACTTTGCGAGATGTCGGGACTTATCCATCACTCATTTTCAAGCTAATCGACTTCTCTTTTTGTAGGTCCTTCGAGACCCACACGAGATTGCAAATGGGTTGACCCTTTGCGAGTAAATAATGCTTCAACGTTTCTTGACTTAGGCAATACCAGGTAAGTCCATAACATTGGGCAAGGTTGCTTAGCGACTTAGGCAATTCCAACTAAGTTTTTAAGTTGGCAGCTAGAGTGTCGCACGGTTAGACAAATTCAGCTAAGTCCGTGATATTGTGGTATCAAAGTAAGAAAGCAATTTAAAAAAGCATCGAAGAAGATTCGCAATCTTGCTATGGTGAAATACCATGGTGAATCGAGCAAGATGGGGCAAGTTAGACCCTTGCCCCAAGTAGCCTCAGGTGGGCTGCAAGTGCAAACTCGCTCGTAAGCTATTGGAGCCGCTCATAAGGAGCATAGTAGCGAAGAAGATGAGCATGAGATTGGGTACTCTCTGAGAGTAGAGGAAGCGTAATCTAGTGCGCCAATTGGGAAAATGAGCCATAAAGATAGACTTACAATGGTAGAAACCCTCCTCGATGTTCTTAAAGCGAGCTTGGAGGAACTCTACTAAGGGCAATGAAGACTTGTTGGGGTAGAGAGATCGCAAGAAGAAGCTAAATCTCAGATAGATAGGGTTGAGTTCCTGGTCGACTGATTGACGAAGGACACCAAAGACTCAGTACAACATCTACACGAAGTTGTGACGAAACTCACGTCCAAGGGGACGTTGCTCACAAGGACTCTTAATGCGGGAGAGAACAATACCCATGCTGCATCACCACAAAACTTCAAGGCACCCGAACCGCATTACTATGGAGATGCCAAAGAGCTCAAAAATTTTCTGTGACATGGAACAGTATTTTCGTGCTACGAGGCTCGATTATGAAGAAACGAAAATTTCTATAGCAATAATATATCTGAATAGAGATGTAAAACTTTAGTGGCGAACCCGTTGGGAAGAGATCCAACAAGGTCGATGCCGAGTGGATACATGGGAAGACTTGAAGCGGGAGTTGAGAGCTTAGTTTTGCCCGAGAACACAGAGTTCGTTGCAAGAAGGAAATCGAGACAATTCCGCCAAAGTACATCCATTCGAGATTATGTGAAGTAATTTTCAGCACTGATGTTAGATATAAAAGACATGTCCGAGAAGGACAAGCTATTCAGCTTCTTTGATGGCCTGAAGCCATGGGCACGACAAGAACTAAATCGGAGGAATGTCACCGATATGGTCAGGGTAATTTCAGCCGTAGAAAGGCTGACTAACTTTATTTCTTCAGAGGACTTGGGTAAGAAAGAACAATCCTCTGGAAATCGCCCAATAAAATACTCTCGAATGAAGGAGCCCGGGGGCGAACAAAAGAAGAATAACTTCTATAAGGGACCAAGCTCAAAAGGCAAGGCCTCGAAGTCTGGCGGATGCTTCTTATGTGATGGACCAGATATGGTGAGGGAGTGCCCGTAAAAGTAGACACTCAATGCGTTAACTGCATCGATACACCCCCACAAGTCGGACAAGGGCAAAGCCGTCGCCCTAAGTTTGAGTAGTTCTGAATCCAGCAGTGACGACGAGGAGTCATTAGGGCCTCTAATAAGAGCAATGCGTTTGTTGAATGCATTGCAGGGTAAAGTGGGGGAGAACACAAAGACGAAGGTACAGAATGTAGCAAGTAGTGAGTTGATGTATGTAGGCATCAAGCTTAATGGTCGAACTACCCATGCAATGGTGGACATAGGCGTTACCCATAATTTTATTGCCGATCGTGAAGCAAAGCAACTTGGACTAATCTTGGAGAAGAATCCAAGTCGTATGAAGGCTGTGAACTCAGAGGCTCAGCGGATCTCCGGACTAGCAAAGGGGGTCCATATCAAGATTAGAATGTGGAGCGGGTGCACAAACATGATGGTGGTGCCATTGGATGACTTCCAAGTGATTCTTAGAATGGAGTTTATGCATGCGGTGAAGTTGGTGCCGATGCTATTCCTAAACTCTCTATGCCTAATAGGAGGCGGCCACCCCTGCATGGTTCTAATTTCTCGAGGAGGAACCAAGGACCCACAGCAAATATCAGCACTATAATTAAATAAAGGGGCATGAAAAGGTGAATGAACTTTCGTGGCTGCTGTAAAACTAGAACCACTTGACGGGGAGGCCACTCACGAACCTACTATGGTGTCGAACGTTCTAAAGGAGTTCACAGACGTCATGCCACCTGAGTTGCTGAAGACTCTGCCTCCACGTAGAGGCATGGATCATAATATTGAGTTGGAGTAAGGAGTTAAGCCTTCAGCGAGACCACCATACTGCATGGCCCCTCCAGAGTTAGCAGAACTGAGGATGCAGTTAGATGAACTGCTAAGCGGTAGTCTCATATGCAGTTTAAAAGCACCCTTCGGAATTCTAGTCCTCTTCCAGAAGAGACAAGATGGGAGTCTCCAATTATGCATGGATTATTATTAGGACCCTAGCTAAGTCAGGTCCATTTATTTAGGTTGAGTCATATTAGCCATGCTGGTTACAGGTGCCCTGCAAGCTAATCACGCGAGTGATGACACGTGTGACACACTACGTAATCTTTTTGCTTATGATTAATAATGACATATTCTCACATTATATTATATGTAGCATATATATTGTGATATCCTTGGTTCTGTGTAATGGGAATTAGATCATGATTAGATCACGATAATGAGATCGATTCATCTTTAAACACAGATCCTAAATAATCTCGGTCATAGGTTACTCGAGAGGGACATCGAGATAACCCGACAGATCGGTGTACTATATATCCGTCCATATGATGGAGGTGGCTGGTCTCATAGCCACTTGTGTGGAGACACTAAAGATATAGTACATGTGCTCATTGGAGAATGAGTTCACTGATTGATCCACTTATGGAATGTTGTATGGTTAATGATACCTAATGTCAAACAGCGATTCCATAGTCCCAGTTGTGTATCTGGTCCTTGGACTTGAGACACCAAGGATGCCTTGTATGAGTACTCCTTTCTTTGACGCTAGACTTACAGGTTTGGAAAGCTCCAAATCTAGTACAACTAGTTATCGGGATTGATAGCCAACCTTATGAAGGTAATTGAGTGTCAATAGAGGATCATCCACTCTCGGTATCATGAGAGGAATATCCCATATATGCTTGCTTAGACAAATCTCTGGCCAAGGTCATTTGGATTGAGAGAGAAGGAGTTCTCTGGTAGAATTCGATTAGAGCAAGACAAACTGATTCCGTATATGACCTGACAGTACCATATCCAATATACGGTCTCTGGGATATTAGTTGGATGAGGGATTATAGATACATGGTAATTGTGGACAGACAGGTCCGATGGATTCGATCCTCTTGTACCGTCTGGGGACTATAACGTAGTGGCCTAGTACATCCATAGTCGATGAGTCGAGTGAATTATTATGGAGATAATAATTCACTATATCAGAAGGAGTTCTGATGGGAGTGACTCACGGCTAGCTCGATATCGGGCCTAGAGGGTCACACACATATGGTGGATGCTTCAGCGAATAGAGGATTGGATGAAGATCCAATTAGCTCCTATTCTCATTAGATGAGACCCTATGTTTATGAGCTCCTTGATTAAGGCCCAATTATAGGCCTAAGAAGATTATTGGATAGAGATCCAATAATGTAATATTAGTGGGTTATTGGATGGAGATCCAATACCCACTAAGGAGCTCTAGGGTTTTGGTGGCTCTCTATAAATAGGAGGGGAGACTCAGGGTTGATAGGCTGCAGCTTTAGCCACCATCTCCTATTCTCCTCCCTCCCTCTGAGCAAGAGTTGCAAGATCAAAGAGGAGGAGTTTCGCTACAGAGATCCATCGTGTGGATACCACTAGAGAGGAGGACGCTTGACCTCCTTCATCTTCTCCATCCGAATTTGGAATACAAGGATATACGATCTCCCTAGGTAAAATCAATCTCTCACACATCACGGTTTTTTAGTTTTTGTGATTTTTCTCGTGACCCCAATCTTTTGCACGACGATTTGATCTGCGTAGGAATCCGGATTTTGTTTTGATTTTCGCTGCGCATGTGATGCACCCACTGAGGTTTCCCAACAAGCCAGAGTTAGTTATGGGTCAGGTGAACCTTATCAAGTCAGTTATAAGTGGTTAGAGTTGGCTTTTATCTTCGGTTCAGACGAAGTCAGTTATTATTTTCAGTTAGAAGTTTATCAAGTTCGTTAAGAGTCAAAGATTAGTGGAACGGTTGGCAGAGCCCTATAAATAAGGTTGTAACTCTTTTATGAAAATCAATCAATGAAGAAGTATTAATTTTAGCCACAGGCAAAATCTTATGAGGCAGATCCCCTCGAAGTGATCTAGGAGGCTCGATCCCCTCGAAGTGATCTAGGAGGCTCGATCCCCTCGAAGAGATCGATTATCCCCCTTTCTATCTTCTTCCTCCATGATAGAACCTTAGGGTTCTATCAATTATCAAGCCCTCAACAAGGTGACGGTGAAGAACAAGTATCTCATTCCGCTCATCGCAGACTTGTTTGATCAATTGGGTAAAACAAAGTACTTCTTTAAACTCGACCTTCAGTCGAGGTATTAGTAGGTACGCATTGCGAAAGGCGACGAAGCGAAGAATACCTGTGTAACTAGGTATGGAGCGTTTGAGTTTTTGGTGATGCCTTTCGGCTTAACCAATGCTCCAGTCATATTTTACACTCTTATGAACCAACTGTTTAAGGAGTATCCAGACAAGTTTGTGGTCGTCTACTTAGACGATATCGTTGTCTACAGTCAAACACTTGAGGAGCATGTCGAGCACCTTCGAACAATCTTTAGAATTCTCAGGGAGAACACCTTGTTTGTGAAGAGGGAGAAATGCTACTTTGCTTAGACAAAAATCCTATTCTTGGGGCATTGCATCAGCAATGGTTCCATTCGTATGGATAAATCAAAGGTGCAAGCTGTGGTAGAATGACAAACACCAAAGAAGGTACCCGAGCTGAGATCCTTCCTTGGTTTCATCAATGATTATCAGTGCTTTATCGTTGGATATTTGAAGCGTGCAGCTCCACTGACGGAGTTGCTAAAGAAGGAGCAGTCTTGGAAATGGTCGGACAAATGCGAAGTAGCATTCCAAGACATAAAGGCTACTGTGTTAAAAGAACTGGTAAATTACCAAACTATGGGAAGTCCTTTGAAATCCATATGGATGCTTCAGACTGATAGAACCCCAGAAGGAGCTCTATAGATTTTGATCCTTGAGGGGGATCAACCCTTGGAACGCTGTAGGGGTTCCTCCCTCCTAGATTCGGCAAGGCTGAAATAAAATTGATAATTACTTCCTTCAAGAGAGGGGGCGGCTACATCATTATATAGGGATCAAAACCCTAGCCTAAGGGGGTGCTTGCCTAAGTAAAATTACCCCTTTGCCCCTCCTATAGCCAACCTGCCTTAATAGGAACAGGGGGCAACTAGGTTGGCTCTATAGCTGACCTAAGCAGGGGGAAACTCTGGCCAACCAACCCAGTAAGGGGGCGATGGCCACTAAGCCCTAAGGGCTAATCTAAACCCTAGCCATACTCCTTTATAAGATAAGAGTGATTTTATTACAATCTAGCAGGGTTTTATTGATTACTTCTAGGGAGATTAGGACTAAACCCTGTTGGAGTCCTATCAAACCCGCCCTCTTAAAATCAGCCTTGTCCTCAAGGCTGAAGTTCCATGAACTCAGGAAATCGGGTCTTCAGCTCCTAATCAACTTGGGTGTCAGTTGGAAGAACTTGAGCTGAGTTGTTGTCTTTAAATTTCCATTTGAGGTGGGATACTTGGAGGATCAACTGTAATTTTGATCTGGTGCACGGATCTGATCTCTAGGTTGGGGCCCCAATATGATCCCCAATTTTGCAAGGCTGAAAGAAATATGAAGACCACTTTCTTGAGGCTTGAATTTCACATTGGTGGAGCTGGAGATGAAGGGGGACTTGATCTTTCTTAGGAAACTTTCTTCTGCTCCAGCGTTTGTTAGGGGGAAGTTTCTTCCTTACATGGGTTGCCACATGGTTAGTCTTTAGTGATAGCCAATCTTTCTTCTGGAATGGTGATTGCCCTCTGGTATAGTTCAGGATGATGAGAGCCTAATCTGGCGTGAGCATGGATTGCAATTCTTCTAGTTTAACTCATCTTTCGTGCCATGGACCTGTATCCAACCATATTTTAAATTTGGTAGTAATTTGTATCTCCTGTAAAAATCTCGTATGAAGTATGGGGGAAGCCTCGGTGTAAATTAGGAGTCGACCATCTTGCATAAGAATAGCCCTAATTTTAACTCCTGACGCATCGACCTCAATGACCAAAGTGCGGCCGAAATCAGGTAGCGCTAGGACTGACGTCATCGTCATGGCTGTCTTGAGTTGTTCGAAGGCTGCGGAGGCTTTATCCGACCACAAGAAGGAGTCTTTCTTCAGTAAGGACGTGAGCTGGGTACTGATCTTGCCATAATATTTCATAAAATTTTGGTAGTAGCCCATGAGTCTAAGGAAACCACATAATAATTGTACGTTTATAGGTCTCGACCATCCTTGCATTGCCTCGATCTTTGTCGGGTCCAACGCCACTCCATCCTCTAATATAATGTGCCCAAGATACTTCAATTTACACTATAAGAAGTTGCACTTTGACTGTTTAACATAAGGAGTATTCTCCCGAAGAATCGTTAGAACAGTTCATAAGTGCTGAAAATGTATATCAAACGTAGGGCTATAAATGAGAATATCATCAAAGAATACCAATACAAACTTGCGTAGAAAACTCCAGAAGATGTCATTCATCAGGCTTTGGAAATTAGAAGGAGCTTTCGTAAGTCCGAAAGGCATTGCCAGAAACTCGTAGTGGCCGTTATGCATGCGGGGGGGTTCATTTGAAAATATTGTATCAAAGATTCATGAATCCAAGAATCAAATATTAAAAGTGAGGATTTGAAAGAGAGTTCATAAATCCAAGAATCTAAGAATCCAATAATCAAATATTAAGAGGGAGGATTTGAAAGAGAGCTCATGAATCACATATCAAGCATCACAAAAGTTCTTGAATTATTTTCTTTTGTAAATTTCAAGAGGAAAGAATGATGCAAAATTATTTTGAAAGATCAAAGATCACATTTCTACTTATAAGTTTCAAGATGAAAGAATCATCTCGTGCATTTGTAATATTCATGTAAATTTTAAAAAGAAACTCATTTTGCAAGAACGAGAAATCTAAAAAATATGGTAGCAACTCATGCATTTGGAAGATTTAAAATCATCTCATGTAAATTTTAAGAAGAAGCTCATTTTGTAAAAATGAGAAATCTGAAAAATATGATAGCAACTCATGCAATTGAAAGACTTAAAATCATCTTATGTAAATTTTAAGAAGAAGCTCATTTTACAAAAATGAGAAATCTGAAAAATATGAGAGCAACTCATGCATTCAGAAGATATAAGATTCCTAATTTTCTTCTAATCAAATTGTTTCTTATTTATTGATTTTAGTTGCAAGATAGTAATTTTCTCTCCCTTTGTTATTGACAAAAAGAAAGGTACAAAATCTTTTCTTTTAAATCAATTACAACCATAAGTAATATAAAGAAATTCATGTCATTAAGGATATAATATGAAAGATCAATTCGTAAGTATCAAAAGATATAATTTATTTTAATATATCTTTTCTTTATTTTACATAACGAAAATGAGTCTTAGGAGATCAATTAGTAAACAATCTTGATTTATACAAGATAAATCTTAAGATATATAATTCATTTAAATAATTTTTTTAATAAAATGAAAGAATGGTCTTTACTAAAAATATCAAATTATAATTGTCAAGATAATAAATCTCCTTTTTAGTAAAAAAAGAAATCATAGAGGTTAAAATTGATTCACATAAATGATAACTTATGTCAAGAAATTAAGCAAAATTAGTAAAATCTTTTGTAGTTCAAGAGATTCAACAATAATGACATACATAAATTCATCACTTTATCTCTTATTGAAAGCTTGATAGAGACATTTTTAACAAGAATGCATACTATTTTTTGTGTTTCAATTTATGTGATTTGTTTAATTCAAAAATCCTTTATTTTTTTTGCCAAATCCATGTGTTGTTCGTTTAAAACAAAAATCAAGTTTCATTTCAAAAGAAATCATCAAGATCATTATAACAAAATATTTTCAAATAAAAGCTTTGATTTATTTTAATTCTAATTAGTTTTTCCTTTTAAGTGAGTCTAACTCTTTAGACTTAGTGCAATGAGTTACCATGCTCATTTCAAAAAATTGATTTATTTTACTTTATTAGAAGCCCCAACTCAAGAATAATCTAACATTCAATCTATTTTAACCCATCTAACATTCAACCATCATAACATTTAAATCAATCATCATTCAACTTTTACAAGCCAATAAACAAAATTTAGTTATATCATTCAACAATAATAGTTTCATTTAAATCAACCAACATAACATTTACAAGCCAATAATATTCAAAAGATCAAGGTTTATATAGATAGATATTTCATTTAGTCAAAACCAGGAAGAATCCTAGAATAAAAAACTTGGACTCATATAAAAAGAGGTTTATTTAGATAAATATTTTTTAGAATCATGAAGGTTGTTTCATATCTCAAATTGTAAACTCCAATATATCATCTCATCATATGAAAACACATCTAAGATCATCATTAAAATCACTTTTCAGATAATTTCAATAAAGGTAATGTAGATAGTTTCTCATTAACAATAACTAAAGTTCTTTAGTTCTAATTCATTTTTTGTACTAGCATGCTCTAGTTATGTATCATCGAAAAAAAATCAAGATTAGTTGTATAACCATGAACCATTTTTAATAAAAAAATTTGTTATAATTGAAATAAAGATCATTAAGTTTCAATCATCTTGATTCAAATATTTTTTTCCTTATTTTTATTGCTTTGGTTAGTGATCTTGAAAAATATGTTAGATCTCAAGTTATGTGCCTTGAGCATCCACTATCAATGAAAGGGGTTTTAGTTTAGGTACCCATTTGACTTTGAGTCGCTCATGAAAAGTTTTACCCATTTTTACTAATGACTTTAAGTTGTTTATGGTTCCTTAAGGAACCCAAACCAACTTATGTAGACCATACCTTCTAAATGAGCATTTATAAGCAAAATTTTTAAGTCTACCACAAAGTTAACATTTGTTTTCAGATAAAGAGTATAATGTGGGTCCTTTAACGAAGATAGTTAGCTTTTGTTGAGTGTTACTCACAAAGCCAATACATTTCTTCCTATGAATATGACCTTTATTGCAATAATCATATTTAGATATGTCTTGCCTATTTTAAACTTTTCTAAGGTTTTCTTAATATGACATATTCCTTTTTAGTTGCATCTAGTGTCTCATATTTAGAGCAAGAAATACATGGTATTGATGTTTTATGCATAGTTTCAAGTTTACTAGCAAGTAATGCATGATCTATTTTGAGTGATTTATAAGCTTTACTAATCTTTTTATACTCATCAAATAATTCATGAAAGTCATTAAGAAACATATTAAATATAAAAGAGGTTTCGGAAGAGTAACTTACCTCATCGTTGATGGCCATGAGTATGTAGTTCGCCATTCCTTGGTTGTCCTCTTGATTTTTAGATTACACCGACTTTTTACGTTCATAACAAGAGGTTATGTCTTCTATAAGTTTATTTTTATTTTTAATATCTTAGTTTTTTATTACTTTTCATGAATTTTTTAGGTTCTTTTGTCATAATTTCAATGTCATAGTCCTCATCACTTGAGGTTTCACTCGAGAAATTTTATTTTGTTCTCACTTCAAGGTTCTTCCTATTCTTTGGAAAGTGTTCTTGTATTCTCAATGTCAAATCATTCATATTCTTTCGAATGTGTTCTTCTTATGTTCTCAGTGTCAAATTCTTCCTGTTCTTTTAAAGGTTATTCTCATGTTCTTCTTTGCATGTTATTTTATTTATTTTTTATTCCTTTAATTTTCTTGTGCTTTTGTGTGTGACTTCTAATATGTGTCATATATCAAAAGCTAAAACATAAGTAGAAACATGATTAAATTTATATTTATAGACCTCAATTGACTTCAGAATTTACAGCCAAAAAATCAAACACCTTGAAATTTTAGGGTATGGGTGGTACCACCACCGGCACGATGGTACCACCATCAAATAGAGCCTAGGTTTCTGGGCGATAATGGTACTACCACTCGGAATTCGTGGTACTACCACCGATTGACGGTACTACCATCGATTGGCAATACCATCGCTGACAGTCGATGATACCACCGCCTAGAATCCCTAGAAAAGTACTTTTAGTACTTTTCATGTTAGGAAACTAAGCAAGAGCATCATATATGCAGCGAAAAATCAAAACAAAGTAGGTTTTCCACGCAGATCAAATCGTGGTGTAAAAGATTGGGTCGCGAGAAAAATCGTAAAACTGAAAAACTACATCGTGTGAGAGATTATTTACCTAGGGAGATCGTATATCCCTATTTTTCCAGATCCGAATGGAGATGATGAAGGAGATCAAGCGTCCTCCTCTCTAGTAGTATCAACACGATGGCTCGATGTAGCGATACTCCTCTAATCATAATTCTAGGTCTCGTAACTCTTGCAAAGAGGAAGGGGAGGAGAATAGGAGAGGACGACCAAAGATGTAGCCTATTATCTATGTGTCTCCCCTCCTATTTATAGAGAGCCACCAAAAATCCTAGGGGTCCTGCCTTAGTGGGTATTGGATCTTCATCCAATAATCTCCTTTGGCCTATCTAATTGGGCCTCATACAAAGAGCCCATCAGTGTAGAGTCTCATCTAATGAGAATATGGGCTAATTGGATCTCTATCCAATCTTCTATTTGTTGAAGCATTCACCATATGTGTATGACGCTCTAAGCCAGATACTGAGCTGACCGTGAGTCACTTCCATCATAACTCCTTTTGTTATAGTAAATTATATCCCATAATAATTCACTCGACTCATCGATTATGGACGTACTAGGCCACTACGCCATAGTCCCTAGACGGTATAGGGGGATCGAACCCATCAGACCTATCTGTCCATAGTTACTATGTATTTATAGTCCCTCATCCATCTAATATCCCAGAGACCATATATTGAGAATAGTACTGTCAGGTCACATACAGAATCCATCCGAGTCTCGCTCTAATTGGATTCTCTAGGGATTTGTCCGAGCGAGCACACACGAGATATTCCTCTCATGATACCGAGAGTGGATGATCCTTTATTGACACTTAATTTCCTTCGTAAGGTTGGCTACTAATCTCGATAGATGATTATACCAGATTTGAAACTTTTCAAACCTGTAAGTCCTACATCAAAGAAAAGAGTTCTCAAACAAGGCATCCTTGGTGTCTCAAGTCTAATGACCAGATGCACAACTGGGACTATAGAATCACTATCTAATTTTAGGTATCATTAACCATATAGCATTCCATAAGCGAATCAATCAGTGAACTCATTCTCCAATGAACACTTGTATTGTATCCTTAGTGTCTCTACATAAGTGGCTATGAGACCAGCTGCCTCCATCATATGGGCATGTATATAGTATACCGGTCTATTCGGTTATCTCGATGTCCCTCTCGAGTAATATATAACCGAAATTATTTAGGATCTGTGTTAAAGGTCAATCGATCTCAGTATCGTGATCTCATCACAATCTGATTCTCATTGCACAAAACCAAGGATATTACAATATATATATGCAATAGGTAATATAATATGAGAATATGCCAATAATAATCATATGAAAAAAAGATCGTGCAACGTGTCACACATGCCATCACTCATGTGATTGGCTTGTAGGGCACCTGTAACCAGCATTTCATACCCTAAGTTATACCTTCTATTGACCTGGTTGTACCTCCTTCTAGGTTATCGAAATAAGCTCTATCATGAGCTCAAATCAAACCCAAATTAGACTTGGTTGGCCCTTAATTGAGTTAGTAGGATTTCTCTAAAACTAACTCAAACTATGACTCAAATCAAGATGCTAACTATAACACTTAAGACAAATAATTACAACACATAATCTTCGTTGTCCGGCGCGTCAGTCGATCTTTCGGCGAATCCCCAGTGAGCTCCCGATCTCTTGTCGGTGAACTCCCGACAAACCTTTAGGGAACTCCCAGTGATCTCCCGACCACCTATTGACAAACTCCCAACAACCTCCGACGAATTCCCAGGGAGCTCTCATCACATCGTACGAACCTTGGTCTGATGCCTGATCTTGACTACAGCCCAATGACAGATTATCCCTTAATTGTTTTATCTTTTTTCAGACGTAGTTAATCATGCATCACTTATCTCCAACACATATATTAGATTATAAACACACTAATTGGTTTCATCATCAAAATATGATATTCAATAGAATGCCCTCGACTCAATCTTGTAGGATCACCATATCAAAAATCATGAGTAGAACTTAAGACAGCTCAGCAAATAAGCCTTGATTGGATTCGACTCACCACTCTAGCGTGGACAATCAAAACTCGACTTAACATATTAGCACTAGAAGGAGGGCCACTAAGCATGCCTTCAAAAAAATTTATAGGACATTGAGGCCGAATCCAAATAAGACCAATCGACCGAACGCATCGAATAGCCAAGGAGGTCAAAGCCTAATGGTGTTGAACGCGCCTTCACTAAATCCTTTGGTCTTGATTCTCTAGGGGCCGATCACATCAGGACCATCGATCGATCCCACTCCTACCTTTCCCTTTATTCAGGACTATCGATTCTCTTATGTGCTAAACTTTTTGGATGACTCTTAGAGGTACAACAAGGGAATAGATTTTCAAGCTTCCCCTGTAATTTATCCTATCCTTTGGATAGTTGACCAATAAGTTGAGCTTAATTTCATTAGTTACAAGCTGTCAAAGAAGCCAACTACATTTTTTGTTGGCCATGAGACAAATGGACAAAGAATCCATTGCTAGCTACAATGAACATTTCAATGATGAAGTGAGAATGGTAGTAGACCTAAGTTCATCGGTCTTAATAAATACTTACATTGGTGGCCTCCAACCTTAGAGATTCTTCTATTCGATCATCGCATGACCTCCTACCATTTTTCCTGAGTTGCTACAAGAGGCCAACTGATATATAGCTAGAAAGAAAACTGTCAACCCCAAAAAAAAATATTGAGGAGAGAAGCTCATGACTAAATAACTCAGAGTGGTCCTGTAATGACAAGTTTCATGGTAACCGAGCACCTTCTTACAATGAGTTCACCCCTTTGAACGCTTCTGACACTAAGGTGTTTATGCAAATTAGGGAAAAAGGCTTGCTTTGCACACCCCACCCTCTCCTGACTCCTCCCACTAGATAGAATCGTCCCAAATTCTGATGCTTCCATCAAGACCATGAGCATAACAACAAGGACTACCATGAATTAAAGCTGCAAATAGAAGAGCTCAGAGATGTCATCTTAATCGCTACTACACAAGGTGCAAGAGACATCTCTAAGACCGCATGAGCTCATTGATCACTAGGTGGATGTAATTGTTGGCTGGCCTACATTAAGAGATAGCAGTTTGTCCTCCTACCAAAACTAGGCACGAGAACCATACGCTAAGAGGTTTCGGGTGACCCTCCAATGATGTACAAAGAAGAGGAAGCTGAGCACTTGGAGCTCTTGTTGTGTTGCTCAAAATTTATAATGCACTAGTAAAGAGGATATTGGTTGATACAAATATAGCTCTATTGATATATTGTATTTTGATGTCTTCCAAAAGATTGGTTTGAGCACAAAATATCTTTAGCACATCTCATCTACACTTACTATATTGGTGGACAATAGACCTATATGCTATATTGGGGTCGGGGGACTGTTCAAGGACTGTAATGATCAAGTTCTTAGTTATGGATGTCTAATCAACCTAAAATGCGATCATTAGGTGCCCAACCCACAATCGTCTATATATGATTATTTCAACTTATTACATGACACTAAAGTTTTCCACTAAATCCAGGGTAGGGGAACTCAAAGAGCGACCCACGAGAGTATCATCAATGCTATTTGATGTTAGTTATTGTTCCAAAGAAAGTAATACTTTCAGTCCAATAGATGGACCCATGTAAGCCAACCCCCATGTCACTCATCCAAAGGTAGGTGAACCCTTATCGGAGATCCCACTGGATCCTACTTGACTAGATCGAATAGTAAAAATTAGCTTGGCCCTCTCAAAGGCCAAGAGGACTAAACTTATCATCTTCCTTCATCACAAGCCCGAGGTAGGTATTCACCTAGACCCCTAGCGACATGCTAGGGATCCAGAATTTTAGGCTATTTATCAGAAGCCTCAAAGGTTTGCCTTGGTTTGACAAGCAGTTATAGAGGAAGAAGTCACTAAATTATTGTATAGTGATTTTATATGTGAGATCCACTTTCCTAAGTGGCTCACTAATATAGTTCTTGTAAAAAAGAGTAACAATGCATGTGCATTGACTATACTAATCTTAATAATGCCTGTTTGAAGGATAGCTATCATTTACCTTAGATTGGCTAATTGGTTGACATGATGTTAGGCTTTGAACTTGTCACCTTTATGGATGCATATTTCATATATTACTAAATTAAAATGACAGTAGAGGATAAAGAGAGTTCATCCTTTGTCACTGGCTAAGGCTTTTATTGTTATAAGGTCATGCTCTTTAGATTGAAAAATGAAGAAGCAACATACCAAAGAATGATAAACAAGATGTTTTAGGCTTAGATGGGGAGAAACATGGAAGTCTACATTGATGACTTGCTAGTCATAAGTTCAACATCTAACACCCATCTTGCCAACTTGATTAAAGCCTGTAACATGCTTCATCAGTTCTGAATGTCGCTCAACCCTACAAAATCTCTTGAAACTCGAATCTTGATGATGAAATCAATTGATAGGTTATTAATCTAACAAGATTATTAGAGTTGATTGATGCAGGATTAACTATGATAGATAAAAAATTACAATTAGAGGTTTGGCCAAAGTCAAGTCCAGACATCGGACCGGAGTGAGGACGATGCAGTTGGGAACTCACCTGGAGTGCGTCGGGAGCTCACCGAGGGTATTGGGAGCTTGTCAAGGGAGTTCATCGAAAGAAGACCGAGACTCACCGGAAGATTGTCGGGGCAGCCAAAAAGCTTGTCGGGAGTTGGGAAGATCTTGAAGTGGATTTGTTAGTCATATTGATTGTAATTAATTAAGTCATAGTTAGCATCATTAATGTTGAGTCATGTTTGAGTTAGATTTGGAAGAGATCCAAATTAACTCAAGTGAGGTTTACCGAGTCCACCGTGGAGAGTGGATTGAGCTCAAGTAGAGCTCAATTGATTGACTTGAGAATTGGTCAACATGAAACTTTTTTGGAAATTCTAGCAATTGTACCACTGGTGAGCAGCAGTTATACCGTCAGTGAGCGGTGATTGTACCACCAGTGAGTAGCGATTGTACCATCATCACCTAGGTTTTCAGGCAGCAAGCAACGGTGTACCACCTAGGCTTATGGTTGTACCACTGTCGTCAGGAATCCAGGCAGCAGACGACAATTGGACCACACAAGCCAGTGGTTGAACCACCCCTATCCTATTTTCAGGGTAGCTTTTAGTGGTTGTACCACCCATACCTGATTTTTCTGGGTGTGTTTGAATTTTAGCTCCAAATCCTGAAGCCAATAAATACCCCAAGTTTTCTTGCATTTCACACAACAATTTTGGGCTAGAAATTCTATGAAAAATTATGTACAAGATTTGTAAGAAAAAAAAAGGGATAAGGGAGAGAGAAATATCTTGTAAAACTTGTAGTTCTCCCTTGTATAGTTGTAAGGTTCATCTCTTAAGTCTGATAAAAGGAGAGATAAAATTATAAGGGTTTGATCTTCACTCAAAGAAGGTTAATAATGGACGTCGGTGGACCTCGGAGAAGAGGACTCGGGAGTGAACATAGACTAGGTTGAGGCCGAATCACTATAACTGTGAGTGTGCTTTAATTGCTTTCATTTTATTTTTTATTGCTCCTAAATACTTGATAGTTAGATACGAAGTTTCAATTTCTCAACCAGGAAGGAATTTGAACGAAAGAGAACATATGACTCCAAATAAAATCTCGAGTGATTAGGACTTTGAACCTTTGACAAATGAACTGGATAAATTAATAAACATAAACCATAAAAATGATCTTAAGATGGATAAAGCCTCTTGTTATGAATGCAAGAAGCCGAGGTGCTCCAAAGATGAATAACACAATCAAGAAGAAGTGGAGAATCTCGCGCTTATAGCTATCGATAATGAGATTAGTGATTCATTAAGTATTTTTTTTACCAAATTATTAAATATATTTTATGAATTGTTTGATAAATTTAGAAAAATTAGTAAATCTTAGAAGTTGCTTAAAAGTAAAATGATTCGTTAGTTAGTAGATTTAATCAAATGCATGATATTTTATCATCACATAATCTTTACTCTAAATGTGAAATGCTAGATGATGTTAAAGAGAAAATTATCATGCTTAAATAAATGTTAGAAAATTTTGAAATAGAAAATAAATCCCTTAATATGATCCTTGCTAATAAGGGTCATGCTAATAGAAGAAAGGTATAGGCTTTGTCGGTAACATTCAACAAAATTCAATCATTTTTATTAAAGGATCTACCTTAAATTTACCATCAAAAGTTAAATATAATTTTTGTGAAAAATTAGAACATAAAGCCAACAAATATTTGTTTAGATATTATAATCATCATAAATTAGTTTGGATTCCTAAAGGAACTATAAATAACCAAAAACCATTAGAGAATAAAGACAAAGTTCTTCATAAAGGACCTAATGTAAAATGGGTACCTAAATTCTTCTTGTAAAGTTGTGTCCTAACAAGGCTAGGAGCACTAAATGGTATCTTGAAAGTGGATGCTTAAGCCACATGACTTGAGATCTAACACTCCTTTCAAGCTCACTAGCCTAAGTAACAATAATAATAATAAGTATTGGAATTAAGTTTACTGATAAGAAATCTCATGATGATTTATGATTATAACAGTAATCTTAATTATCTTTCGATTATGAATGATGATGTATAGCTAGAGCATGCTAAAACAAGAACCTTGGTTATTATTAATAACTAATCAAAAATTATTTATATTGAAATTTATGAAAATGAGTTTTTGATTGAATGCTAAGTTCAAAATTATTGGCTTTGATATTTGTTGATCTAAATAAAAAGGCTATTTTTGAGTGACTTAAATGTTATGGTGTTTTTGACTAAGTTAGCTTAAAAAATATCATTATTGAATGATTGATTAAATGGTTGAATAGTTGTAAGATGAGATTGAATAAGTGTTGTTAAATGATATATTATTCTTCAATTTAAGCATAGAAGAAAATAAAAAAAAGAGGGAGAGAAAAATCATGCTTCATTGTCTAGTATTTTTGAAAAATTAAAAATATATTTAATGAGAATAAAATGAGCATGGTAACTCATTTCATTAAATCTAAAAAAACATTGAAATTAAAATAAATTGAAGCTCTTGTTTGAAAATATTTTATTGCAATGATCTTGATTTAACTTAGTTTTTTACTTTAAATGACATTGCATTCTTGAAATAAATTTTATAAGTTAAAACAACTAAAAAGGAGGATAATTATTCTTGAAAATATTTTTATCCTATCAATCTTCAACAAGAGATAAAATGATACTATTATTGTTGAATCTCTTACAAAATGAATTAGAGAACTTTAGCTATTTTCTTTTGAAAAATAATTTATGTTGCCTTCATTGAAATTTTTTTAAAGCAATTTTTTATGATAATTTTGGATATGTTTTCATTTTTGATAAATCTATCCAACTTTATTGATATTTTGATGATTTTGTCATTATCTTGATAAGTTAAAAATTATATCTTGAAATCCTTATAGAAATCAAGTTTGTTCAAAGAAAATTATATAAAAGAATCATAAGTTGTCTCTTCGGAATAATAACTTGAAAAATCTTTATGGACCATATTCTTGATAACTTGAAATTTTGCTATATGCAAATCAAGATCTTCTATTTTTTTCTTCTTTGCAATTTATTCATGATCTTGATATTTATAATTTGATATTTTTATGAATGAACACTCTTCGTATTTGATCTCCTAAAAATTACTAAAGCTTTGAATATTAACTAAGAAGAATTTTATCAAATTGAATCATGACCTTTGGTATTCACGATTTGATATCCTTCATGTCATGATTTATCCTTGACTTGTATTTATGAATGATGCACCTTATCACCAAAATTAATATTCCTTAAATTTGTGATAAATTAAAAATTAAAAGAGATTTGTTTTATCATGAACATTCCCTTGACTTGACATATCCTTTATAGGAATTGCGTTTGAATCTCTATAATTTTCACTTTTTTAATAAAAAGGATATTTATTATCTTAACAATTATAATTGAGATTTTTATCAAGATCATTCTTCAATTTTGTTAAAAAGAATTATCTAAATGAATTAGGGTCTTAAGATTTATATTAGATGAATTAAGATTATCCCCTAAGACTCATTATCATTATTTACAAAAAAAAAAAAAAGAGATTTATTAAAAGAAATCATGTCTTTTGATACTTATGATTTGATCTTTCATCTCTAATGACATGATCCCTTTGTGCTTATGGTCATAAAGAAAACATATCATCATAATCATTTTCTATAATAAAAAAAGAGAGACAAAAATGATATTTTGTAATAATGAAATTAAATACTTTAATTATAAAAAACCTTCATTGGATGAGGAGCGAATTGCTAAAAAGAAAATTAGGAATTTTAAATATATGATTTCTATTTTACTTGAAATTTTGAATACATAAGATTTCTTAATTACTTATGTTGAAATTTACAAACAATAAGTAGGGGCAAATTTATTAATTAAATCATATTTTTTGGTACTTAAAGATTTGATTTTATGACATGATCTCCTTGTACTTTTGGGCATAATTTGAATGTGGATATTAAGAAGTTATGTCATCATACTTCCTTCTTGACAATGACCAAAAAGGAAAATAAAAGTTTTAATATGATTAGAAGAAAATTATTTATGATGAATCTTATAACATTTAATGAGGAACAATTACTTAGAAGAAAATTAGAATTTTCTAAATGCATGATTTATAATTTAAGCTTGATTTACTATCATGTTTCTTTTGGAATTCTTGACCCTTACAAATTGAGCTTCTTATCAAAATTTACATGAGATAATGTTCAAAATGCATCATTTACTTTATTTGCTACGTTTGCTTTAAATTTACATGAGATAATTTTAAATACATGATTAGCTCTTAATTTTTTTAATATTCATGGATTTATTGGATCTTTAAACTCATCTTTAAAATAATCATTTCAAAATTTAGATCTATAAGATTGAGGTTGAGAGCTAGGAATGCTAAACTATGAGAATGCTCGAATTGCATGATTTGCTACTCTTGTTTGAAATGAAAAGAATTAAATTGAATAGGTAGTTCTTAACTATTGGATTTCAAAATTTTCAAGATTAAGTTTTATTTTTGTGATATGATGTTTTTCACTCCCCTCCCTTGTTTCTTCTTTATTCTTCAAAGAAAGGGAAGAGAAATTTTCATAAGAAAATTATAGTTTTATCCTATTTTATTAAGGGGGAGCAATGCAAAATTTATTTTATAAAAATATAAAAATTTTGATACATGATGAGTTTATGTATCATAAAATTACTTGCTTGTTATTTCATCTCTTTTTGATAATGACAAAGGGGAAGAAATAACGAATTGATGACATAAAAATGATACATATATGTTAAAAGAAAAAAATTATGAGAAAATTATTGCTTATATCCTATTTTACTAAGGGGGAGTAATGACACATGTGGCTTGAAATCTTTAGCCTTATATTTCAACTTTTTGTTGATGACAAATGGGAAGAAATGAATATTGATGACTTATGTGAAAT
Source organism: Ensete ventricosum (assembly GCA_029747655.1). NCBI lineage: Eukaryota > Viridiplantae > Streptophyta > Magnoliopsida > Zingiberales > Musaceae > Ensete > Ensete ventricosum. The sequence continues at coordinate 22,735,501 of JAQQAF010000001.1, read as the reverse complement.
TGATACATAATTCATGAAAATCTTTAATGAGTTGATGACTTTATAACTCAAAGTAATTTTTTGTGCAAATTGATATATGAGTGTTTTGCATTCTTGAAATATTAATTGCTTGAAAAATTATTTCATGATACTTGAATTCAAGAGTGTGTAGTTCTCTTGAATTTAAGTTTTCCTTATTATGGCATGGATTGAGGGGGAGTAAGATTTAACTCTCATCATCAATTGATTGTCATTATTAAAAATGGAATATTATTGAATCTCGGATTTCGATGATAAAATCAATTGATAGGTTATTGATCTAACAAGGTTATTAGAGTTTTGGCCAAAGTCAAGTCCAAGCATCGGGTTGAAGTGAGGACGATGCAGTTGGGAACTCGCTTGGATTGCATCGGAAGCTCGCCGAGGGTGTCAGGAGCTTGTTAGGATGGCACAAGGGAGTTCGCCGAAAGATTATCGGGGGTAGTCGAAAAGCTTACCGAAAGTTGGGAATGTCTTGAAGTGGATTTGTTAGCCATGTTAATTATAACTAATTAAGTCGTAGTTAGCATCATTAAGGTTGAGTAATGTTTGAGTTAGATTTGGAAGGGATCCAAATTAGCTCAAGTGAGACTAACCGGGTCCACTATAGAGAGTGGATTGAGCTGAGATCGAGCTCAATTGGTTGACATGAGAATTTGTCAATATGAGGTACAAATCAAGATTAGAAAAAAGTAAAGGGAATCACTTTTCTGAAAATCCTGACAGTTGTACCACCAATGATCGATGATTGTACCACTTTCTGTCCAGATTTCTAGGCAACAGGTGATGGTTGTACCACCCAGGCTGATAGTTATACCATCGTCACCCGGTAATCCGGGTAGTAGGCGACGGTTGAACCTCCCGTACCCTATTTTTAGGGTAGCTTTTGGTGGTTGTACTGCCAGTGCCGGTGGTTGTACCACTCGTACCCATTTTTTTTTTTTTTTTTGAATTTTGACTTCAAATCTTGAAGCTAATTGGGGCCTATAAATATCCCAAGTTTTCTTGCATTTCACACAATAATTTTGGGCTAGAAATTTTATGAAAAACTGTGTGCAAGATTTGTCAAAAAAAAGAAAAGGGGTAAGGGGGAGAGAAAAATCTTGTAAAACTTTTAGTTCTCCCTTGTAAGGTTGTAAGGTTCATCCTAAGCCTCGTAAAAGGAGAGAGAAAGTTATAAGGGTTTGATCTTTACCTAAATAAGGTTGATAGTGGATGTTGGTGGGCCTCGGGGAAGAGGACTCGGGAGTGGATTTAGGCTAGGTTGAGGCCGAACCACTATAACTATGAGTGTGCTTTAATTGCTTTCATTTTACTTTTGATTGTTATTAAATGCTTAATAGTTAGACATGAAATTTCAATCTCTCAACATTTTCAAATCGACTCTTAATCGATTTTTTGAGAGAAGCTTTTGTTGTTCCTCCTTCACTTTTCAAAAGCAAAGGTTTTTTAAATGAGCACAATTAATCTTGCACGAAAGTGAAGGTTTTGATTATGCATGTTCTTATACGAAGCTTTCCTTTAGCATGATTATAACTTAGCTTCGTTCAATAAGCTTATTGCTCACGAAATACTTCTGATTTTCAGTTTTGCTCTAAACAAAAAAGTTTTCTTTAAAATGTGATTTTACACTTACACTAATTCACACAATCTTAGTGTCAATTGATCCTAACAAAATCTACCTTCAGGTTTGCTTTAGTAAATTCTTAGGTTTTATGGTTCAACACATTAGAATTAATTGACACTAACCAAAAGAAGGTATAAGTCATCCTGAATAAGAGGCTTCTAGCATTCATCAAAGAAGTTCAATGACTAACCAGGAAAATTGCAACCCTGAGTAGATTCCTTATAAAAATAGGCAATCACTGCTTGTCGTTCTTCAAAATGCTAAAATGTGCAAAGGATTTCCAATGGATCGAATAATGCCAAGTAACATACCAAGAGCTCATCAAGTACTTAGTGGCACCACCCCAATTGTCTAGTCCCGACATTAGGGAGGAGCTACATCACTCCTGCAACAGTCAACTCTATCTTGATACGAGAGCAGGAGAAGATCCAAAGGTCAATATATTATACTAATCATGTCTTACAAAGCATGGAGACTCAGTACCCAAATTTTAAGAAGCTGATGTATGCCTTGGTACTATCAATCAGAAAGCTCCACTAGTATTTTCAATCTCACCATATCGTGATGATGGATCAACCGATGCGATAAATCTTGTCCAACCACGAGAAGTGGGCAGTGGAGCTTAGTAAATTTGGCATCTCTTACCAACCGTGTATCACCATAAAGGCTCGTGCTTTAGTAGACTTCATCATAGAGTTAACCCCAAAGGAATTGTCTAATAATTCTCAGCCATGGATTCTGCGTGTTGATGCGTCGGTAACCATTAATATTAATGAGGGAGGTGCAAGACTCATCCTACAAAGCTTTGATGGGGACACTTTTGAATAGTCCCTTTGCTTCGGGTTCAAAGTAACCAATAATAAGACTAAATTGAAGCTATCCTAATGGGACTTCACATCAGCTAGGATATTGGTGAAGAAACTATAAGTATTCAATGACTTATAACTAGTCATCAATCAAGTTAGGGGGACTTGATGAGGCTTATGATTCTCTCATGGTACTCTACCTCTTTAAAGCACGACAAATGATTATTGACATCCCCTCCTTCAGCATAGAGCAGATCCCTTGGGAGCATAGTTTTGCGATGGATGCCCTATCAAAATTGGCTTTTGAGGTACAAACCTCAGCAAGGGAAATTCAAGTGTAGGTGTGGGCCAAAGAAGCGTATCCAACAATGAGGTCTCCATCATTTCTCCCGAGCCTATATGAATGAGGGACATCCTCCGTTACCTAAAGACTGAAGACTTGTTGATAGATCCCAACTAGTCCAAGAAGATTCAAAGATAACAACCATGGCTTGATCAATGGGGAGCTTTACCATTGATCACTGACTCAACCCCTCCTTCACTACATCCACCCTGAGGAGGCAACATGAGTTCTCCATAAAGTCCATAAGAGGACATGTGGGGAGCACATTAGAGCTTATTTGTTTACCTTCAAAATCTTATGATAAGGTTGCTATTGGCCCACACTTCGTCAGGATGCTAATGAATATGTTCAACGGTGTGGTCGATACTAGCATAACCCTCGAATCCAAAGGCTCCTAATGGCCGAACTAACTCCCTTAGAATTGGCTTGGCCTTTTGCTCAATGAGATATTGACATTCTAGATCCCTTTTCCCTAGCATCAGGTCAACAAAAGTTCTTGTTGGCCAGTGTGGATTACTTTACTAGATGGGCCGAGGTCAAACTATTGGCTTTAATCTCCAAAAAATAAATTAAAATATTTGTATAAAAAAATAGCATCTTCGGATTTGGTAACCCTTGGATTATCATTACTAATAATGGAACACAGTTCAATAATTTAAAAAAGTTTATGAATCCTTCAAGATCTGATTGTACTTTAATTATGTTGCACATCCTCAAACATATAGGCAAGTCGCGATAACTAACATAATCATTTTTTAAGGACTAAGGAAAAAGGTATCTGAGGCTAAGGGAACTTGGATGGATAAACTCCTTGTAATTATATAGAGTTATCGGACCACCTTGAGGTTATTAACCAAAGAGTCCCCTTTTTGTTTGGCATTTAGAATGGAGATTGTGGTGTTGATTGAAATCATATTATTGATCATCCAAATGCAAAATTATGATCAAAGAGCCTTGGACGAGGCGCTTTGGGTAAACCTCAACCTGCTTGATGAAATAAGGGCCAAGGCACACCTCAACGACTTGACTTACAAAAGGATAGTAGCAAAAGTCTTCAATCACAAAGTTCAACCTCGTCACCTTAGCGTGGGAGATCTAGTCTAACTAGGGACCTATTGGTTACAAACCATTGGGGGCTTCGGACATTCGTCAAACTTGGAATGTGTAGCACCTTCAAAAATATTATACATAAGAGGAAAAAATTCAAGTATAGAATGTAATAACCATTGTACTTATAGAATAAATATAAGTTGATTTTCATTAGCAATCAAAAACTTTTACATTATGCCCGATGGGCCTATACACCAAAAAGACCCGATGATAGAAAAAAAAAAAAAAGGAAAACAGATAAAAGTCAAGAGGTCGAGCCCGACCATAGATAGCCCTTAGTCCATCTCAACCTCAGCCACTTCATCCTCTTCCTTTTAAGGTGGAGGAGGTTGGTTCACCCGAAGATGCTAGATCGGCTGGATCTCTAGTATTGTAATGGTTTCAACCCCAAGCTAGTGGATGGTGATGTCTTCGAGCTCAACGGGTGTGGCAGTAAGGGGGTCAATTGTTACACTATTAGCCCCTTCGGTGTTGGCGTCACCTTCGAGAGTGAGGGGGACGTCCTCTTGGTCGACTGTCTTGATGTCCTCCTCTAGGAGCTCACCTTCAGCTTCTTCTCTAAACTCGACTTTCCCTTCTTCCATAGGTGGAGTAGACTCATTGTGGTGGTCAAGTCCATCAGATCCGATGAAAGCAACCTTCCCATCAGTTGGCTGCTTGTTGTTGAGGCCTTCTGGGAGCTCGAGGCCGGGGTGGTCATAACATGTTTGGGATATCGCAAGTTGACACCCAAAGCGCTAGCCATTAAAGGAGAGTTGGGTTAAATTCTTCTCAAAACCTTTAAATGTCTTGTACTTGATGATCCTAGTGACCTAGTACTCTGGCCTCCTCTCCTCTACTCAGAGTTGCTTCGTTACCTGCTCCACCACCTGCTATAAGTGATAGATTGAAGTTTGAGAAGAGAAATATTGAATTGTTTCATTAATGGAATACTTGGTCCTATTTATCAAGGTAAGAGAAGATTAGAGGATGAGATTTCCTCTATCAAGATTAGATTTAAATATGTAGGTGGTTGGAGATCAGGTGGTTGAAGATCATATCCTTATCTTCAATCATGCCCCCACAAGATTACGCTCCTGTAAGAATGCCAATCTTAGATCGATGTAAAGAAAACACTTTGCAGGTGAGCGGCTTTATGAGAGAGTCTGCTAGTTGATTGGTTGTATGTATGTGAGATACTCATAGTTGATGTCTGACAACTTGATCTCTAACGAAATGGAAGTATATGGAAATGTGTTTCATGCGTGAGTGGAATATTGGATTAGCGCATAGGTAGGTAGCTCCGACATTATCACGATATATTATTGGAGTTGTGATAGAGTTGATGTCCAATTCTTTCAGTAGGTTCATGACCCAATTGAGTTCTACAGTAGTGGTTGCAATTGCTCAGTATTTAGCTTCAGTTGTAGACCTTGCAACTGCCTTTTGCTTTTTTGAACTCCAACTGATTGGATTTGCTCCAAGAAAGATAATGTATCCCAATATAGAGATTATGTCATCAATATTTTCCACCCTGTCAGCATCGACAAATGTATGGAGATGAAGTGGTGAGTGTTTTTGAAGAAAGAGTCAATGACTAAGAGTCTCTAAGATATCATAAGACTTGTTTTACTGCAAACCAATGGATAGTAGATGGTTGATGCATGAATTGAGATAGTATACTGATCGCAAATTGGATGTTTGGATGAGTAAGAGATAGGTACTGTAAGGAGTCAACTACTTGTCGATATTGTGTAGGATCTATAGTAGCACTACCATCATATAGTTTAAGTGATTTAGTATTAGAGAGTGGAGTGGCATCCTCTTCTGTGTTCTATATATTTGTCTTTGAGATAAAAGAAGTCCTAAAGATGTGTAAGTAGCTTCCACTCCCAGGAGGTAACTAAGGGTTCCAAGATCTTTAATGAAAAATCAATCTACTAATTGCTTGAGGAATTTTTTGATCTCCATAGGAGTATTGCCTATGACAATAATATCATCTATATATACTAGTAGATATATTGTACCTTCATTTTGTTTTCTTAGGAATAACGAGGTATCTGATTTAGAGTTGATAAAGCCAATGATGTCAAAAACAAGCCAAGTTCGATGTACTAGATTTAAATTGCTTGAAGGATAAGACGATCTTGACGTAACCATAATTTATGAGCATGATTTGGTACAAGATCGAATTCTCCTGGTATTTGGATCCTTTCTGGCAAACAATTGAGAGAGATATCGATATAGCCTATTATGTCATATCTAAATAGAAGATTAGAGAATTGTGCTCACTAGGATGCATAATTGCCACCCTTTGATAATTTAAAAAGTATTAGAGTTACAGCATTGATGGAGATCAATCATGTATGTTGAGAAGAACTATTATTCCCTGCAGAAACAATAACTGGAGCGTCAGATATAGATGATGCAGGCATTATGAGGAAATATACCAATTTGGGAGTCCCAGATGTGTGTTTTCAAAAGGGGCTTCCTATATTAAATCTAATCAGACGGATTGCGGGCCACTTGTTTATTCTTTGATCACCACACTCCTATGCCTCCTTCAATAGTTCCCATAAGATTAGTGCACAACGATGATGGAGAGAAGAGGGAGAGGCTATGCTAGCGGTTGGGAGATTGCAGCAGCTACTTGTGGAAGAAGCAGCAGAGGGCAGCTTATAGCCGAGTCGAGGTACCGGATAAAGTGAAGGCCGACTCGGAGCGTGCCACACCTGATCTCGAGCACGTGGTTGGCAAGCGAGAACCTGGCAATGCGAGCGAGGCATGAGGTGGCATCGGCGAGGGTGTCCGGGCACGAGGGCACTGGATGCTACAGCGGTGAGGGGATGAAGCTTCACTTGTGGACGTAGCGGCTGTGAGAGAGAGGATCGGAGGCGAAGCGTCGGGGCATGACTCGAGTGCACACAAGAGTACCTCGTAGGAGGAGAGCGACGGCGGATGAGTCGTCGGAATCCTATCTCTTCCCTTGGACTAGTCAACGTCAAATCAAGAGCTGCTACAGATAAAGCAATAGAGAAGGGACTGGAGGAAGCAACGATCGGTTGGCAGCGGGGGGATGTGACGAAAAGGAGATAGGGAGCTCTGGAGATGTTTGTCTTAGTTCCGTCGAAGTAAGGTGAATCACCGGATCTAGTGGTCAAGGATGAGAGAGCAGCATGGTCAGAGGAGCCGTGGGAGGAGATGAAGTTGCGGGAGGAGGACCGAACGATGCCAGGGAGATTGACATCGATTTGGTGTTGGTTCTTGTCCAACATGGCGGCAACACCGATCTTTAGGTGCGATAGCGGGTCCTGAGTAGGGGAGGCAGACGGCAAGATCAACGATCACAGGGAAGATATCAGTGACGAATCCAGGAACTGAGGCTTGATGTAAGAGGACAAGACTATTTTTAATTATATGTCGATGTTTTCATTCAACAGAACCAACTAGTTGAGGAGTATATGGTGGTGATTAGAGGCAGTGCCGAGGGAAGGAATCGTTCTCATTGGCCTTCCCTCTCGTTGGGTAGCAACAAATTGGCAGGATGGTCGCCCGGGTCGTTGGACCTCAAAGGGCTACCACAGGCGGATGAGAGAGCGCAGAAGTCAACACCGACGGTAGAGAGCATAAGCAGCACCTTTCTCTTGCGGAAGAACAAGGGTGATGGAGAGAAGGCTCTGATACCATCATGATTAAAGTTTGAAAAGAGAAAGATTGAATTAATGGAAGACATGATCCTATTTATACCATGATATATATATATATATATATATATATATATATATATATATATATATATATATATATATATATATATATATATATATATATATATATAGTTGCTAACTATGACCACGTTTAATTTCTTTTGGTTGTAATGAATGCGAGAGAAAACAAAGAAACTTTCCCGGTTTCTCAAGGATGCAAACATATAAACCTTACAACATCAATAGAACGCAAACAACTATATCAAATGCCAAGATTGTCATATACAGCACGTTTAATCAGATTCATCTACTACTATTGTTCATAGATGTTAGCTCGGTATGCACTTCAAGGTACACCTTTGCAATTTGATTATTCTTTAGCAAAAAACAACCATTTTAAGGACATGAGAATGAGGTACAATTTGTAGCTAAGTTGATCACACACTAATTCTACAGAAGGGCAACTAATTATAAAATTATTGATAAGCAAATCCAATAGTTAGCACCACAGCTCCAACACTACAAACACCCAATTGATTAGATTATAATCATAATTTAATGACGACCGGTGGGGAATAAAGTTTGACACATTGACCAATATGCAAGCTGGAGTATGTCTATTAAACATAATCAAGAATAAGTAATGTAAGACTAGCTTGATGTCAAGTTCAGATAGACAGACCTGCACATTAATCCACAAATGCCGAAGAACTATTCAATAGGAATCTTGCAGACCTACACATTAGTTCACAATCAACTAAGTAATTAATTATACCTGAGAAAGATTCTACCAAGAACGTCCAAGGTCTCCTTGTTCATTGTTTTTGTCAATCAGAACGGTTAAAAGACCTGAAATTTTTCATTATCAGCAGTAGAGTCAACTGGCGTTGGTGTAGAAGGTTAATGAGTTAATGGAAGAAAACAAACAATCATTTTGATCACACATACTCCAACAATTTCCATTTACCATTGTGTGCTTTTGGTCTTCCACGAAGAAATCCGATGGCTGCTTGTTTCAGGAGGCTAGCCTCATCTACTTTCCTGTAAAACCATCACCATTTGTTGCCGATTCAGGCATCTCAAAGATTGATCAGTACCAAGAGGGTGAAAAATATCACCCTTGTCCTTCAACCAAAATGCATAGTTAACCTACCAATTTTCTCAAGTGGCCAGCTCAATACTTGCAAGGTGCAGAGATTGACAGAAGTGAGAGTTAAAGCTATATCAGGCTACTGAAGAACAAACATGGACAAAGAAAGCCGAAAGAGATCAAAGTGATACGACAAATCATCAAATATCAGAAAATACATATACACTGTCACCTGTGGCAAGGTAGAAATCTAAACACTGCAGCAAAACCAACAAACCAAATTAGAAGTGGCTTAGAGGGAAAAGAAGGCATCAGCAGATACATGCAGAAGCAAGATCTGAAAAAGCCTCTCCAACCAAATCCTTCAATACATCACCAGTTATTTCTTTAGCGATCTCCTCTACTATCCTGTTCGATTCAACACACCTGTGTCGTCCTGCCTCAGTCCTCAAAACTCTATCCACAACTAGACTACCAATGTCATTCTCAGTGAACACCACCGTCAGGTTGCCAGAAGACCAATCCCTCACTAGATCCCACACATCCTCTGACAAGGCAGAACTTGCACAAGCATTAACCTGTGCCCCACAGGACGCCCTGTTCCATGGGTATACACTCATTAAGGTAGACCAACTGACTTCTATAAGGGCCAAGTTCACACAGTCAAATAGGAGCCTCAGGGTGCACTTGGATTCATCTTCTTTCAGACCCAAGAATTTGTCAAGTAACACTGGATCCAATGGGCTTTCAGGAGAGTGCCATCCAGTGAACATCATATCAGATTTCTCCAAGCCAGCATAAGAGAGCAATTTCTGAACAAATATAAAATGATCTTGGTCAGCACCATCTGCATTGAGCAAAGCTACTTGAAAACTTGAAGGCTCAGGGAGTGGCATTTCCAAATGGGTGTCATCCCATGACAAAGTACGAGCAACTGACTCTATAGGTGAAGCCCTGGAAATTACTGAATAGAGATAAAACATCAATCAGCAAATAGAAAGATAAGCATGGATCCGAATGCAAGAGAATCCTTACATTGTTGTCTAGCATTTGCTTCAGATGTCTGCAATATATTTCCATTCACATCATCTTCAAATTGTGCATCCAGAATTGAAGTAGGGCTAGGTTGGTCCAGGTTCATGTAATTTTGACGTGGACTGAGCTTCTCCTCCTCGCTAGATTTGTCACTTGTCCTGGATTTTTCAACTGATTGCATGGGCTGCAGAGAATAAGATATTTATCACTGAGTGAACTGAAAAGAAAACATGTGTGAAGTAAAAGATTGTAAATATGTGAGCAAAGTAGAACATGGAAGTGTTCAAATCCACAAGAACAGCAAGAATACTAACTTTTTCGGAAACATTTGTCACTGATATTGAAGTAGCTGTACTGTCAGATTGTTCCTCATCTTTTACTTGACTGTTTGCAGACGAACTACCATGAACTGATTTTAGCATCTCATCAGTTCTGCTTTCTACCACATCAGCACCACTAGAGCCCAGCATGGTAGAAGAAACAGGTCTTTTTCTAGTTTCCTTGCTCCTAGAAAAGAAAAAGTTAGAGACTCTTCCTCTGAAAGATGATTTACCGTGTTTAGTCTTTGACACATCTGACACAGTGGGTTCACAAAGCTGAGTGTCGGAACCTTCAAATTTCAAGCCAATGTCTTTGTAAGCTGAACAAGAGACTGGGACAGACTTTGATCTTGATAAATTTCCAGGCGAAAGCTCTCCTGAATTCTTTTTTCCATCCACTGATAAGAAGAATGCTGGTAGCCTCAATTCATCATCTCCTCCACATGATCTGCTGCTCGAGACTGTATACCTATTGACACATTCTTCTCTTTTTACATCAGAAATTGCAAGCATTTCACCTAAAGTGCTTGAGCTCTTAGGTAAATGCAGTTGCTCTTGGCTCGTACCATTTGATGTCACTAAAGCCCACCTTTCTGAAAGCCGTTTCTTTGCCTCTCTAATCACTGATGACTCAGGTGAATATGACACCTGGCTGAAAGATGACACTGAGCAAGGACTGTTGAATCTATCCCACGAATGGCGTGACGTTGGAGCAGCTATCTCAGAGTTGCTAAAGCCACCACCATCTTCCTCAATGGAGTCAGTTTCCAACAGATTGAATGAACTCCCATCACCAACAAAGCTATTTGAGTGAACAGAAGATAGCAAAGACTCATCCCTCCTATGACCAGATAGAATATTTTGCATCTGCTGAGTTCTCTCCTCTATGTATTTTGGTCTGAAGGCTTCATCATCTCCCAGATCACCCTGTACTAGAAGCTTAGGTGACATGGTTGTAGAGGGTGCTTTGGTAGGATTTCCTGTGCTAGGCTTCAAGACAACTATCCTGGTCGGCTGAGAGAAGTTTTCAGCTTTTAAATGGTTGAAGGTAGAGTTCCAGTGGTGATTGTCTGTTTCCCTTCCACTCTCTTTAATCTCTGGACCTTCCTGCTTCTTCACCATTTTGTCAAACTTCGTCTCAACTTTTTTTGATGGCTTCAGTACAGTAATGTGATTTGGTTGAGGTGGTGGAGGAGTAGAGCGAAGATCAAATGTTTGCTTAGAAAATAGGGAATTTGGCTCTTCAAGAAATTTAAGAAACAAGTCTCTGTTTAAATTCAGAACCTCTAATGCATCCTGAAATTCCTTGGAGTGAATAAGGTTTTCATCAGAAGCTAGATGTTTTGCTTCCATGAATTTTTGACGGACAAGAGCCATTCTTAGGTCATTCTGACTCTCACCACATCTTCTGCTTCTGCTCTGAGATGGCTGCTTCCAAACTTCAGATACATATCTGTGTTCCATCTTCAAACAATCATGTTGATGGAGCTCACATGGAACTTCGTTATTGCCAAAGACATCATCTTGAAGATGACCTCTATGGACTCCTGCTGAGGCAGTTTGAGGGTAACCCTTTAGCAACTTTCTTTGACTAGCCACTGGCGATGATTGTGTTGTAAGATCATCATCAAGGCCCATTAGTTGGGCAACAACACTATGTGGTTTCCTCTTGGACTTTGTTTCTTTCGACATCTCCTGAGCAATTAGCATCTTCATTGGTGTTCCACCATATTTCTTTTCTGAAGAATTCTGATTCAGGACACTGGTTATCTGCAATCAAATATGGATTCCATTATACAAAACCATCCAAAAATAGGATTAATGCTTCATTGTAAAGTATCGGATTCCTACTTGTTTGTTATCTGTGTTAGTCCCACTCGGAGTGGCGGCTTCGTTGACATTAGGGTTGTTTCTATGAACTGGAGAACCTGATTAACAACCAGCAGGCAGAGAGATGTTTTAAGAATAATAGGCATTTTGGCATTGATTTAAAGACAGAAAAATAGAAGAGATTAATCTAGAGACACCAAGAAATGGACTAACTGCATTTTCCTTGTAGAAATTGTTTTCAGAAATTTCCATGATCATGAAAAAAAATGTCACTGGTAAATACCAGGTTAAGAAAAAAGCATGATATCAGTCCAAAATAACCTTAAGTGGCAAAGAAAGAGAATAGTAACAGACTTAGGATTCTCAGATCCTTTCTACAAGAACAAACAACGCGGAGACAAGCTATAATTCCAGAAAGTAATCAATTACCCATCCACAATCAACAAACTGTGCCTCATAATCCTAGCATCACAAGCAGATCTAGAACACTAACAAAACAATGAATTAGGACGAAAAAGCAAACTAAAAGTGAATGCTCTAGTATAAATGTCCTGAAGAGAGAAAACTAACTATAAATCTGGAAAAGAATACTGATAACCGAGTCAGAGAAAATGTAAAGAAAGCCCAAAGTAATACCATTTATATGATCTCTTTCCGGCAGCATTTTGGTTCCCGCCATACCGGCACTTAAGTCAAATATGTTGATCATCCTTTCTATATATCCAAGGGATGGCTTTTTCAGACTCTCTGCCGTTGTGTATTCTGTAACCCACTCATCTCAACTCCTGGAAGGATGCAACGATACCTGAGGTATGAATCAGAAAAGTTCACCGCCATCACCTGTTTCTTAAGCACGGTACCGTGAAATCACTCACCGGGTTACCAAGCAAAAAATCTCCACATGTTCAAAGAAAAGAAGCTCTCACTTGGCTTCAGACTACAAGAAAACAAAGAAATATATCTAAGAAAATTCTAGATTACAGGGAAAAGGTACAGCATTCGTAATCCGAGAAATCATTCTTAAAAAATTCAGCGGCGAAGTAGGATTCTTCACATTTAATTTAATTTGAAGGTAGTGACCGAATCTTGATGTCTTGACCATCGCCCGTTCAAATTGTGCACAAAAAAAGGACAGCCTTATAAGTTTCTTTGTCAGGGGAACAATTAAACCCTAACACGAAAAAGCTGACAGATGACGATAGAAATATGCTATTTTGAAGTCCTATCATATCGAAGGACAGACTATAGCACATGAAACGAAACACAGGAGTCCAACGGGTGGTGGTTAACGCAAGCAAAAAGGTGAATGTCGAGAGGAAACAGAGTACCGAAACATAGAAATTAACAGAGATAGGTCTTGGAAAAAAGAAAAGCAGCATAGTATTTATAGGAATTTCGAAGAAAAAAAGGTTTGATCCAAGAGAATAATTCTCTCTCCAAGGGAATCTCTGCAAAAGGCTGCACTTTTCCTGAAATATGACGAAGGATGACAGGCAAAGGGGGAAAAGCTCCAAATTTTCAAATAAAGCCTCTTAAACGAACAGCAACACCCACGAATCGAGGCCAAGATCTCAGAGATCGTTATGAAAAGCAGAAGATTGATCGAGGGAAATCAAGCAGAAATAGACACTAGGGAGGCAGGGAGAGTAGCAAACTCGCCCGGAAGAGAAAACCTAGCACCAAAACCCAAACGAAAAAGGAATCATTACAGCATCGAAAGCGATCCACCGAACTCCGGAAATGCAAGATCAGGGTGTTGAAACAGCTGAGCACAAAGAACTGGAATATAAAGGGAGCTTAAAAAAGCGAGATCACTTTACTGCATCTGATCGAATCCATCCCCTCATCCGACCATATATCTCAACCAAAATGGCCGCTCGCCGCCGCTCCGACGCTGGAATCCTCCATCTCCGGTTGCAGATCTCGCCAGCAGTGGTGTGCCGTCAAGAGGCAGACTGTTGGCGGAAAGTATGAAGGAGAGAATACACCCGCTTTGGCCAACTTGTTTTGGGTTTAGAGATTTTTATTAAGCCGTCTTTACGGAACTTTGGCATAATTATTAATTCAGTTGAAAAAAAAAACAAAGAAATTTATACTTATAAATAGGGAATTATATTTACTATTAATATATGTATTATCAAAAATTTATCGGGTGGAGGGCATAATTACTGAACCGCAGGCTCCAATTATTCTCACCAGATATTAATTAAATATGAAGCATATTTTTAAAAAAAAATATATTATATAACGCGGCAGGCAGTAAGAGGCGCCCTTAGAATATGGCAATAGCTCTTTCAACGGTGCGGGTGAGAGCTTCACTTGAATTCTTGGAAACAAGGAAAAAAGAACATATATATATATATATATATATTGGATATCTAAGTCGATTTATTAAGCCACAATGAGCATAAATACGCCAATTAATATGTGCATGTCTAAATCTGGAACTTCCAAGTGTCGTACAAGACAAACGATTCCGGAAGGCAAAGCGTTCGCATCGATGCTAAAATAGAATGTAGATACTGCATTAAAGAAAGGGACAGCATCTGTTTCTTCGCTGATGACTCCTTTGTCTCCTCAATCAATCAGCCATCTTTGTTGGAACAAAGATCTGAACAATCTACGACGAATCCACAATTTTTTTTTTTTTTTTTTCTCCACGCCGCAGACGAAACGTGGTTGGTGCTTCGTCGTGTGCATCCTCTCTTTTTCCTCGGCCATATTCCATGGCTAAAGGAAGGATAACTCGCTACGATAGCTTTGTAGACGAATGGAACTCTTCTTTCACGCATAACATGTCGCACCAACGTACGTCATGCGCGATGGGGACTCGGGTGAGCTCACCCCCCCATGTGCGGACGGAGGAGGGGCCTCCGCTCTTCCCTTTCCCCCACCGTCATTTCCTCTCGTTTGCTCGCCTTTCCTTCCGATGGCGTCTTCTACGCATACGTTTTTAGTTGACGGATTCCCATCATTCATGAAACTTCCCTCCTCTAAAAAGCCAACCTACTGTTTAATAATAATTTTTTTTTTTAATGTATGAGATCAATTATAAGATTTCGGAGTTATCCTCTCTCAAATCTGATTTTTTTTTTCTCATAAATTAAAGAAATTCTCTCAACGCACGCCCAAACGGTAATGCAACCAAAATATCTTAATTTTCTCTTTTGTCAAAACCCTAAGACTAAATCTTTATTTATTAATAATTTTTAATTAAATTAGTACTCTTTCAACTAATCTAAATACAATTAGGACTCCTATTGATACTTATCAACACTAACAATCTTCATCTTCATGAGTATTTTTTCGCTTTATCTCCTAAAAAAATTAAACTATTGGTTTGAAGAATTCATCATAACTATACAAATGGAATCAATTTTTATTACGAACATAATGGTTCCATTATTGTTATTACGAACATAAACTATTGTTATTACGAATATAATCGTTCCATTATTTTCAATGGAACGGAATAAAAATTAACTCTTTCTCATACGAAATTTACTGAAAAGGTTAGATATATAATATTATAGTCTTTTCCAATGTGATAAAATAAAGTCAATCCTCCTCTTTAGAAACCTCAAAGATCACCCTTAAGATCACTCTTTCTTTAACCAAAACACTAAGACTCAAGATATATTTATAAAAATTAATCCTAATTCATCAAGAAGTTATAATTTAATTAGGATTTTATTAACTAATTTAAATAAAATTAAAATTTTTAAAATTACTTATCAATCCTAACACCTATATGAGTATTTCACGAGGATCTTATTTGCCTTACTTATACAAGTCGAACATACTCATGAAAATCTCTCTCTTGCAAATCATACGATGTTATTGTTGACATTTTGAAGGGGAAGATCACTTAGCCTCATTGAATGTTATTAAATATGTGTACAATATTTTGGATTAGGGAGACCATATTTAAAGTTGGATTAAGAATCCATATTTAAAGTTGGATGAGGGTCGTTCAGGTAATGGCCTTTCAGTTATATTTCTTCATCTTCTTCTTTTTCCCTACCTCGACTGATATCACCTGAAATCGATCTTCGATGGGCGAAATCGATCATTATCGATCGATCTCGGATGGTAACGAGGCAGAAACAACCTAATCGACGATACCATTCGGTAGCAGATAGTCCGTATCTTGACCAATTGACGGACCATTACATACCGCCCGTATCAGACAGTACATGTCGAAATAATAATCCTTGCTCTGAAAGTCACTTTGTGTATATTGTCAAAAAGGTAAATGATAATAATACAAGTAAGATAGTTGATTATGTGTTTGCTTGATTAGTATAAAAATTAGTCTCCACAAAGTAAATTAATTATATCTGATATCTTTAGTTTGCCATATTCTTGTAGATTAGACAAAAGGCCACATTATTATATCGTTTTATATGATACCTTCTACCGAGTTAAATGCTGTTGAGTTCAGACATGTTTATGTGTGTGTTGTTCTCGGATGCACTGCATTCTAACACTTTATTATCACTGATTCTTTTGGGACTAGCATTGACCTCTGTGATCATGTTTGCTATGCACTTCTACATGCTCTTTAACACTTGTAGCAGCTGGATCATGGTGAACTGCTGAATTTGCAACCTCAAACATTTTTTCTTATTTTTGCAAATCCAGTTAATTTGTTTTGCCCAAACCATGATCTTGACTGTTCATATAATTTTCTTCTCGTTGATGGTTGTATGTTCGGATATTGAATGTTTGGTTGGCAGATATATATATATATATATATATATAAAAGGTCTCTGCTCATTTGTGTTTTATTGATCAACTAAGTTATTATTATAATATTTATTATTATGATTATTATTCTTTCCTGTGGGGACATCTGAGTGTCATTGTCTAGGAATGGATAAATGTTTAGAGTACAACTTAAACGGGCTAAGGTCAAATTTGGAGGTCGTGAGATGGATAATTTCTACTCAAAGCAGAATGTTTTAGCCCGTTGAATCGGTGGGTTTTATTGACTAACTATAAAACTAATAATGAAGTATTTTAAAGCTAATGTTTTCTTATGATTACATGTAGAATTGGAATATGTCGAGATTTGAAAACATCAAGCACAGCCTTTGATAGCATGCCAAGAAAGGATGATGATGATTCATTTACTTGAAATAATTATTTGAACTGCCTTTTACTTGTGTTTATCTTTCCTCTTTCGCCCCTTTTTGACA
Source organism: Ensete ventricosum (assembly GCA_029747655.1). Lineage (NCBI taxonomy): Eukaryota > Viridiplantae > Streptophyta > Magnoliopsida > Zingiberales > Musaceae > Ensete > Ensete ventricosum. The sequence goes on along the minus strand of JAQQAF010000001.1, from coordinate 22,718,435 downwards.
TCTTCGATCAATTGATTGCTCCAGAACATTGGCAGAAGCTTGACCCTTAATGGATGGGTACTGGCCCTCCAATGCACAACAATTTCCAGCCAAATGGTTCTCAGGATTAAGTGTGGGGAGGTCATGAATAAACTACTCAATCATGAACAACATTTTTGCAATATAAAGATTATATCGTCTTTAGCTGGTATTATCAAATATTATGCGTGTATAATGTGGTTTTGAAGCTTCCTGCAATATGCTTATTTGCTTTGAGCCAGATCTTAGTTGAAGCTTGTAATATTTTGTAGCTTTCTCATATTTACCAGACTAATCTACATTGGATTTTGTTTGGGCTTGCTCTTGTTTATGTAAGCCTAACAGATATGTGGTACTGTTTAGGATCTAGAGGAGATTCGTCTTCTTCCCACAAATAATTATTTTGGTGTCTCATTTTTTTTATTGGAGTTTGCTTCAGACTTAAGAGGCTTTCAACAGCTATCTTCGCCATTGTAACATGTCACTGATTCAGAACGAAAAGGCAAAGGCAGTCATTTAAAGTGTGTGCACTTCATTCGATATTTCTTGACATGTTATGGATTATATTCCAAGTCCCGAAGGGGAGTCCAGCTAGTTCTCTTGAGAGATTACAGTCGCATCCAAAGGCTCAAAGTTCCATTCGAGATGGAAACTCACAGGAGACCTGAAGATTTAAGAGCTCGGAACCTGAGAGTATATATATGTCGCTGCTTGTTTTGGATGCAGTGTCAGTTGACAGTTGTTGACGATTGCTACAACCAGTAGGGAAAGAACGTAAAAGGATAGCCATGAGTTTGATCGTGATGCAATACAATGAAGGGATTCAAATAAGAGTGTCAATTATGTACCTTAATCAGAAGCAAAAATTTCTTAAAGAGAAGAAAATGGGGGTACATGAAACAAAAAACATATGTTTCCGAACATGTTTTTAAAAAACCTTCAAAAAGAAAATAAGAAGAAAAAAAAAAAAAAAGCACCTTCAAAACCAAACAAAACAATGTCACAGGCAACACTGTTAGCCGAGAACAATTATTTCTTCATTGAGATGACTTTGATTTATTGGTACAGAACGGAGTTCACGTTACAGATAGATTCCAGCCATATCGGGGAATGAGAAATGAGGAAAACACATCAAACATGATATAAAAAATTCCTTATTCTTGTACCTCAACAGAAAATTGTGGCCGACTTCTTGAAGCTCCGTTATACAGCAAATGTCCCAACTCTGAGTTTGTAGTTCTTAAACGAGATTATCCCAGCCGTCAGTGTGTTTTCATCATTTTCCTCATGTTGGTTAGAAAACTACCTGTGATATTGATCTCCACTGATGCAGTGGAACAGTGTCATCAGTTAGAACATGAGTCCTTGCCTTCTACCTTGGTCCATATCCCCATATACTCAAGCATCTGACATACTGCTAGATCTTGTGGAGTACTCAGAAACTAGCCTGAGAAACATTGAAGACTTGTCTTCCAACAGTCGGTGTGGACTATCAAATTCGGCGATTCTACCTGAGATGCATCAATTATAATAAAGTAAGCTGAGTCCAACAGTTGGAAATCTACATCGAAGTTGACAACCTGTCTAGCAGAAATATAATGAACAGATTAGGTTAGGAGCTTTAAGGTTCCAATTATTTGTACATTGGTTGAAAGTATTAACCACATGCAGAGAGACATGAAATATATGTATCGCATCATTAATAAGTTAAAGGGGATGGGCAGATGAAAATATGTTATATGAGAACCTACTGTGAAGTGTGAACTACCTTATTCTTTTTTTGACTCCATAGAATGTTGATAAAACTACAACAAATGTATAGTTCAAAATAACACTGTAGTATTTCTCAAAGGAAAACTATGAAAGAAACCAGCAAAAGTTTGAGAAGGTATAGTTTATGCTTTCTCCTTTTTTGTTGTGCTGAAGAACTATAGAACAAAAAGCCAACCAATCAATTCATAAATTAGTAACTTAATTCCATTTTTCATTAGTTTGTCTCGATAAACAACTTACCATCATTAAGGACCAAAACCAGGTCACTGTCAATAACAGTAGGGATACGGTGTGCGATGGTGCAGACTGTACAATCCTCAAATTCTCTTCGGATAATCTTCTGAATAAGGTTATCTGTAGCTGTGTCAACCGAGGCTGTTGCCTCATCAAGCACCAATATTCGAGCCTGCTTGAGCAAAGCCCTGCCCAACGAAACAAGTTGGCGTTGTCCAACACTCCAGTTGTCTCCATTCTCCAGAACTGGAGAGGTCAAAGTGACAGTTATTAGCCAATTATACTTTGGAGCTAGCAGACTGAAGCTAATAAACACATATGCAGTCTTTTCTAGTTGCACATCACAGAGCAAGAATCACACAGAAAGCTTTTGAGAATTTACTTTTCGTTGGAAAGTTTTACATAGAAATTCATCATAAACAAGCCCATGTAATTAAAAGAAAATCACAGATATCATAATAAATATCTATGTTAATCTATATGTGTCTTGTGGTGTATGCAGTAAAACCTAAAGCTTTTGAGAATTTACTTTTCATAGGAAAGTTTTACCTAGAAATTCATCATAAACAAGCCCATGTAATCAAAAGAAAACGAGGGATATCATAATAAATAAATATGTTTATCTATATGTATCTTGTGGTCTCTGTAGTAAAACCTATCTGTGGGTCTAGCCTCTTAAAGAAGTTCCTGCATATAAGAAACTTGATAAAATTTATATAGTTGAGAAGAAGTACTATTTTCATCTTCATTTGAGCTGACAATTCAGAAAAATTCTTTTGCAACCCCAGTATTTACCGACAGAAACTGCTGAATAGCCTTTTGGCACATGAACAGGCAACATACCTGGAGCATCAAGCTTTTGTGGCTTAGACCGGATCACCTCTCCAAGCTGACATTTTTCAAGCGCCTGAAGAGCAAAAAAGTTTCAGAACATAGTACAATGTCAAAAGAAAGAAGTGCACAAGGAATTCCAGGATCCTGGATTAGTTTTACCTGCCAGATTTCATGATCAAAATGCTCTTCAACAGGATCAAGATTAACCCTGATTGTACCCTCAAACAAAGTGGGATCTTGAGGAATGATGCTAAGCCGAGAACGAAGATCATGGAGGCCAATGGTAGAAATGTCTATGTTGTCAATGATGATTTTGCCTTCTGCAGGTTCAATTAAACGGAACAGTGCCTGTATCAGGGTAGATTTACCACTTCCAGTGCGCCCAACAATTCCGATCTTTTTCCCACCAGGAAATGCACAGGTTATACCATGAAGGACCATAGGTAACGTGTCTTTATAACGCACCTTTTTTGTTATTTAAGAGAAAAATCAAGTCAGTTGTTACCATATCTGTCAGTGAAAAATAAAGCATATCCAGTATCCCGTATTTAAAGCAACAGAAACTTCTAAATATATCATCAACATTTCTGACTGAAAATAAGTGAATTATTCTCAATATAATATATGCTCTATGTCTATGAAGAAGTGATTTTCCAAGTCTGGTTTGCACAATTGGTTGAGCAGCACAACTTGGATGACAAAATTTAGTCTACATGGAAAGATCATAACATTAAGAACTTGCATTACCAAACAATTGTTACATCTTTCATGATGATCAAGGATGCCTTATGGATTTAGGAACTTGCACATTGATATTACAGCATATAATGCATGGGTTTAAATTTTGAGAGCTTAGGTTTAGTATGTTATAGTGCTAACCTAGGGGCGCTCCACTGCAGAATTTAGTTGGGATGCTCCAAATCTGCTCAAATATCTGAAGTGCCACTGACTTGATATACTAAATATAACCAATCAAATATTTGATTAAGCACTAATTATGCACTTCCTTATTTACCATTATGATTTAGGAAATATTACTTCGTATTTCTTTGTTTGTCATTGTAAATTAGAAAATGAATATTAATCATTCCAAATAGAAATAGGTTATATTTGTTAACATATTAAATCAGAATTAATATTAAATAATTATGAAAATTTAAGGAAAAAGTTTCCTTTAATAAAAGGCTTACCTCCTCCTATTTAAGAGGAGGGATTCCTCTCCTTCGTTCCTCACCTAGCCAAGCTCAGTAGCGGGTGGAACGAGGAGTTGCATCCTGCGGAGGAGAGGTAGGTTCCCCTACCTTTCTTTAGAAAAATAAAAGTATACTTCTGTTTTCGTTAAGTGTTGAAATTTTCGTATACAAAAATATTTATCAATCTTGGAAATTTTTATTGTCGAATTCAAGGTTTGCAATTTCGACCTGTACTGCCCGGTACGAGCGGTACATACCGGTCCGCCAGGTTACTGGTATGCGGACCGCCCGCTACCGGGCGGTTCAGCCAAAAACCGACCGTCGGCAGTCGATTGAGGAAGAAAAAGGGAAGAAGAAGAGGAAAAGAAGAGAAAAAGAAGAGGAGAAGAAAGAATACCTCGCCCGCGCGCCGTCGCCGCCCGCGGGTCGCCCGCGGCCGCTTTTTCTCCCGCGCGAGGAGACGGAGTGTCTCCCCGCGCTGTCACGGACTTAGCTGAATTTGCCTAAGCAATGTGTCACCCTTGCGACAAACTTGTAGACTTAGCTGGAATTGCCTAAATCGTGAAGCAACCTTTGCCCAATATTTCGGACTTAGCTGGGATTTCCTAAGTCATGAAATGCCGAAGCGTATTTGCCCGCAAAGGGTCAACTGCAACCTCGTGCAGGTCCCGAAGGACCTACAAAAAGAGAAGTTGATTAGTTTTGAAGATGAACGACGGACAAGTTCCGACGTCTTGCAAAGAGGGCAGCTCTTACAAGCAATTCGTCAAACACCTTGAGTGTAACAGAAAAACAGAGAAAGAGAGCGAAACAGGACTTTAGAGCTGTAAAAACGATCGCAAGTCCACAAACGACGGTTCCCAAGGGTGTCGAACGCAAAACACTTAAATTTCTTTTGAGTGCTCACGCCCGACGACTATCCCGAAGCCCCATCCAGCCCTGTGCCACCCAGGGGGTTCCAGAGGGCTGAGATGACTGACATTTCGTGCCGCTCAAAAAGCTTGCCGCAGCACACGAAAATGGCCCAAAACTAGGCAATTTTGGGTTGTTTTGGTTATGCACACTGAACGGTCGTTCTGCAGCCTTACAAACTGTTTTTGCTCGCATTTCTTAGGCAAAAACACTTTAAAAAAAGGCAAAACAGGCAGCCAAACAACTATACAAGGAAGCAAAAGCGACGGACGCTCCGTTGAGCGAAGGTGATGCGGTTGAGCGACGACCGGCCGTGACATTCTCCCCCACTTAAACTGTCGACACTTGTTGGTAGGCTTTAACGCGGGCTTCTTCATGTCGTAGGGCGTCTTCTGGTTCCCAACTAGCTTTTGTTTAAGGAAGCTTTTGTCACTTCACCATGTACTCCGTATGTTCTGCTCCGCTGGATAACTTAGTCTTTCGATCCGCCAGAATAGTCTTAACTCGCTTCTCGTAGGAGGCTCTGATGGGAGATAGACGAGTTGAAATATTTCACGAAACATCTTGCAGATCTGAATGGTAGGCTTTCAAGTTGCTTGCATGGAAGACATTATAAATTTTGAGCCATGCCGGTAGCTGCAACTTGTAAGAGACGTTGCCTACCCTATTGATAATTGGGAAAGGTCCTTCATACTTGCGCACCAATCCGTTGTGCACTTTGTGCCTAAAGAACTGGAGTGATGCTAGTTGGAGCTTCACCAACACCAAGTCACCAACTTTAAACTCCTGTGGTCGCCTTCCCAAGTCGGCCCACTTCTTCATCTTTTTGGTCGCCTTCTCCAAGTAGGCCCGAGCAATATCTGCATTTCGATGTCATTTCTTTGCAAAGTGGTATGCTGACGAACTACTCCCCATATAACCAATAGCTAATGTGTGAGGAGTCGATGGCTGTTGTCCTGTGATAATCTTGAAGGGGCTCTTGTTGGATGCAGAGTTCCGCTGCAAGTTGTAGGAGAATTGGGCTATACACAATAGCTTCACCCAATCTCGTTGGTTGGCACTCACGTAGTGCCGAAGATATTGCTCCAAGAGCGAGTTGATTCTTTCTATTTGACCGTCCGTTTGGGGTTTGAGGCTTCTGGAGAAGTATAACTTAGATCCCAGCATCTTGAATAGCTCGGTCCAGAATCGTCCCAAGAACCGAGAATCTCGATCACTAATGATGTTATGTGGAACTCCCCAAAACTTCACCACATTTTTCATCATCAACTTGGTCGCCTCCTCTGCTGAACAATGTAGGGGTGCAACGATGAACGTTGCATACTTCGAAAACCGATCGACAACCACGAGTATCGATCCAAGTCTCCCTACTGCGGGCAAGCTTGATATGAAGTCCAAGGAAATGCTCTCCTATGGCCTTTCTGGTACGGGCAGCGGCTCTAAAAGCCCACCGGCTTCCGCTGCTCTACTTTATCCTATTAGCAAGTAAGGCATGTTCGAACGTAATCTTCCACATCTGTCCCCATCTTTGGCTAATAGAAGGCCCTCTTCATGAGAGTCATTGTCCGATGAATGCTCGGATGTCTTGCCCAAAGGGAATCGTGACACTCTCTCAAGAGTTCACGCCTCAAGTTGTCCGCTCGCGGAACATAAACAAACAATGTGGTCTCCTTGAGAACTCTGAAGATTGTCCGAAGGTGTTCAACATGCTCCTCGAGCGTCTGCCTGTAGATGACGATATCGTCTAAATAGACGACCACAAACTTGTACAAATACTCTTTGAAAAGCTGGTTCATGATAGTATAGAATGTGGCCGGAGAGTTGGTTAAGCCGAAAGGCATCACCAGAAACTCGAACGCTCCATACCTGGTCACACAGGTAGTTTTCGCCTCATCACCTTCTGCAATGCGAACTTGCCAATACCTCGACCAAAGGTTGAGTTTGGAGAAATACTTGGCCTTGCCCAGTTGATCGAACAAATCCGCGATGAGCGGAAGAGGATATTTGTTCTTCAACGTCACTTTGTTCAGGGCTCGATAGTCAACACATAGTCGAAGGCTCCTATCTTGTTTCTTCTGAAAGAGAACTGGAGCTCCGAATGGTGCCTTTGAACTGTGGATGAGACCATCGCTTAGCAGTTCATCTAACTGCTTCCTCAGTTCTGCCAACTCTGGGGGGGCCATGCGGTATGGTGGTCTCGCTAGAGGCTTAACTCCCTGCTCCAACTCAATATTATGATCCACGCCTCTGCGCGGTGGCAGAGTCTTCGACAACTCAGGTGGCATGACATTTATGAACTCCTTCAAAACGTTTGCCATTGCAGCAGGTTCGTGAATGGCCTCTCCGTCAAGTGGCTCCAGCTTCACAGCAACCACGAAAGTTAAATCACCTTTTCACACCTCTTTCTTCAATCGTAGTGTCGATATTTGCTGTGGGTCCTTGGTTCTCCCTCGAGAAACTGGAACTACGCAAGGGTCGTCACCTCCCATTAGGCATAAAGAGTTTAGAAACGATAGCGGCACTAACTTAGCTGCGTGCATGAACTCCATTCCAAGAATCACTTGGAAGTCGTCCAATGGCACCGCCATTATGTTTGTGCACTCGCTCCACATTCCAATCTTGATAGGGACCCCCTTTGCTAGTCCGGAGATCTGCTTGGCCTCCGAGTTCACAGCCTTCATATGACTTGGGTTCTTCTACAAGACAAGTCCAAGTCGCTTTGCTTCACGATCAGCAATAAAGTTGTGGGTAGCTCCGGTGTCCACCATTCCAAGGGTTGTTCGGCCATTAAGCTTGATGTCCACATACATCAGCTCGCTACTTGCTACCTTCTACGCCTTTGTCTTTGTTCTCTCCCCCACTTGACCCCGTAATGCATTCAACAAACGCATCGCTCTCATTCAGGGTCCTTGCGACTCCTCGTTGTCACTGTTGGATTTAGAACTGCTCGAACTAAGGGCGACGGCTTTGCCCTTGTCCGACTTGTGGGGGTGTATTGATGTCGTTAAAGCATTGAGTGTCTGCTTCTGCGAGCACTCCCTCACCATGTGCGGTCCTCCGCACAAGAAGCATCCGCCAGATTTCGGGGCTTTGCCTTTCGAGCTTGGTGCCTTGTAGAAGCTCTTTTTCTTCTGTTCGCCACCAGACTCCTTTGCACGAGAGTATTTTGCTGGACGATTTTCCAAGGATTGTTTCTTCTTTCCCAAGTCCTCTGAAGAAACGAAATTAGTTAGCCTTTCAGCGGCTGCAATTGCCCCGACCACGTCGGTAACATTCATCCGATTTAGTTCTTGTTGTGCCCATGGCTTTAAGCCATCAGACATGTCTTGTATATCCAACATCAGTGCCGAAAATTGCTTCACATAGTCTCGGATGAAAGTACTTTGGCGGAGTTGTCTTAATTTCCTTCTTGCGACGAACTATGTGTTCTCGGGCAAAAATTGAGTTCTCAACTCGCGCTTCAAGTCTTCCCATGTATCCACTCAGCATCGGCCTTGTTGGATCTCTTCCCAACGGATTCGGCACCAAAGTTTTGTATCTCCATTCAGATAAATGATTGCTATAGAAACTTTGGTTTCCTTTGAATCAGGCCTCATAGCACGAAAATATTGTTCCATGTCGAACAAGAAATTCTCGAGCTCTTTGGCATCTCTAGCGCCCCCGTAGCAATGCGGCTCTGGAGCTCTGAAGCATTGTGGCGGTGCAGCACGGGTATTGTTCCCTCCCGCATTGAGAGTTCTAGTGAGCAACATCACTTTGGTCGTGAGTTCCGTCACAACTTCATATAGATGTCGTACGGAGTCTTTAGTATCCTCCGTCAGTCGGTCGACCAGGGACTCAACCCTGTCGATCCGAGATTCAGCTTCTTCTTGCGAGCTCTCTATCCCAAGGAGCCTTCCTTGGCCTTGGTAGAGTTCCTCCAAGCTCACTTCAAGAACATCAATGCGGGTTTCCACCGTTGAAAGTCTCTCCTTGTGGCTCCTTTTCCCAGTTGGCGCACCAGATTGTGCTTCCTCCGCTCGTGGAGAGTACCCAACTTCACACTCGTCATGTTCATTGTTGCGCTCCTCATGAGCGGCTCCAGCAGTTTGCGAGCGAGTTTGCACTTGCAGCCCACCTGCGGCTGCTTGGGGCAAAGGTCCAGCTTGCCCCATCTTTCTCGATTCACCACGGTGCTTCGCCATGGCGAGATTGCAATTCTTCACTTGCTTGTTCGAATTGATTGCCTGCTCTGATACCACAATGTCACGGACTTAGCTGAATTTGCCTAAGCCGTGTGGCACCCTTGCGACAAACTTGTAGACTTAGCTGGAATTGCCTAAGTCGCGAAGCAACCTTTGCCCAATATTTCGGACTTAGCTGCGATTGCCTAAGTCATGAAACGTCGAAGTGTCTTTGCCCGCAAAAGGTCAGCCCAATTGCAACCTCGTGCGGGTCCCGAAGGACCTACAAAAAGAGAAGTTGATTAGTTTTGAAGACGAGCGACAGACAAGTCTCGACGTCTCGTAAAGAGGGCAGCTCTTACAAGCAATTCGTCAAACACCTTGAGTGCAGCAGAAAAAGAGAGAGAGCGAAACAGGACTTTAGAGGACTGTAAGAACAGTCGCAAGTCCACAAACGACGGTTCCTAAGGGTGTCGAACGCAAAACACTTCAATTTCTTTTGAGTGCTCACGCCCGACTACTATCCCGAAGCCCCATCCAGACCTGGGCCACCCGGGGGATTCCAGAGGGCTGAGATGGCTGACATTTCGCGTCGCTCAAAAGGATTGCTGCAGCATGCGAAAATGGCCCAAAACTGGATAGTTTTGGGTTGTTTTGGTTCTGCACACTGAACGATCGTTCTACAGCCTTCCAGACTGTTTTTGCTCACATTTCTTAGGCAAAAACACTTAAGAAGAAGGCAAAACAGGCTGCTAAACAACTATAAAAGGAAGCAAAAGCGACGGACGGTCCGTTGAGCGAAGGTGATGCGGTTGAGCGAAGACCGTCCGTGACAGCGCGGGGAGAAAGATCGAGGCGACGTAGCCCTTTTCTTTTTTTCATATTTTTAATATTATAATATGTAATATTATATTATAAAAATATTATATTATATTTTATTATCGGGCGGTACGCACTGTGCATACCACCTAGTACCGGTACGAACCGATAAGTCAAACCTTGGTCGAATTAAAACATGACATTTTTAGTTTTTGAGATATTTTTAGATCATCTTTTTAAGATTTTTATTTTTGAAGTTAAACATGCTAAAATTTCACATGTACAATATAGTAATGCATGATATTTTTGATACTACAGTTTATCTTTTAGTTTTATCTGGAATAAAACTTTCATGTTAGATTAAAATATTTTTGAACATTTTTTTATGTGTAATGTGTTAAGATGAAAGGTTAAGTTTGTTGAGATTTGGTCTTATCTAGAATAAAACTTTCATATTATATTAAAATATTTTTGGACATTCTTTTATGTGCAATGTGTTATAATGAAAGGCTAAGTTTGTTGAGATTTGACATGTATTGAAAGTATGATTTTTAATTCTTATTGAATTTAAGAAGTTATTTCATTGTATTAAGCCTTATCTCCTAATTTTATTTTTAGTGTTTTTCTTTATATATAATCTTTGGTGAAAATATATTGTTCATGAAACTATATAAATATTGATTTGAAATATCTCATTATATATTTATTAGATTTGAGCCCAACTATTGATTGAATCAAACTAGATTTGATTAATTAGATCAATTAAGGGTGATCCCGAATTGGTTGACTAATTCAAGTCTGTTTAACTTAGAGTGAACCTAAACTAAGCAAAATTATACTAGTCTAGGGTGATTCCAAACCAGTAAATGAGGATTAGAGAACGGTTCAACTAGGTTATAGTTAAATCGAGTTCAATTGTACCGATTGAACTAGGGTTCAAGTCAATTAAGGGCTAAATTGTAGTACTTGGCATGAACGATATAACCAATATGACCAGTATGAGATGGTGTTATTTTTCTACCGAGGGCAAGTAGGGTGATTCCCTTTAGGGATTAACGGGCCGTCAGACGTGGCGGCTAGACGGTTCCTCCATCCGCAGTTAGGAGGAATGTGTCCCCGCTTTGGCGGGTGATGGACACCACTCCATCCGCAGTTGGGAGTGCGATATGAGTTTGTCTCCATCTGCAGTTGGGAGAACACAAACTCATCCCGTAGAATAAAGTCTCTCCATCCGCATTTGGGGGAGTGCTCCTTTGAGTGTTTGATATATGTCAATGGGATGATTTATTTTTATTATATATTCATTTTAAGTTGACTTTTGAGGTTCCTACTTAGCGTTGCTGAATTTTATTGTTTTTGATTTTCAGACCAACCACCAACTAGCACTAAATCGGTGTCCAGTGGAGAGTTGACTTTACTCTACCGTTAGGTAGAGACATATTTGGATAATTATCATGTTCTTCAATAAATGTTTTTCAGTTGTAATTTGATGATAAATGAATTGTAATAAGTATTTACAATTATGAATAAAGCTTTTATTTTGACTCTAAATGTATGGAATGTGTGATCTTGCAAAAAAAAAGGTTCAGGATGTGACATCTTTTATAGAATCAGAGCATGGTTTAGGGTTTTGTTGGTGTTTAAGTTCCTTAATTGACTTTGACCAATAATTGTCTTTGACCTATTATAGGAGTAATGGAGCCCATTCGAGAGACCAATGTTTCTCTCACTCAGGGTGTTCATGGTCGTAATGCTACCGGCCTACGCACTCGGAGATGTGTTCGAGGAAATAATAATTTGAAAGCTCCACGCATTATACAGCAAACCCAGTCTTCACATACACCTGTTACTGGTTATATGCAGCTTCGCCAACGACCCAAAATGAACCTCACGCTCCAACACCTACCAATGCTCTAAATGATGTACATGGAGTCCTCAATGCTATTAGAGGATACTTTGAACGTTAAGATGAGCGGGATAGAACTCCACGAGGTGGAAATAATACGTTGGATCACTTAAAAAGATTGAGACCACCTGTTTTTTAGGGCAAACCAAATCCAGTCTTTGCTTAACGTTGGATCCGCCAAGTGGAGAAGACATTTGAAGCCATCGAATGTAGGGAAAATCAGAAGATGTCATTCACTTCTGTCATTTTAGAAAGGAAGGCAGACACTTGATGGACCTCAAAAAGGAGAATGTTGGAGGCTGAAGGCAATGTGGTGACATAGGAGCAATTTAATGATGCATTCTATGAACAGTTCTTTCCTGATTTAATTCGCCTTGAAAAGCAACAAGAATTTCTAAGTATCCACCAGGGAAGTAGAACGGTGATGGAATATGATCATTATTTCACTGAGCTAGCCCAGTTCTCTCCACATATTGCCTTTAATGAAAATCAAAGGGCTCGTCACTTTGAAAGAGGACTTCGTCCATCAATCAAGAAGTCTGTTGCAGTATTAATGTTACCAACATATGCTGAAGTGCTAAGTCGAGCTCTAGTAGTGGAGAAATTGGATAATGAACTGCAACAAGCAAAGAATCGGAAGCGACCTTTTAGTGCTGCACTATCTGCATATGGGGGATCACACTCTGAACCCTCAAAGAAAGGCAAGGGCAGACATTTCGAACATCAACAGACGGGAGCTCCTAATAATCAAGTTATCATAAGATGTTATTGATGTGGGAAAACAGATCATACTTCCACCTCTTGCCCCATAGGAGAACGTGTATACCAACCGAGGCACATGTCGAGGGACTGTCCACGGAAGCAACATCAACGTCGAGCTCCACCTCAAACCGCTGGTCAACAACAACCAAAACCTAGAGAGGGAGGACAAGCGAGGGTGTATGCACTAACCCATCAAGATGCTGAAGCCTCGGAAACTGTTGTTAAAGGTTTTATCACACTCTGTGGTATGTCTGCATCTGTGCTTACAGATTCTGGTTCTACGCATTCTTTTATATCTCTTTATTTTGTTATGAAACTGCATAAGAATCCTGAGACAATGAATAATGCGCTAATGGTAGCAACACCAGTTGGAGACTCTGTGATAGCCAACCAGATATGTAGGAATTATATTATTACTATTGAAAATCATTAGTCACTAGTAGATCTTATTCGGCTAGAGTTTCAAGATTTTGATGTTATTTTGGGTATGGACTGGCTTTCAGCATATCATGCAAGTGTATATTGTTTCCAAGAGATTGTTACTTTCTCACCTTTAGACCAACCACCCTTTCAGTTCATTGGGATTCAAGAAAGACTCTCTCTTATTATTTCTGCCTTAATTGCTACTCAACTATTGCTAAAAGGATGTCAAGGGCAAGGATTGACATACCGGTCCGTACCGATGTGTCGACATTTTGTCGGTACCGGTACTGGGTGGTACGCACAGTGCGTATCGCCCAATATATTAAATATATTATAATATATTATAATATTATATTATATTATATTATATTAAAATATATTTAAAAAATAAAACTTTCATGTTATATTAAAATATTTTTGGACATTCTTTTATGTGCAATGTGTTATGATGAAAGATTAAGTTTGTTGAGATTTGACATGTATTGAAAGTATGATTTTTAATTCTTATTGAATTTAAGAAGTTATTTTATTGTATTAAGCCTTATCTCCTAATTTTATTTTTAGTGTTTTTCTTTATATACAATCCTTGATGAAAATATGTTGTTCATGAAACTATATAATTATTGATTTGAAATAGCCCATTATACATTTGTTAGATTTGAGCCCAACCATTGATTGAATCAAACTAGATTTGATTAGTTAGATCGATTCAGGGTGATTCCGAATTTGTTGACTAATTCAAGTCTGTTTAACTTAAATTGAACCTAAACTAGTCTAAATTATACTAGTCTAAAGTGATTTCAGATCAGTAAATGAGGATTAGAGAATGGTTCAACTAGGTTCTAGTTAAATCGAGTTCAAATTGGACCGATTGAACTAGGATTCAAGTAAATTAAGGGCTAAATTGTAGTACTTGGCATGAACGATATTGGAAAAATATATTTGATGTATTTTTACATCCCGATATGACCAGTATGAGATGGTGTTATTTTCCTGCCGAGGGCAGGTAAGGCGATTCCCTTTAGGGATTAGCGGGCCGTCAGACGTGGCGGCTAGACGGTTCCTCCATCCGCAGTTGTGAGGAACGTGTCCCCGCTTTGGCGGGTGACGGACACCACTCCATCCGCAGTTGGGAGTGCAATATGAGTTTGTCTCCATCCGCAGTTGGGAGAACACAAACTCATCCCATAGGATAAAGCCTCTCCATCCGCAGTTGGGGGAGTGCTCATTTGGGTGTTTGATATACGCCAATGGGATGATTTATTTTGATTATATATTCATTTTGAGTTGACTTTTGGAGTTCCTACTCAGCGTTGCTAAATTTTATTATTTTTTATTTTTAGAGCAACCACCCACTAGCACTAAATCGGGGTCCAGTGGAGAGTTGACTTTCCTCTACCGTTAGGTAGAGACATATTTGGATAATTATCATGTTCTTCAATAAATATTTTTCAGTTGTAATTTGATGAATAAATGAATTATAATAAATGTTTACAATTATGAATATAGTAATTTTATTTTGACTCTAAATGTGTAGAATATGTGATCTTGTAAAAAAAAGTTCAGGATGTGACACTAAACTTTCAAATGAACTGGATTGGTTTATCTTCTACCAAACAAAACTTACAATAAATCCCTAGAATTATAAAAAATAGAAAACAAAATGATATCTGAATCATGAAAGTTTAGGCATTATTTATATCATGTGAGTTGGACAAGCTTTATGGTATTGCACTCATAAATGAACTATGCTAGATTCAATTGCAGAATCAAGACAAACATGTACCAAATTAAACTATAAAGGTTCCTATAATCAATAAAAACAAAAAAAATCAATTATTGATGTTAGAAGATGGTTAAAATATATATCATTTTTTCGCTTACGTTTGAGATGAGTTGGATAAACATTATGGTGCTACCCCCACAAAACGAAACACAATACAGAATCCAATGTAACATAATTTTCTTTCATCTTGATATTACATTCGAGTGTGCCATAGTTCATTACAAGTGAAATACTATAAAGTTTATCCAACTCACCTCACTTTTTTAACATGGTAGCCAATTATGGTAAACATAATGATTCAATTGGTTTTTCTAAGTTTAGGTGATTCAAGGCGTTTTTTTAGGATGAATTTGATACATTTTCAGATTGATTCTGCAATCTGTAAAGTTTGTCCAACTTACTTTAATCTTAAATATAATAGACAAATATAATGTAAACAGTGATTTGTTAGTTCTATTTTTGGGTACTTAAGGAGTTTTTAAGTCGAATTTGGGTTGAACAATATAATAATCCTTAAAGGACAAGGGATACTTGTCTTTTCATCTTCTTAAAGCATCCCAAGTAAATTCTGAAAAGTGGAACACTCCTAGGTAAAAGCCCATAAAGTACTGTCGTTCTGGATAAATTGCCAAAAATATTTCAGTAAGTATTGGATTTCCATCAATCAGAGAGAGAAAGCATATGGCCCATGTGGCATAACATGTCAATGCACCTTTTTTATCTGAAAACTAACAGAAAGCATATGGCCCATGTGGCATAACATGTCAATGCACCTTTTTTATCTGAAAACTAACAGAACAAAAATAGATGAGAATAACACAAGTCAAATTAAAAAATAAAAAAATGAAAGAAAGATCTAGTGCAGTAGCTTTATAGTTTAACAAAAGGTTTGCAATTTCGACTTGTACCGCCCGGTATGGGCGGTACATACCGGTCCGCCAGGTTATCGGTATGCGAACCGCTCGCTACTGGGCGGTTCTGTCAAAAATCGACCGTCGGCGATCGATTTCGACCGTCGGCGGCCGATTGAAGAAGAAATCGACCGTTGGCGGTCGATTGAGAGAGAAATTGACCGTCGGCGGTCGATTGAGGAAGAAAAAAGGAAGAAGAAGAGGAAAAAAAAAAGAGGGGAAGAAAGAATACCTCGCCCGCGCGCCGTCCTTGCCCGCCTGCCGTCGCCATCCGCAGGTCGCCTGTGCGTCGTCGCCGCCCGTGGGTCGACCATGACCGCGGCCGCTTTTTCTCCCGCGCGAGGAGACGGAGCGTCTCCCGGGCGGGGAGACAGATCGAGGCGACGTCGCCCCCTTTTCTTTCTTTTTTAATATTTTTAATATTTTAATATTTATATTATATTATATTATATTATATTATAAAAAATATTATATTGTATGTTAATATGAGCGGTACACACTGTGCATACCGCTCAGTATAGGTCCCGTACCGGTACCGACAATATGTCGGTACACTGGTATGGACCAGTAAGTCAAACATTGGTTTAACATGAACATACTTTTACTAACAGAAATGTTCTAAGTAGGGTGACACCCACTAACAAACATGTTAGACTAGTTTGAGGACCTAGAGATGGAAGATATTCAAGTAGTTCAAGTTAATTGTGACATATAATCCCATGTTTGTTCTTCTTCTGCTCTTATAAGCTAGAATTAACTATGCACTCACAAGCACTGCTACCTTTATATGTTCAAGTCTTTTAACAAAATGTCCATTGGACATATCTCAATGGTCAAAATGCCTAGTTGCCTATTCTAATCCTATTAAAGATACTTAACAGACCAAACTCAAAATCGAATTTCCAGTAGGTGCCCTTAAAATCTAGCCATCACGATGTATTGGCAACAAACATTGGCCTATAACTAGAAACAATATATCTAATAACAATTATATCTAATAACAATAATAAAAATCACTGATGAGTTCACATTAAGAGGAATCGGAAGGTATGACTAAAGTAAACAACCAGAAAGAAGAGTGGATATGCTAAAGATGTAATACATCAGATGTGGCCATAATGAATTTGCTTTAAGTTATGACACTTATGAACGAGATCCAAAATGATACAACATGAGTAACCCTTCATAAGATATTCTTCCAACTGCAAGGAAGGCTGAAGAGCACCAACAACCTAAGAAATGAATTACTTTAAGTTAAAGGAATACATTCTAGCTCTCAAACAAATATAATGACATGTTAATTATTTACTGGTCATCCAGTCAGTAGAAGAGGCAGATAAAATGTCAAGAACTTCATTTTATTATTAAGGTTCACAGATTGATGATCATGTGCCCATGTGGTTGCATAAATTCTTGTAGAAATGCATTAAGTTTGTAAGTGCACATTTCTATAATCCAGAAGTTCATATTGCATGACTAGTTGCATATTCTAACCTCAGAATTCATTATTTCCCCATCCCATGGTGACAGACAACCTGGTAATCCACATTATCATATCTAATTTTACTTCATCACCAAACTATACAAGGACTAGCACACATACCCACAAGTTGATGTTTATCTAGTTTGCATGGGTCATCATTGACTTCTATGCCTTCAGATTTTGCTATAGTATTGCAATGTCAACAAACATATTGTTACGATGAGTCAAGGTTTGCAATCTCGTACCATACCAACTTATCAATTAGCTATCAGAATGGTACATACCGAGCCATACTAAGCATACCAACACATGGTACACTAAGGTACCGAGTATACCGGTCCTCTATCGGACCGGTATGTACCGAGCATACCAAGCGATACGATAGGGTATTGCAAACTTTGTTATGAACTAATTATTGCAGTTGGTCTTTGTCACCAGCATTAAAAGGCATCCATCAACCACCCAAGGGTCAATCAAAGGGGAGCCAAGGCTGGTCATGCTAAAAGCATAACTACATGGCAGCATCTGGACAGCTATATGAGGAGCCAGTCATGCCATATTAATGACTTTATAACATTGCGCATCCACAGAAGCTTGTCCCAGCAGGTAAGGGTATTCCAGAATCCCAATAGACGAATATATAACTATTTTATATTTTTAAGTTTTGAATATATTAGACAAGATTAGTTCAGGTTATCTATATATAATAATTGTAGCCGCCTGGTCATTGTCTTGGAGTTTATTCTGTAAGTACAATTGTTAGTCTTCCTCTTTTTGTCTCTTCTCTCTAATCTTTCTTTTTCTCCTCTTCCCTTTCTATCTCTTGAAAATAATCCTCTTCCCTTGAAATAAGGTGGCATTTGATAGGAACTGGTAATTCTATCAGACATCAATTTAGTTATATGGAAGAGAAAACTTGAAAGAAAGATAACGAATTTAGCATAGTCATCAGAAAGACTTGCTGTTCTCTTAAGGAAAAAGGTGTTGCAATTCATTATAAAATGTTTCACATGCATAACTACCCTGCCAATTGTCCTGGTTAGAAGTGATGGAAACAAGATATTTTAAAAGGAAAAAAAGTGAGGTATGTTATCAATGCCCAGGAATTAAATCAGCAAGTTGATGATCAACCTAAGGAACTTAATTAAACAGGGTGAAAATCCACACAAGGGAAGTACTACTAATACTCAGATAATAAATGTTCCAGGAACAATTATAGCTCTGTCAAGATAACACATGATAGAAGGTCCAAACAACAGTTTACACTGAAAGTACTTACTGATCAATGTTCTAATGAACCTGACAATTATGATAGATAGCAGAACAGAAATGAGTTTTGAATACACACCTTGAGATTAATCAGTTCAAGTTTTCCAGTCTCTGGCCATGACGATGTAGGGTGACAATCCTTGACAACAGGTGGTGCTTCACTTGGGATTTGGCAATACTGACGTATGCGCTCAATAGAAATAATTTTATTTTCGAGTTTACAAAAGCTCAATATCCACCGTGACAAACGGGCATTAAGATTTAAGCCATATGTTACAGCTAGACCTGCCATACCTTCAATACCAAAACAAATGTCATGGAAATAGAACTTTCAACTAACATGTCATGTGAAATGAAAACAAAAACTCATTGCAATTTAAATATTAAGGAAGGGGGGTGGTTTTGGTGTTGGGGTTTCATCAGGGTTCAGTCATATATCAGGAAGAATTTACAAATTATCAGAATGCTGAAGATTATTTAGAAGTCACAGAATACATACTGGGATCGATAGATCCATGTGGGAAGCTAACAAGGAGAGCCATGCAGAAAGCGAATACA
Source organism: Ensete ventricosum (assembly GCA_029747655.1). Lineage (NCBI taxonomy): Eukaryota > Viridiplantae > Streptophyta > Magnoliopsida > Zingiberales > Musaceae > Ensete > Ensete ventricosum. The sequence goes on along the minus strand of JAQQAF010000001.1, from coordinate 22,699,391 downwards.
AAAGTTGAGAGCAATTCCATCCGCAAGCAAAGCCATTCAATTGCTGCAATACTGCAGAAGAATGGACGAGCAAAGCAATCAAGCAAGTATAGATTCCTCTTCATAAAACGTTTTTCTTGACGGAAGCCTCTAATAGTAGCAGCTCCAGCAATTGACTCCCCAAAAAGATGGATTACTGGGGATTTTTGGATGCTAACGATCCGTACTAGCTCCCTCGATGAAGCCATGTAATATTTCTGCACAGGTAGTGAGAATTATCAGCTAAAACTTATTCAACAAGAATTCATGTACTTGAGGAATGACCCACAAGTTTACCATGTGTCATCATATCATACAAACAACACAATTAAAATCCAGTAGAAAGTTGCAATTACACTTTGTTAAGAACCCTTGCAGATTCTAAGCTTGGGGTGATCTCTATAGGGGATCAGCCTCCTTGGAACTCTATAGGGGTTCCTCCCTCCTAGGTTTTCTGCACAAGGCTGAAAATAATATTGATCTATTGATGATGAAAAGAGGGGAGAATACAAGTTATTTATAGGGCTTCTAAATCCTAACTCCTAATAGAACTCCTACTCCAACAAACTCCAACTTCTAATCAATTTC